>VZRQ01010241.1:14615-27878 GCA_013397975.1 Machaerirhynchus nigripectus | reverse complement strand
CAGCCCCGGCTGTGTCCCCTCAGCCCCGGGTGTGTCCCTGAGCCCCGGCTGTGTCCCCTCAGCCCCGGCTGTGTCCCTCAGCTCTGGCTGTGTCCCCTCAGCCCCAGCTGTGTCCCCTCAGCCCCGGGTGTGTCCTTCAGGCCCGGGTGTGTCCCTCAGCCCCGGCTGTGTCCCGTCAGCCCCAGCTGTGTCCCTCAGCCCCGGCTGTGTCCCTCAGCCCAGCCCCCCCTGCACTCCACGGCAGCGCCAGGATTGATTTGCTGTGCGAGTGCCATGAAAAGTTTGGCTCATCCAGGATAAATTGCCTCTATCCATTCAAAAGCACCCCAAACAATCAAACACTCGGCTCTGGGCAAAGCACCTGCGAAAAAATCCTCCCTGTGGCCTTCGGGAGGGACAGAGCCCGTTTGGGGTAAAACCTCGGGAAAAGCTGCATTTCCCGGAGCGGCATTCCCGGGGAGGCTGAGCCAGGGCCTGAAACTGGCTGCGAGTGTCCCCCGCTGCCAGCCATCCACCGGCTGGTTCAGAGGAATCATTTCCCAATTATGAGTGTTTCTGTGCTGTGTATTAATCATTCACTGTTCATTATTTCTGAACTGTGACTGACCACCTAAATTGAGTGCACTCTTTCTAGGCCTCAATTAGGTAATTGAAATGCTCTTTAAATCAGAGTAATTAGCAGTGTGACTTTTCAGCTGAATTATTTTTTACCCTGAATTAATGGAGAATTCGGGGACTTGTGAGCTGTTATGCCCGTTCTTTGGCAATGAGCTGAATTCTGTCAGATAAGGAGCAGCAGGAATTTGTGAATCGCCTTGAACAGACCTGACAGCTTCTATTTGTTAAAATATTCCCAGTTCCGGGCTTCGAGGGCTCAGCCAGCTCCAACAGTTGAGAAATTTCAAACACAATTTGTAACCAGCGAGGCACACCGGTTACGGGAGGCACGACTTGGCGGCAGCACATTAATGTTGTCTCCTCAAGATGGTGGGAATCGCTAATTCCGTGTTTTCTGAGCTCCCTTTCCGTCGGTGCCAGCGAGAGAAGAGCTGCTCAGATGAGCTGATCTGAATGCTGTGAGTGCTCTTTTAGATGTCTCCACGAATTTGTTTCTGCTCCTGCTTTGTGTTCACAAGGTGAAGATTTCCCAGCGAAGGATTTCAGCAGCCGGAGCCTGCTCCTTCCCTCCCGGATGGGGGATCGGTGGAATCCAGAGTGATAAATATGCCAGTGAGTTCCAGCAACACGGCTCGGATAAAAGGGGGTGTGAGTGAATGGCTCAAAAATGGAGCTTTTTGGCCCTAATATCTCCTCAGGCCCTGATTTGGTTTGTGTTGCAGAAAGGTGTTTCAGTTCAGCCACGGGGACGCTGCTGTTGGGCCGCGGCCAGAGGGTCGCGGTCAGTCCCGCTGGACACCAGTGACCAGTGGTGTCCCTTGGGGGCCCCTGCTGGCACCGGTGCTGCCCATTTCACACCTTCACCAGGGATATGGGCACGGGGCTCCAGGGCAGCCTCAGCACACCGAGGGGACAGCGAGCTGGGGGCGCAGGGACACACCCAGGGGGACCCGGACAAGCTCCAGGAGTGGCCCAAGGGAACCTCGGGAGGTTTAACAAGGCCAGGAGCTGGTGCTGCCTCTGGGTCAGGGCAACCCCTGGGGTCAATCCAGGCTGGGATTGGCAGCTGGAGCAGCCCTGGGAGAAGGACCTGGGGGTGCTGGGGGTGAGAGCTGGACCTGCCCCAGACCAGAGCCCCCCTGAGCCCTGGGCTGAGCCCCAGCGTGGGCAGCAGGAAAGGGATTGGGACTGTGCCCCTGTGCCCCCTCAGGTGCGACCTGAGGAGAGCTGTCCACCTGCAGAGTTCCCCAGCAGAGCTGCCCCAGCCCTGGGGCACAGCACAGGAGGGACCTGGAGCTGCTGGAGAGAGCCCAGAGGAGGCACCAGGATGAGCAGAGGGATGGAGCAGCTCTGCTGGGAGGAAAGGCTGGGAGAGCTGGGAATGTTCACCTGGAGAGGGGAAGCTCTGCGGTGACCTCAGTGTGGCCTTGCAGGACCTGAAGGGAGCCTGCAAGGAAGATGGAGAGAGAGGATTTCCAAGGGCTGGAGGGACAGGACACAGGGAATGGCTTCCCACTGCCAGAGGGCAGGGATGGATGGGATATTGGGAACTAGGAATTCCTGGCTGGGAGGGTGGGGAGGGGCTGGGATGGAATTCCCAGAGCAGCTGTGGAATCTGGCAGTGCCCAAGGCCAGGCTGGACACTGGGGCTGGGAGCAGCCTGGGACAGTGGGAGGTGTCCCTGCCATGGCAGGGGTGGCACTGGGTGGGATTTAAGGTCCCTTCCCCACCCCAGACATTCCCTGGTTGTGTGACCTGTTTATGGAAGTTCCAGAGCCCATAAATTTGGTTTCTCTGTTACACAACAGCCCAATCTCCCTCTCCCGCTCTCCTGTTTTTATCTGTGTGGCACCATCAGAAATCTTTGTACAGCCTGGCTATTCCTACTTGATATTCAGGACATGAGGCTTTACAGGAGGAAATGTCTTGATGTATCTGCTATTTTATTTTTAATGAAAACATTTCTTGCACTGAAAAAAAGAGGTCACTGCGCATCTCCGAGTACAAATTATTGCATATGCACAGGAGCTGGAAAACCACGAGCTTTCAAAACCACTAAATTCCCACTCAGCAGCACCTTTAGAACATGCAAATAAGGCAAAACCAAGCGGCACACTGTGGGGTTTGGAGCGCACAGAAATATCCTCCCTGGAGCAGTCCCGCTCCCCCGGGACCGTGCACCGGGAAGAGCGGGAAGGGAAATTTTGCTTTTCAGAAAGCTTTGTAGAGCAGTGAAAAAATCGCTCCTGGGCAAAGGGCTGGAGGCTCTGATCCACCAAATACCTTCCCTGGAAGGGCCCGAGTGCAGGGACTGCACGAAGAGGAGCTGCGGAGCAGGGGAGGCTCTGGTTGTGCTCCCTCGGGAGCCCCTCGGGAGATCATTTGCTCCTGCTGCTTCCGTGAGCCTCTTCACTTTCCAAAAGAACGAGCAAAAAATGGTGATTTTTCTTTTTTCTTCCTAAATTATTTGCTCAGATTTCTTTGCAGCTGAGGGGGAAAAAACCCTCAGCTTTGTGTGCAGGGAGAAAGCAATGCAATCTGCAAGTGTTAATTCGGAGCTCCTCCTGGCATTTCGATTCCCAGGAGCAGGCACGTGCGGAAGGTGATAACGAGGGGATGCGGGCACGGGGAATGAAGGATCTGTCCTCCAAGGCCAGGCTGGACGGGGTTTGGAGCAGTGGGAGGTGGCCCTGCCACGGAAGGAGTGGCGCTGGATGGGCTTTGAGGTCCCTTCCAGCTGAAACCGTTCCACGAGTTTGTGATTCCGTGAAACCAAATATAAATCCCTGCGGTTCCCTTCGGTAACAATGCCCCCGCACCGGCTGCTGCGGCACATCCCCACAAACCCTGCTCAGCTGCTGCAGTTACGGCTCTGGGCACGGCAAGATGTGGAATTCAGCTGTTTGGAAGCACCCGGCGACGGGATCAGTTAAATTTATCCCGTGCCATCTGCAGCGCCTGGGAGGGCACGTGAGGTAACCCAGGGTTTTGGAGTCCCGTGTTATCCTCTCAGCCTCTTTCCTTCACCAGAATAAATAAATTAAAAGATAAAGAAACAGGCCACGTGCCTTGTAAAAAGCAAAATCTGATTTTGCTTTCTGGGTGAAGGATTTTCCGTCTCCCACTCCCTGCCTCTGAGTTAACGAGGTGTTTGGCGAGGCTCAGCCCTGCCTCTGTCCCTGTGCTCAGCAGCTCTGGGCCGTGGGGCTCGGCTGCCGTGGGTCAGCACCCCCTGCCTTGGCACGATCCCCCTGGTCATCGCTGCACTGGAAATCCCCCTGAGCCCAGCCAGACCCCCCGAGGCACCCCTGGGCCCGCAGGACCTGGCTGCTGCTGGGTTTGGGTGCCCCGAGCTCGGCTCGGGGATGCTGGGGCGGAGCTGCTGTGGGTGGTGAGGCTCTGCTCAGGGTTCCTCAGCAGTGTGCATCCAACCCTTCCTTCTGCTCCTGCTGCCATCCAGCAGCTTCCTCCGGGCTGTTACTGCGCTCCAGGTTTGTCTCTGGCTGCTCTCAGGCCCCTCCATGGGCTGGAGCTGCCCTGCAGCAGCTGCCCCCTCCCTGCACTCCCACCCTTCATCTCCGTTCCCTCCCACAGATCTCCCCCCGAGCCCCGTTCCCGTGGGCAGGAGAGCGTTTCCCTCAGGTGAACCATGGGACAAATCCCGGCAGGATTTTCGGTAACACTGCAAAGTTTGAATGTTTGAAAGCCCCCGTTTGGGATCTGTGACCTAAAGAAATCAGTTTGCTTCAGGGGCCGAAGGCACAGCTTAACAAATTTCGACCAAATGTCATCAAATCCCCTCTCTTTGCCTCACCACTGGTTTCACTTGGATGGTGAAACATTTGGAGGAGAGACACCTCTGCAGTTTTTGTGTGAGCTCATAAATTTCATGGTACCACAACCCCAAACCTGGCCTGGCACATTCGGTTGCTGCCGTAACCCAATCCATAAATCAGAATTATTTAAAGCCTCCTGCTACTTTTCCTGGGCCTCTCCTCTCCTGCAGCTGCACCTGTGGGCCCAGAGAGCCCCAGAAATAGATTTTTTCAATTATGACTCACGCCGTTGGCTTGATGGATGCGAATTGTGATATTAGATCAGAATATTAATAATTTCTTTTGCTTAATTGAAAAGGTTATTTTAATGAAAATAGAGCACTTCAAGCGTCTGTCCCATGGGGATATTCAGCCATCAGCTTGCTTCCCTGGAAGGCACGTGCCTGGTGCCAGGGGGTTCCTCCTGCTCCATTTCACACCAGCTTGGGCTGATTTTTGTGCATTTTAGAGGAGAATGTGTTCAAGTGCTCTTTCCTCAGCGGCACCCAGCTAAAACCTGACCTTCCCCACCCTTCCCCCTCAGCTGAAGCACAGAACATCCTCAGCCGGGGGCCAGGGCCGGGGTCTGATCCATGGGCAGGATTTCCAGGGCTGAGCCCAAGTGAGTGGGAACAACCAGCTGGATGTTGCCCAGCCAGCTGAAACCAGCCCAGAGCAGCTCAGGACAAGACAAGCCCAACAAAGCTCAGACCCCAGGCCAGTACAAATTCTGTGGGGAATGGCGAAAATTCTATTTATTGGTGTGACTTCTGTAGCTCCTGGGCCAGCACCGAACGAAGCTGATTGCTGATTTAGGCTGCAGAGACTGTCAAAAATGTAAATTAATGACAAACTATTAAAATTAAGGAGCAAAGATATGATAATGCCTGGCAAAAATACTGAGAGGTGGAATTGCACAGCAATGTGAGCAAATTATCATCTTCAGGAGAGAAAAAGAAATACAATGGGATAAAAATCTTGGCAGATGGTGAAGTTTAGCGTCACTTACTGGAGGTATTCAAAAAAAGGAATGTTTTGTGAGCATAAAGAGAGTGAAGAAGAACTTTAGTTGATGCTTGATGAGGTTTTTATGAGAAGACATTATGTCCCTGACTTGGGAAGCAGCAGAAGTTTCAGTGAAAATGTAAATGTAAACAGANAACCAGAAAACAATTCAGGTTTCAGCCTAAATGAGACTAAAGCCCTAAAATGTAAAAATAATTTCCGTGTGCCAGGCTCTTCTAGACAAACAAACCTGTGGCAGAACGAGGAGCATTAACTCCAGTGCTGGTGCTGGAGGCCTCCACGCTGTGGAATCGCTGCCTCCAGCTGCTCAGCCCCTCTCCAAAACGAGATTTCCCCCAAAGGATGACAGGCATCCCAGGAATCCTGGGAAAGCTGCTTCCAGCCCAGATTTCCTCGCGGATCCGTGGAGCACATCAGGGTGGAGCTGTGCTGCACTGGAGGATTACCAGGCCTGTCATTTTTAGGACACCATAATTTGGATTCCAGGACCTGCCATATTCTGGCTGCTCTCAGCTTCAGGCAGAGATTCCCAAGCACATCCTCTGGGGACAGTCGGTGCAGTGGGGAAATCTGGGATTTTCAAACCCAGAATTGGGAGGCTTCAGTGGACCAGAACAGTGCAAGGGAAGGGTAAAGGCATGAACCACAATGGGAAGAAAATCCACAATTTTTGCCGAGTTTCCACAGCCAGCAGTTGAACCTCTGGCAGAAGTGAAGCATCTTTCACTTTCACCTAAGATACAGAACGGTGAAAATGTTCCTGCCCGTTGTGTTCCCGATCCTGTGGCCCAGGGGATGCAGGGAAGGGGAGCAGGAAGGAAGGAATATTTCCACAGCAAGTGCTGGGAATGAACAGCCAGCTAAGAGCTGAAAAGGAGAGAAAAATTTGTTGCAGTGAGAATTTTCAGAGCAGAAAGCAAATACCAGGATCCATTTTCCCCAGTACCAAACCTAAACCTCCCCTGCTGCAGTTTGAGGCCTTTTCCTCGTGTCCTGGCCCTTTTTTGTGCTGGAAGCTCAGTCAGGGCAGGAATTCCTCTCTGGCCAAGTTGTTACGGCTCAAAGAGCTGCAGAAGGAGCAGAAGAGCCCCGTGCAGTGGAAATGTCATGTTTGCAGCCCAGCCCTGTCCTACTTCAGTCAGGAGCACTGAATGTCACGCTGCTCCAGCCCTGCCAGCATCTGGACCAGCATCTGGGCTGGCTCCAGGAGTGTGGGGCTGGCTCCAGGATCATGGGGTTGGCTCCAGGATAATGGGGCTGGCTCCAGGATCATGGGGCTGGCTCCAGGAGTGTGGGGCTGGCTCCAAGATCATGGGGCTGGCTCCAGGATGTAGGGAATGGCTCCAGGATCATGGGATGGCTCCAGGAGCAGCTCCTTCCCACAGCAGAGAGGAGCAGCCCCATGTCAGGGCCCAGCTGCACTGCAGAGCTCTCCTGCAAAGGGGCATTTCCGTGAGCTCCCTCCAAGTGAGTTCTGCTCAGAGTCAGGGACATCCTGTGGTTACACTCAGAAGTCTCCGTGGCACACGGGGAAGAGCTGAGATGAGACAGGACTGGAGAGAAGAGGGAATAAATGCCACACAAGGAATTGTGAGAGATTTCCAGTTTCCAGCCCTCCGAAGCAATGAGGGTCCCACTTCTGCCACTGCTCATGTAAGGTCTGTCCTGGGATCCCCACAGACCACGTGGCTCCAGCGCTCTGCAAAGGTTCCCAGAGGTAAGATGGAATTGGGTTTGGCTGTTGCAGCAGCAGGGAGATCTCCCTGGAGCAGGAGCAGGAGCAGGTGGGAGGGGAGGAGGTGGCAGTGGATGTGCTGGGAGCAGTGGATGAGGGCCAAGAAAATGTTGTGTTCCACGGAGCACCCAGGAGTTGTGCGTGTTTGTGGTCAGAAGGGACCACAGAAGTTCACGGTGTTCACTCAGTTCCCCCACAGCCAGGAGACTGAATACAATGTCCTGGGAATGCTGCTGTCCCAGCTTTCTGTCCCAGCTTTCTGTCCCAGCTTTCCTTCGTGCCTCGTGCTCCTCGAGACAGCAGGCTGGCTGCTCCAGGCAGGACAGGGACTCCTGGCATCACTGGAATGCAGCTCCTCTCACACTGCCCAGAGTTCCATTTCTGCACTTCTGCAGGAAAAGCTGCTCATAAAGGATTTTCCCGCATGTTTCTCCCTCCAGACCCCTGGCTCTTGCCAGCCAACCAAAGTGCACCAGCACGGAGCAGCTGGTGGGGGCCTGCGGATCTTCAAAGTGACCCCAAAACTCTGACAAGGAGCTGGAAAACATGTCCTGGCCTTTCCATTTGTTGGTTTTTCCGATAAAGGTGATAATTCGGTGGGTTTTTTTGCAAACTTGGAGCCAGCCTGACCTCCTGTGCCTGCTGTCCACGTTCCTTCTGTCCCTCTGTCCATCCTGTCCATGCATGGAGCTGAGCTGGGAGCACACAGGGGCAGGAGCCCCACCTGTGCGAGCCTCGGGTGCTGCCTCTGGCACCAGGGGTGCCCTCAGTGCCACCCACACATTCCTGCCTGGAATGTGGCCTCTGGAAGAGCCCTGATTCTCTAAGGTCATCCTTGTGCTTTCTTTTGCCACCTCCCATCCATTTCCAGGATCTGAATATTCCCTGGGGAAAAGGAGAGGAGTTTTTCCCAATTCTCCAGGCACAGCTGGGCTGTGCTGAAACAACTGGACGTTGTGAATGCAGCAGGGAAAGCGGGTTCTGTCTGGATTATTCATTTCCAGGGGAAAGGGAAAGGTTAATTCAAAGGAATGGAAAAAAGTGGCTCATTGTCAAGCTGAAAACAGAAAGGGAACAGGAAGAATTTTGGCATTTATGACTCTTGTTGTCATAGAAACTGAACCTGATATTTCCATAGAGCAATTCGGAGCAGTAACAAATACTGGATTTTATAGCAGGGATGAATTAAGATCAACTTAAGATTTCCAATGCATTGTCAGGCAGATCAAATATTGGTTTATTTTGTATTGCCAAGTTGTTATCAGAGTCCTTAAAAACACTGGTGATAAATGTAAATGAAACTGATCTGGCATTTAGGGGATATTATTAGAACTTGGAGTGGCTGGGAGAGGATTTTACGAGAAGCCAGCAAAACTCCCCAGCTGCCCATGGGGACGGGGAGTGTCCCTCGGGACACGGCTCCTGGTGCCCCGCAGAGCCTCCTCCAGCACCCGCAGCAACGTCCTGCATGGGCCCCAGTTCTGGGCAGTTCCAGGTGCCCCAAGGGCCGTTTCTGGGACTGCAGGGGAAAGGGAACCCAGCAGGAGAGGAAGGATGAGGTCTGTGGGCAGCCCAGCTCAGGACCTGCTGCCTTCTCCAAGGCCTCCAATCAGGGATTTTGGCGGCTGGCACCACAAGCATTGCTTGGGTTCCCCAGGTTCTCCCTGCTCACTGCAGAATATCCAAGTTCTGGTGGTGCCACGTGAGGATCTGACGTTTTCAGCTGTTTTAGCTCATCCCAGAGTGGCCACTGTGCAGCTGGGACACCCAACTCAGGTATTAAAGGGGCTTTTTGACCATTTTGATCCTGAACCGTTACCTTCCATGTAGTTATGGCTGGAGGGCTTCTCTGAAGGAGGTTCTGCTTCAAAGTGAGCGCTTCTTTAAAAAAAAATCACATTTGATTAAAAAAAATTCCAATAAAGGTATCTTACCCCAGTTGTACATTAATCCTCGTGGTTTTAATGCACAAGCAAGGAAACAACTTTTATCCAGCAACCCCCAAACCACCTTTAATACAGGTTTATTTAGCTTTGTTTCCCATGTGGATTTTTTTTTTGCTTTTGTTGTTAGAAGCTGGAAATTGTGTCAGGACAGACCTTTGCCTTTTCTTTGGCCTGAAGCTGGGCCAGGCAGGGCCAGGCTGGAGATCAGTAAAGGTTCTTCCCCCAGAGGGTGCTGGGCACTGCCCAGGCTCCCCATGGAATGGGCACGGCCCCGAGGCTGCCAGAGCTCCAGGAGCGTTTGGGCAGCGCTGCCAGGGATGCGCAGGGTGGGGTTGTTGGGGGGTCTGGGCAGGGACAGGGGCTGGGCTGGGTGATCCTGTGGGTCCCTCAAATTCGGGAGGTTCTAAGACAATACTGAGGCAGTTTTTCATCTCAGGAGTATTTTTCTTTCTTTTTCTGTTGTTGCTCCTCTCATGACTCTCAGAACCTTCTGCCATCGTGCTTTTAAACGCTCAGTTCAGCCCTGGGCAGCACAATGTTGGTGGATCGACACAAAAGAGGGAATGAGAAATGCCTGAGGTGTTTGGAACGATGCGGTTCCTGCTGGCCAGCCCGGCCTCAGCCCCGGGGCAGGGTGGCTGCAGAACTCCCTGTGCCCTCATCTCGCAGGGGATGTGTCCCTGAGGTGCCTCTGGAGCTGCTGCTCCCTTTCCTCCTTGCTTTGGGAGCTCATCCCTCTCCCAGCTGAGCAGTCTCTGGCTGCTGTCGGGGAGGGAGGCTGCAGACCCACAGCCAGAGCTGGGAATGAGCATCCCTGTGCCACCGGGCCAGGCCCCCTGGCTGATCCCTGAGCTGATCCCCAAGCTCTGGAGGCTCTGGATGTGGCCAGTGAGACCACCCGGCTGCTCCAGACTCGCAGAGGGAGAGCAGCCTCTGCCCCTCCTGCCACACCCAGAGCAGCTGAATTCCCAACCAGCTTCCCAGGCTTCCCAGGAGCTCCGACTGAGCTGAGACATGAAAAGGCTGGAAAGAAAATGTCCATGGAAATGAAGGAAAAGGAGCAATACGGGGAATGTGCAGTGGCTCAGGGTGCTTTGTGGGCACCCAGGGTGTCACATCCTTCTTAGGGAAGGTCGTGCCATGTTCCAGGCAAGATAAACCTTTGTCCCAAACTTCCCCTGCTGAGGATGCCTTCCCTTCCTCCTTCCCATGGAGGAATCAGAATCCCAGAATGGTTTGGCTTGAAGGGACCTCAAATCCCACCCAGTGCCACCCCTGCCATGGCAGGGACACCTCCCACTGTCCCAGGCTGCTCCCAGCCCCAGTGTCCAGCCTGGCCTTGGGCACTGCCAGGGATCCAGGGGCAGCCACAGCTGCTCTGGGCACCCTGTGCCAGGGCCTGCCCACCCTCCCAGCCAGGAATTCCCAATTCCCAATATCCCATCTCACCCTGACCCTGTCAATTGAAAGCCATTCCCCTGCACATGAATGAACAGGCCGAGAGTCTGGGAAGTCCTGAAAATGCTTCTGTTTGCCACTGCTAAATGATGCCAGCAGGGACACACACCTTTGGAAGAAGGGACACACCCCTGGAAGTACCTGGTGCCTTTATTTTTGACTCTCACTTGGTGGAGCTTTAGCAGTGCCTGTTCACAGCTCGGCACTGCACACAGCTCTCTGGCAGATAAGCTCAGTTCTCAGTATTCTCATTTATTTTTGCTAAAGCTTCAGAAGAGTGTGAGAAAGTTCTCAGTATTTTACCAGAAATTCCTGAAGTCAGACAAGGATCAGACCCTCCTTTCTTGGAAAGCCAGAGCCGTTCCCTGGAGTTCTGCTCTCCCTTCTTGCTCAGGAAGGGCTCAGCACCTCCCGCCTCCATCACGAGGGAACCCAAACAGACGAGAAGGTAAAGGCTGCCGTGGGCATGTCAGTGCCAGTGAAATATTCCACAGACTCAGCTTTCCAGAGGCTGCAACCCCCTCCTGGATTTTCCTGGAGAGCTGAAGGCCGTTAAACGCTCAGCACACGTCAATACTGAGCTTTGATAGCTCCATCGATCCCAGACTGCTGCTGAGCCCCGACCGGGCCACAGCGCTCGCGCATAATTGATGGGAACCCAGGGATTCATCCTGCTGCAGCCCTGGGCCTGGCTGCCCTCAGCAGCTCTGCCCCCTCCTCAGCCTCACGGGTGCCCGGGTCCTCCCGCCGGCCGCGTCCGGCCGCGCAGTTCCTGGGAAATGGGAAATGATTCCCGCGTCCTCCCGGAGCGCGAACCGCGGGGCTGATGAGAAATATGTGACGCTCAAGTGTTAATATATTCCATGTCTGGCGTTTAGGAGTGCATTTCCCAGGGAATGCAGAGGCAATTGTTAATGTCATGTCTGATTTCCTTCCCGGAGATGGGAGACGGACAAAGATTTACTGGAAGTGTTCTTTTCCACGGCGAGAGAACGGATGCGCATTAGGCAGCTGACAGCAAAGATGAATCCTCTGGTGCCACTGCTGCTGTCCACTCTCCAACCTCCCTCTATAATTAATGAGCTGTCAGAGCTGCTCAAAGCCCGGCAGCGGGTGGCTGGGACGCCAGGCAAATCGGCCCTGAAATGAGGAGTCAACTCGGAGCTGCTCTGTTCCTGACCTTGCAACTCTCATTATTGATTCTGGGTAATTTCCACCTGTTTAGGAAAACCAAGAGTGAAGTCGAAGCAACGAAGAAGCTTTTCAAGTCGCCCTGTCAGGTTTTCCATCATTTCCAATATTTGGTCCCTATGCCTCCAAGGAATCTTCAATGCATGAACTGCTCCAAAATATTTCCTGCTCATCTGGTTCTGAGCTTCAAAGTGGAAATAGGGACCTGGAGCTCCTGTTTGTCACTGCCATCATTCACAGAGTGAAATATAATCTGAGTAGCTGAACTGCGTTAATAAAACTCCTCGTGGCAGTCATTCCCAAGGGTTTATTAAAACTGAAGACCCTTATGGAAAAGAACCCTCAGATTTCAGTGCAGATTTGCAGTGACTGCATAATGTCCTTTATCACGGGACAAAACGGTTCAGCCAGCTTGTGTGTATTGAATGGATCCCCGTGGCTCCGCTGGCCGCTGCCCTCACGTGGCTTTGGAGGGCCCCACAGCCCCCACGGCCCAGCCCAGGCCTGCTGTTTGCTCTGGGATGGGTTCCCAGGGGATATATTCCAGGGCAGTGAACCTGCTCCCGTGGCTGGTGGCACCCGGGGGAACACGGGGGCCCTGGTCCCTGCAGCCACCCGTGCTGGGGACTCAGCGCTGTCCCTCCGCTCCCCCGCCTGCCCCGGGCTGCCTGTGGCACCCTGTGCCCCTCCTGCCCTGCTGATGGGATACTCCTGGCAACGTGTCCTAGGACGACAGAAAATACAGGATTTTCCCGACCACGGGACACCCACTGATGGCAAACAAAGTGCCCCGTGCTCCCAGAGGGGCCGGGCTGCAGCAGGGATGGGTTTCTGATGGAGCTTCCACCCGTGGGCCCCAGCACCCCCCATCAGCTGGGAAGGCTGGGGCTGCAGAGCAGAGCTGTGCTGAGCACCCCTGGAATCGGCTGTGCCTCACGGGCCTTGCTTTTGTGGGCTTGCAGAACAACAGGAATAAATCTGGAGGTGGGCAAAGTGCCCAAAATACACCGTGGTAAATAAAGAATAGCAGGGAACTTTGAGCAGCTCCAGGCTGAGCTGAGCGTTCGGAGCCTGCAGCTGGAACCCGTGAATGTGTCAGGAACAACTGCTGGCACGTCCAGGTGAGTTTTCAGCGCCTCATAAAAGCCTCCATCAGCCACATTTCTGCTGGAACCGTCTTTCCTGGGAGCTCAGTTCCTGCTGTGGCAGCACAACCCACAGAGCTTTGCATTTTTATCTGGTGAGGAGCTGAATGTGCCCTGTAAAACATCCTGGCTCCTGCAAATGTGTTCTGCTGCTGTTAGAGGAGCTCTGGGTCAGCATTCCCTTATCTGCTGTCACAGCCTGGCCCCGCTGATCCCGTGTCCAGCTGGAGGAGGCTGCCCGGGATGGGCTGGAATGGCCGGGACAGGGCTGGGGCTGGATCTGGATCTGAGGGGGCTGGGGGAGGATGCTGAGGGGGCTGAGGGTGGAT
>VZRQ01010241.1:2641-14221 GCA_013397975.1 Machaerirhynchus nigripectus | reverse complement strand
GGTGAGGATGCTGAGGGGTGAGGATGCTGAAGGGGCTGGGGTGAGGATGCGGAGGGGGGAGGATGCTGGAGGGGCTGGGGTGAGGATGCTGAGGGGTGAGGATGCTGAAGGGGCTGAGGTGAGGATGCTGAGGGGGCTGGGGTGAGGATGCTGAGGGGTCTGAGATGAGGATGCTGAAGGGGCTGGGGTGAGGATGATGAAGGGGTTGCGGTTGGGCTGTTCCCTGTGCGAGGGCTCCCCCAGCTCCTTCCAGCTCCCACCCTCGGCTGGGCCAGTGAAAGCTGCTCCTCCTGCCCAAACCCTGGGACCCACCAGCAGATGGGAATGGGATCATCCTGTGCCCAGCTCCCAGAGCTCCGTGCTTCCCAGAGGTGCATCCCGGTGTGCTGGAAAGCGAGCGTGGCGCTGCAGGGCAGGAGGAGATGGCATTCTGTGAATAAATGGAATGGAAAAGTGGTGCTGCCTTCAGACAAGGGATAAAAGCAGGATCTGGATGTAAAGCTGGAGGCAGGAAGCTCTCAGACTCGGGAGATGTGTCCTGGCAAAGCGAGCAGATTGGGATTCTGCTCAGGATCATCTGCACAGCCATCCCTGGAAGTCAGAGAATTAATTCTCGTGGGAGGAGAGGGAAAAAAGGATCCTGAATTAATGGAGTGGGAAACAGCCAGAGGTAACAGGTGCATCTCCAGCACTTGTGTGTTTTATTTGCCTTAGGGGACATCCCTGAAGAATTTTGCAAATTACAATGATCTGTTTCAACTCTTTTACTTATTTAGAGATAAATTTATGATTTCCTCTATTTATTTTTTTAAAATCTTGCCTCCTATTTGGCTGTTTTACCATCAGTTACAGACACAGGGCTGCTCCTGGGGAGGCTCAGCCTCCCTCAGCTCCTGTGAGGGCTGTGACCCCATCCCAGTGCTCCGCGCAGAACCAACCTGGAGAGGAGCGGGGAGGAGCAGCAGGGCCGGAGGCACCCCTTGCTTGGGGCTGGACCAGCCTGATCCTGCCTGTCCCTCATGGATTCTCATCTCCCTGGCCTTTTCCCACAGGGACTGTCCCTCAGGAGCTGCCTCTCCGTGCCCCCAGCCCCGGGCACTGCTGGCTGCCCTCCTGCCACCTCTTCTTCCCAGCCACACACCTCCCATCCCTCCGTGCTCCTGGCATCTCTGCTTGGCCTCAGTCCCTGCTGGGGTACCTCGAGTGGCTCAGAAACAGATCCAGGAAAGGCAGGAACATATCACAGAGAAATTATTTAAGCTGAGAATGCTGGGAAATGTTTCAAAGGAATTGATCCCAGCCAAAGACAAACCATCACCTGAATGTTTGGGATTGAAGGGATCTCAAATCCCACCCAGTGCCACCCCTGCCATGGCAGGGACACCTCCCACTGTCCCAGGCTGCTCCCAGCCCCAGTGTCCAGCCTGGCCTTGGGCACTGCCAGGGATCCAGGGGCAGCCACAGCTGCTCTGGGAATTCCAGCCCAGCCCCTCCCCACCCTCCCAGCCAGGAATTCCCAGTTCCCAATATCCCACAAAAAAATGTGGAACAGTGGCAGGTGTAAGTCTCTGAGCAGTCTGGGCTGCTTGGAGCTCTCAGGGATCTCTCGGAGTTTGCCATGAGCAGTGAGGGCTGGAGCACGGCTGAGAGGAGAGACCCCAGCTGTGTTTGTTTCCTGCACGTTGAAGGATCCCTCCATTTCCCACATCCCGCCTCCGGGACAGAGTTCAGGCTCCAGCGCTGCTCCCAGTGCTCGGGGAGGGGAAGTGGATCACTGAGAAAACCCGACATAAAACACTAATAACTTCTGTGGGTTTCAATTCAGGGTTTTTTATGGGCCCACAAATCTCTGGGCAGCAGCGGCCGCGGCACGGCGCAGCGGCAGGGATGGGGAGCGCTGCGAGACGGAGCAGGGAGGAGGAGAGGACTGAAAATGAGCTCTGCCACCGGGGAAACATTTGTAAAACAGGTGCTGAAAGGGGGAGCCGGTCTCTCTCAACAACTAACTACAGAGTTGCATGTAAAATTAAAGGTGTTGTTGTTTAACTGAGGCGTTCACTCCTTGCAGGCGCACACTGAAGGATTTCTTGATGGAAAACAAGGAGTAAGTCCCACACTGCATCCTCATTCCTGCCTCTCCTAGGATGGGAATCCCTCTTTGCCTCCCCGTGCATCCCCGTGTTCAGGCGAGCCTGTTTTCCCCGAGCTCTGTTTGCTGGGTATTAACTTTATATCTGCAACAAACCGGAGGGATATTTGAAGTGTGTTGTTCTCTGGGCACATTTGGGTTTTACGGCACTGCAGTGACCACGGCCTGACTCCCCTCTGTGCCACGTGTGACACATTTACCACCTGCAGTTCAGTATTTCATCAAATATATCAGGGTCACCATTCCCAGTAACTGCTGCTTGCAGTTTTCCTCCTTTAAAGTCACATAAAAGAAAATGGGATTGAAATTAAAACAATACAGAAGTTATAAAAACTCTATAAATATATTCCGTGTTTCTATGGCTATTACCTCATTTTCCACTTCAGACTTATCTTTGGGTGACAGGAAGCCAAAATCCTGAAATGGTTTAATTAGGCTGAAAATCTTATTTAATAAAGTTCTGCTGAAGAAACACAAGAAAAGCTGTTAACTTCCACCAGGATCAGTCACTCGGAGGCAGTGGTGCCTTCCACTCTGCAAACGGCTCCATGAGCCAGAGCAGAACTGACACGTGCACCAAGAACTGTGACGGCTCTTCTGTCCTTTATGGGGTTGCTCTGAAGAGTCCCTCCTTCCCAAAAAAGTGCTTTTTGCAAGGAAATCTCTTCATTCACCCGGGCTGATTTATTCGGAATTTATTCTGTTTATTCGTTCCAGGCTGAGCATGATAAACAACAGCCTTTTCCTGGAGCACCTGTGTGTGGGCACGACCCAGCCACCCCCTGGGCCAGCCCCGCCCGGGGAGAGGCAATCCCGGCCTCCCCGGGATCCACAGAACACCTGGAATGGCACGAATGAAATCCATGGAAAATGTCAGCCTTTGGGAAAGAGCAACCCCCAACTCCCCCGTACTTCACTGCGTTAAACAGCGTTTGAAGAGGCTGCCAGCAGGAATTCCTCACCCAGAAATGCACAGGGATGGGCTTTGAAGGAGTTCCTCACCCAGAAATGCACAGGGATGGGCTCTGAAGGAATTCCTCACCCAGAAATGCACAGGCATGGGCTCTGAAGGAATTCCTCACCCAGAAATGCACAGGGATGGGCTCTGAAGGAATTCCTCACCCAGAAATGCACAGGGATGGGCTCTGAAGGAATTCCTCACCCAGAAATGCACAGGGATGGGCTCTGAAGGAATTCCTCACCCAGAAATGCACAGGGATGGGCTCTGAAGGAATTCCTCACCCAGAAATGCACAGGGCTGGGCTCTGAAGGAATTCCTCACCCCCAAAATTCACAGAGCCTGTGCACAGCACGGAGCAGGACTGGCATGGCTTTAAAGGAATTCCTCACCCCAGCAGTGCACGGAGCTGCAGCAGGAGGGGCTGGGCTGGCAGCCTGAATGCAATGGGATGTTTGATCCTTCTGGGATGGCAATTCAGGAATGGACATCCAGGGACCAGAGAAGAGCCACAGGACAGGAGACCAGGCGAAAAATTCCTTTTATTGTGGAAAGAGAAAGTGTTTGAAATGATTCTGTGCCTTACAAATAGAAATATATAATTTTGAATGTTTTTCTGGAGGTGTGGCCCCTCACAAGGATCTGTGCCAGAGCTCATTTCCACCCTTTCCCCTCACTCTGGGCTTGGGGAGGTGGTTCTGCAGATCTCTGCCACTGGTGCAGCACCCAAGTACCCGCAGGAAGTTCAGCATTGTTTGAAAACCCAGCAAGAACGACATGAGGTAGGCTCAAAACAGGCATCTCGCTGGGTAACGCCTGGCTAAGCACACCCAGAAAGTGTCAGTCCAGCAGGAAACCTGGGAGCCTTTGACCAGGGACTACCAGAGGAGAGGAACTCTCAGCAATCTGTTACCCCCGAGGGAATCACAGCATCAGCCAGAAACACCCAATCGCTTCTGCAGAGGATTTCGAGTACGAAGTCGTTCCCTGGCTCCTGTGGCTGATGCTCACAGATATTTTTCCTTCCCACTCCGTTACTGCTCCATCACAACACAAAACCCAGGATGAGTTTGCACTGCTGAAAACGGGGAATGTCTCACGCGGAGCCAAACACCGGGAAATGAAGGGCCCTCCCTCCCCGAGCCGGGCAGGACAGCGGGGAGCAGAGCAGAGGGTCCATTCCCTTTGTTTCAGGCTGCATCAGGTGTGCCTGGGGCTGGCATTGAATTGCAGCGCCGTGCACGGGCTCGGGAAGTGCCGAGGAACGGCATCAATTGCACGAGAAACAGATGGGAATGGGCTGTGAAAAAACACCGAGCGGAGCAGACAAATGGCTCACAAAGTGTGAAAAACCCCTCAGAAATAGCACATTTGGAAGTTTCTCATATTGTTTGATTTAT
The DNA here is from genome assembly GCA_013397975.1 of Machaerirhynchus nigripectus. Classification (NCBI taxonomy): domain Eukaryota; kingdom Metazoa; phylum Chordata; class Aves; order Passeriformes; family Dicruridae; genus Machaerirhynchus; species Machaerirhynchus nigripectus. The sequence continues at coordinate 9,714 of VZRQ01010241.1, read as the reverse complement.
TTACTCCACAGTTTATAAACTGCAATGCTGGAATGGCTCTAAGGGGTGTTGATGGCTCCTGACAGCCCTGAAATAATTGACTGATATCAGTTTTAGCGCCGAAGGAAGCAGCAGTGCGGGCATTCTGCAGAGCTGAGAGCCACCGGGGTGAGGGAGCTGCTGGCTGTGCTTTCCCCCTCCTTAACTCGGTGTTGTGTCTGGTGTGTGAGGTGTCGACCCAAACCCAGAGCTCCCCTGGGCATTAATTCTGCTCCTCCCCAGTGGCAGGCACTTGTGCAGCTCACTTGGAGCAGCAGAGCTTGTTCTGTGGGTGCACATCCATAAAACAACACACACATTATTCTATTCTATTCTATTCTATTCTATTCTATTCTATTCTATTCTATTCTATTCTATTCTATTCTATTCCATTCCATTCCATTCCATTCCATTCTGTTCTAATATGCAAATTCTGCATATCCATTTTAAAATAATAGACCTGCATATGTATTTGAAGATAATAACTGGCCCACACCCGAGGGGTAACAGCAGCAGAAGAAACAAACTCGAGGTCCCAGGGCAGCGGGAGAGGAGGAGCAGAGAGCCCGGAGTGACCTCAGCACAGCGAGAGACAGACAGCCAAATTCTCGTGCAGGGAAACGGTGGGAGGTGGATCCCGCGGGAGAGGGATCCAGGGGAAGGTGAATCCCATAGAAAGCATCCCTCGCATGGCAGGGGTGCAATGGGATGGGCATTAAGGGGTGCAGTGGGATGGGCACTGAGGGTGCAATGGGATGGGCACTGAGGGTGCAGTGGGATGGGCGCTGAGGGTGCAATGGGATGAGGATTAAGGGGTGCAGTGGGATGGGCACTGAGGGGGCAATGGGATGGGCACTGAGGGTGCAGTGGGATGGGCACTGAAGGTGCAGTGGGATGGGCACTGAGGTCCCTCCCCACCCTGCCCAGGCCAGCCGCGGGCAGTGCCGCNTGGGATGGGCACTGAGGGGTGCAGTGGGTGGACATTAAGGGGTGCAGTGGGATGGGCACTGAGGTCCCTCCCCACCCTGCCCAGGCCAGCCGCGGGCAGTGCCGCCCCCTGGCCGGCCCCAGCGTGGGGCGGATCCGGAGCAGTGACGGCGTCAGAGCCCCTCTGGCTCCCAGGCAGCTGTCGGGATGCTGGAGCTGCCGTTCCATTTCCCTCGGCTTTTATTAATGCCGAGTATTTATCCCTCCCTGCAGCGGCAGCCAAAGTTCAACCCCCCATATATATTTTATGAGCAATATTTTTAATGCTTTTTAATAAAACAAGAAAACAAGACTCCCATCTAAAATGTCCTTCATTAAGAATCAAAGCAAATGAGCAGAAGGCTCCATTGGAATGTGAAGAGTTTTCCATTAGGATGGAACTAAACTAATAAGTTACCGTTAACTGGCTCGTTAAAGGGCGCGCTCCCTCAGTGAGAGCAGCACTGCAGTGCCAGCGAGGGACAGGATTGATGGCATTTCCAGGGCATAAAAGGGATGTTCCCTCCCTTCCTGACTGCACCCGTCCCTGGTCACCGCTGTGCTGGGTGACACCGGGACCAGAGCGGGCACGGAGCGGCCAGAGCCACCCCTGCCTGGGGAGGGGACATCTCCCCGCAGGAGCCTGCGAGGGGGAGCAGCTCCTTTGCTGAGAAGGCCCTGGGGTGCTGCTGGCTGAGAGCTGCACGTGAAAAAACGAACCCCTGGGGCCTGGGCTGAGCCCCAGCGTGGGCAGCAGGGAGGGGGATTCTGCCCCTAGGCCCAGGTGAGACCCCACCTGCAGAGCTGCCCCAGCCCTGGGGACAGAGCAGGGCCTGGAGCTGCTGGAGAGACCCAGAGGAATTCACAGAGCTGCTCCAGGGCTGGAGCCCCTCTGGAGCCAGGCTGGGAGAGCTGGGGGTGCTCACCTGGAGAGGAGAAGGCTCCAGGGAGAGCTCAGAGCCCCTTGCAGGGCCTGAAGGGGCTCCAGGAGAGCTGGAGAGGGACTGGGGACAAGGCATGGAGGGACAGGACACAGGGAATGGCTTCCCACTGCCAGAGGGCAGGGATGGATGGGGTATTGGGAATTGGGAATTCCTGGCTGGGAGGGGGGGGATGGGCTGGGCTGGAATTCCCAGAGCAGCTGTGGCTGCCCCTGGATCCCTGGCAGTGCCCAAGGCCAGGCTGGACACTGGGGCTGGGAGCAGCCTGGGGCAGTGGGAGGTGTCCCTGCCCATGGCAGGGGTGGGATGAGAGGAGTTTCAAGGTCCCTTCCAGCCCAGGCCATTCTGTTATTCCACGATTCTTCCCAGTGGCACCTTGGTCGCAGGCACTGCTCTCACTGGAAGCTGAGGAGCTCTTTCTCAAGCCAGCAGAGGCTGGAAAAGCCTTTGGGTGGCTCCCGTTTGCTCAGAATCCCACGCCAGATTGCCGGGGCTCCAGGCACTGCGGGACCATAAAGAAAACATATGGGCAGCTTTTTATCTGCTTCTCAGTCCTGCTCTTGATATAGCTCAGCACATGTGCACAGGAGGGAAAAATACAATTTGCATGAAAAACACTTCCTTTGCAGGAAAATGTGTGTGAGTGGAGAAAGTGCATAAAAATATGTTCCTGCAGCACTGTTATTGATAGAGCTGAGCGTGATGGATCGCTATGGATTGCAAATGCTGGCAAAAATAAGCTCCAAAAACTCTTTGGTGCAGTGCCGGTGACAGCGGAGTCACCCGTGTCACCCGTGTCACCAGCAGTGCCCTTCTGCAGCGCACGGGCACAAACCCCTGGCCCCAGGGGTTCCCTTCCAGGCTTTGGCCGGGCTGGACTGCTGGGTTAGCTGGACATTTGGCCGAGGAAAGGCACTTGGAACACAATCCTGGACTGGTTTGGGTGGGAAGGGACCGCAAAGCCCACCCAGTGCCACCCCTGCCAGGGCAGGGACACCTCCCACTGTCCCAGGCTGCTCCAAGCCCCAGTGTCCAGCCTGGCCTGGCCCAGCACTGCGCCCAGAATTCCCAGTGCGCTCCCAGTGCTGAGCAGAGGGGCAGGGACCCCTCCCTCCCTGGCACTGCCCCGCCTGAGCTGTCCCCGAGGCTGGCACCGGCAGCCCCTTTGCCACCAGGGGCTTTCAGCAGTTGTGTCCCAGGACCCAAACAGGTCCCGCAGCCCGAACAGATGAGAAGACACCTACAGATGTTGCTTTAAGTTGTTTATTTCTTCTTATCTCTAGCTAGCTCTCAGCTCCTGCAGTGAATCTGATGCCAGCCGTGTCCGATGGGAACTGCCCAGTCCTGGGCTGTCCCGTCCCTTTTGTGCCCTTTCCATGATCCAACCATTCTTCACAACCTATTTATTATTTACCATTTTATACCAATTAATTTGCACCTATTCTAGACACGTAATTTCTACCTCTTTTTCATTCTACCAATCATTTTGTGCCACCACCACCAGAGAAGATGGAGGAGAAGGAGAAGAAGAACAGGATAACGCCCAGAATNCTTGGCTTCTGGCCAGGGTCTGGGACCCCCTCGCAGGGGCTCCGGGGCTCCCTGACCTGCCAGGGCTGCCAGGGGCTGGCCTTGGACTCCAGCAGGGATGGAGCGGCACTAAAGCCCGGCTCCGCGTGCAGCTGCGATTCCGTCCCACGGGAGCGCTCCCGGTGCTGGATCCTCCCGCCGGCAGCAGCTCCGTGCAGGACGCAGCCTTCAAACACCTGAGCTGAGCAGGGGGAGTTCCAGCTGCTCACGAGTCCTCCACCGAGCTGCAGGTGACAAATTCCACCCCCAGCCAGGGATGCTGCTCCTCAGGCCACCGAAAACATCCCAGAGCAGAGCCCCCCACACCCCCCTACAGCCTCCGGGGCTTTTCCTGCTCCCACCTCACTCACATCCCCTTGTCTTTCACTAAGGAGCTGCCAACAACTGAGCAGCTCCTGCTGTCACCTGTCTCTGGGAGTATTTAATGTTCTGAACCATTCCAGCCTCCTCCAGGGCTCTCCGGACCGGGATGCTGGGCACGTCTCAGCCTCCATCCCAGAGTGGTCACTCTCAGTCTCCGGGGACACTCAGGTGGGACCCAGGTGGTCCTGCCTGGCCAGGGAGCTTGGTGCAAACAGCATCCCGAATTCGATTCCCTGTTTTTCACACCTTTCCAATGTCCACATGGACAGTGGGGTCTGGAGCTTCCTCCCGAGGGCAGCTCCCACCTCTGCCCCCTGGGACAGGGACAGACCCAGGGAAGGGCTGGAGCTGGGCCAGGCAGGCTCAGGCTGGAGATGAGGGAAAGGCTCTTCCCCCAGAGGGTGCTGGGCACTGCCCAGGCTCCCCAGGGAATGGGCACAGCCCCGAGGCTGCCAGAGCTCCAGGAGCGTTTGGGCAGCGCTGCCAGGGATGCCCAGGGTGGGGTTGTTGGGGTGTCTGGGCAGGGACAGGGGCTGGGCTGGGTGATCCTGCGGGTCCCTCCCAGCTCAGGATATTCCATGATTCCGTGGTTTCTGGGACGCTGCCAGGTGCCACTCGGGCTCAGGGCTCTGCAGAGCAGCTCTCAGGGGACTGAACCTGTGACAGTCCCACGTCCTTCCAGCTGTGACAGTGCCAGCCCCACGGCGGGGGGGAGAATGACAACAAATGAACTCCACGAGTTAAAAACAGGAATCTCCAGGATATTCTGGAAGCTTTTATATCAATACCTGTAACTTACTGGGGGTAAAAATGTCCTTGGGGAGCGAGGTGAGCTCATCAGCCCCGCGTGGCCTTGGCAGGAGAAGCAGCTCCAGGTTCTGAGCTCTGAAAGTGGCCCCAGGGAGCAGCGGGGGGGAGGGGGGGAAGCTTGCAATTAATGCAATTAATCTGCGGTGGCCAAATTGTTTGAATAGAGCCAGCTGGAAAAGGAGATTTTTTCCCCCAATAGCCAAGTCCTCTCCTGCAGGAAAGATGTGTTATTTTTTTCCCTGACAAAAAGCCAGCCCACATCGTACAAGCAGAGAAGCATCCACTCCTGCTTTCTCTCTCACCTCCTTACTGGAGCTTTTCCCACTTTTAACAGTAATTAAAAAATACAGGCTTTCCCCCTCATATTTAAAAACCATATTGTATCACCAACATCCACTTCTCCCAATGTTTTTAAATTAAAAAATAATAGAAATGGGAAAACCCAAATCTTCCCCCACCAAATTTTGCTTTCATTTTTATAAAAAATTGAGAAAAACAATGAAACCCCAAACCTCATAAATCACGACTTTTCCATTACAAATATTTTGACAGATCTACTCATCACCTCTGAGTTCTTCAGAACGGGAGGTAAAGGTGATTTTCAGGCTACATTTTATTACTTCATTCTCTACTGGCCCTTTTCAATATATCTTGTTCTTTTTTCATCTGTCTCCCACCAAAAGCAGCTTTGCTGTCGCAGCTCCGACGTGGTTTCTCTGAGAGCTGCCATCCCCTGCACCGCTCTCCTCTCCCTCCTCACTTTGTTCCCGAGGATTTTCCGCCTCCTGCTCCCCCACCCTGCTGAAACCAGAGGGGTTTGACTCTGGGCAAGCCCAAATTTGCTTTTCTGTCTCTCACTGCATCCCTCAATAGGAAAATGAACTCCAGCTCTGGGTACATGAGTGGCTCCTCTGCTCATGGTACCTTTGGATCATCCCGGAATTCCAGCCAGGTTTGGGTTGGGAGGGGCCTTAAATCCCCTCCAGTGCCACCCCTGCCATGACAGGGACACCTCCCACTGTCCCAGGCTGCTCCCAGCCCCAGTGTCCAGCCTGGCCNATCCCTGCCCTCTGGCAGTGGGAAGCCATTCCCTGTGTCCTGTCCCTCCATGCCTTGTCCCCAGTCCCTCTCCAGCTCTCCTGGAGCCCCTTCAGGCCCTGCAAGGGGCTCTGAGCTCTCCCTGGAGCCTTCCCTTCTCCAGGTGAAGATTCCCAGCTCTCCCAGCCTGGCTCCAGAGGGGCTCCAGCTCTGGAGCAGCTCCATGGAACTGTAACACGTCTGTGTCCTCTGTGAGCTCCTGAGGACACAGAATTCCAGGTGGGAGCCTTCAACTCAGCCCTGGCAGCAGCTGGGCACGAACCTCCCTCCTCCAGGATGGAAAACACCGTCCCTGGCACTCCCCAAGAGCAGAGGGGTTCCTGCTGCTGGGAATTCCTGCTGCTGGGAGCTCCTGCTGCTGGCTCTGGACAGGTACAGCCCGGTGTCACCACCAGGTTCTGTTTCAGTGGCCCTGAGAGACGCCCACCCCCACGTCCCGTCCCTGCTGGCTGCAGGCTCACAGGATCACCCCTGAGAATGGGAGTGGGTATTTCATACTCGGGGCTGCTCGGGGTCTGGGGGGGACAGCTGGCACACGGGAGCAGGAACTGAGCCTCTCCTTTTCCCTGGCTTGCTGCAGGGGTGTGAGCGAGGGCAAATCCTCCGCAGCCCCTGCGAGCAGTGTGGAATGAGGTTAAGGTGCTGCAGGCGGCTCCAGGCCAGCAACCTGTGCACGCCAGGAGCAAACCCAGTCCCAGAGCAGGAAAAAGGCGGAATTGGGCTGCTTGGTATTGATTTCTTCTTTAGTGGAGATGGTTAGCCGTTTCAATTCTGATTTTCTGCGCCGTTATTTTGACTGCTTCGTGCCAAATCAGAGCATGACACTTTCTGCCTGCGGGTTTTCTGTGCTTGGTTTGGCAGAGACTCAAACCGCAAGCGCCCGGCGTAACCTCGTTAGGTGCCACGGGCTCGTGGTACCAGTGTTGAATTCCAAAGCAAGCCCAGCTTTAGCTTTCCCTGCTGCACAGGTCGCCAGTGCTCTGCTCTGCTGGGAAATCTCTCTGGTTTGATGGCAGAAGAGCGTGCCCCTGGCCTGGACTAAAGCGTGTTTGTGGCAGAAGGTGGGCTCAGCTCGGCAGGACAAGGCAGAGCATCCCCTGCAGGAGCTCCCCGTGCCCCACCCCAGGGGTTGGGAACCGCCCAGGGCGAGGGGAAACGCACCCAGCACAGATCAGGGAATCCCAGGAATCCCCTGCTGGGAGGGACCCAGAGGTTCCTGGGGTTCATCTCCCAGCCCAGCACAAATCAGGGAATCACAGGAATCCCCAGCTGGGAGGGACCCAAAGG
>VZRQ01010237.1:1131419-1302871 GCA_013397975.1 Machaerirhynchus nigripectus | reverse complement strand
CGCCGGCGCCCAGCGATGGCGTCAGGCGCCTTCCCCCCGCGGGGCGGGCCGGGCCGCGGGCAGTGACGGACTTCCGTGGGGGTGCAGCGGGCGTGCGTTCGCGTGAGGCGCGCCTTCTCGGTCCGGTCGGGCCGTGCCGCCGAGGACGGCGTGATTTATTTCCTCTTTCCAACCGGTTTTACATCTCGAATCACAGAATATTCTGAGTTGGAAAGGATCCCGAAGGATCATCGAGCCCAGCTCTGAAGGGAATGGCCCACAGGGGGATCGAACCCGTGAGCTTGCTGTGAGCAGCACGCTCGGAGCAGCCTGGCGGGAGCCCCGTCGCGCACCCGTTCGCCCCGGGAACCGAAGCCAAGCGCGTGGTCCTTGGGACGGGAGATGTGTTACGGTGGCCCTGTAAATGTAGATTGAACAGTCGGTGATTTGGACAAAAGACGCAATGACAGATTACCTTAGTGGCACTCTTCATATACAGCAATTTTAAGAATACAGATTTTGTTTTCTGTTGCTAGACCCCAGATCCAGTTAGTGCATATGGTGAGAAGTGTTTAAATCCACTTAATAACCACAGACTGAGAAGAAAAGTCCCCGAAAGGGTTGCTGGTGCCCTCTGCACTGCAGTGATTTGAAAAGTGAGGTGCAGTACTACAAATAGAAACCCTCTCCTGTTGTAAATGATAGAATTTCTGGCTGGTTAGTGAAGACTTTGTCCAGAAAAGTAGTTCAGACTTTATATTCACTCAGAGTGGCACAGTATTGCCTTATGATTTTACTTCAAACTGATTCAACTGAACTCATGCAAAACCTTGAAAAGGTGTTCTCTCACTGATTCAAATCTAATTTATATCAGCTTAACTTGTTATGGTAAGTGTACACTTTCAAACTGATTGAATCCACATGGGGAGTTACAAAAAAAACATAAAAAATTGATGTATCGGTTTCATTAAAGGTGTTAAAACTCCTTTTATGCCATGGAGGGCTCAGAAACATTTGTTTTGTGAAAACAAGCCTTATGTCAGATACCAGAAATCCTTGAACTCCCTATAAAACATTTAAGTGATGCAAAAGCTTTAGAAACTACTCAAATACTACATCACCAGAAAGTTTTCTTTGACTGAACACACTGTGAAGACAGGACATTGTTAGCTTTCACAAGTAAAACAAACGGTATAATTTGCAGTACTTTACTGCAAGTAAAGTTGCATTAGTGCGAAAGAACTGACATAAAAATGGCTTGCAGACGTCATACCAAACTCCAAAATTGAAAGAGAAAATGTCTTGAACTACTGTAATCTGTATTCCTATGTGGCTTTAGTCCTCCAAGGTATTTAATGTCTGTTGAAATTAATTTTATGTTACATGGTCTCAGGCTTCTGGAAAAAATACTGTATTTTCTATTTCATCTGTTTGGATCATATTTAAACCTTGCAATGTGCTTTCAATCTTGGTTAAAGACCTTAAACAATAACTGCATGCACTTCTATTCCTAAAAGAAATATATGTTTTATAACTCTTATTTATGAGTGGGTTTAGTTTGCAGTGAGAACATATAATACACTAAGGGCTCTACTCAGTTTTATCCAGGACAATAAAAACCTACCTCTGCTCTTAAAATAAAAGCTAAGAATAAGATGGAAAGGCAACAGGAGCAAAAATATGCACCTTTGTCTTTCACCCTGTAGTCAGGTTGGACAAGATGGTGTCAGAAGGGCTCTGTCTCTCAGGGCCTGCAGCTATCCAAGGTTACCCCCATGGGCTTCTGTCACCAGAAGATTCCCTGCAGAGATCGAGTCTGTACTTTCTAATTGAATCTCCATTTATCCCTGCTACTGTGCCTGGTTTTCATTGCACAGTGCTCTTGGGACTTCCAGATTTCCTTTCAGGCTAAAGTAATCAGGAGAATGAACTTTAAATCCTAGCGGTCATTAAGTCTGTGTGGTAGGCCAGAGATAATTCAGAATAGCCTATTTGAAATCCTTTAACTGTAGATACCTGGCCTCAGGACCAGCTGTTTTTCTCTGCAAGTTCACACCTGTCAGGTCACACTGACTGCTGATGCAGCACAGTCTATCTGTACCAAAAGCAGTGTTGTCTTGCAGTCTTGCAGAGACTTCAGACCCATGGTATGACTTGGACTCATTACCTGTCTGTAAAAGATATTCTGATGAAAGAAGGAATCTCAATCCAACTGCCACCTCCCCCAGCCACACATCAGTCCTTAAAACCATCTGGACCGTAAGACTTAAATCCTGATATCCCCACATTCAGTTCTTGGCTTCTTCTTCCCTAGTTATATATCTTTTCACTTCTTGATGTTAGCTTCCAGCCTAAAGAGTCTGTCTCGGCTGGCCTTCCAGCAGTGCTGCAGTGAGCCTATGTCCAAAAAGGCAGCTAAAATCAATGTCTTAAACAGCACAGCTGTTGGTATGTTTGCCAAGTCCCACAGTGGCTGATAAGACTGTGCTGAGCCTGTTTTACTCAAGAGGTCAGGTTGCCAGTAACAATGGGGACCAAACCCCAAAAGCTGCATTTGCAATCACTGCTTTTCCTTTCTGTTTTGTCTGGGTTTGTCTTGTTTTCTCTGTGAAACGAAGGCCAGACTCCAAAAAGGAGATTCCTTAACAACCACAAAATCAGCACTTCTCAGCTGGTCTTTTCTACCTATGCACTTAATGCCATCTTGTATCCAGGCTTCTGAATTGACAGCGTATGTTGGGTAGAAAGCTCATCCTGTTGCTCATTGATGCTCTGTTGTGTCAGGTGCATTCATTCAGAGGGCAGCCTGCATCCAGCCTTAAAATCCTGGAAGTCTTAGCTGTGACAGAATAGAGCACATCTCACGCAGAGTGGGAGGATGCCTGTGGCGGTGTGCTGGAGTAGGAAATACCTTCCTTAGTCCCCTTAGGACTGTGTGCTCAAAGGACTCAGTGCATTTTGAAATGTATTCCATTGCAGGTTCCTTATCCCACAAGATGCACTCTATAAAAAAGATAAATGAAGACATGCCTCAGTTGCATAGGAAGGGTGGATAACTGGTGCTATAATTTTTTTTCAAATATTTTAGCTGGCTTCTCATTTTTAATTTTTAGCCCTACAGTATTTGTAATGACAGTTGTTGCTATCAGAAGGAAGAATCAGTGCTCAAACTCTCAGGTTTTTTTGAAGTTGGTAATAGACTTCCCTCAATGTCTTGGACCCTCATCTCAAATAGAGACTAATCCTAGAATGTTTGGTCATTGAGAACTAAGCATCTAAATGCCATTGAGGATGTCAACTTGTGGTCCTACATATGGAATTCTGTTAGGCTAGTTTTGTGAAAGTTATTTTTGAGAGGGCCACCATTCAATTACGTATAACATCCATCAGTGCAAAGGGTCAGCTAAAGTTAACAACAGTTACAGTAGTAAAGGCTGTTGACTGCAAATGTGAGAGGAATTAAGTTATTACTGTAAGGCAAACATTAATGTGAGCAAATACAGGATGATAAGATGAATACTGTCAATGGCCAAAGAAGGTAGATACTCCTGACAGTGTATCAGTTCTCTCTTTTATTTGTACTTAAACAAAATGTACCAAATGCTGAAAGTCCACCAGATGGCACACGAAAGCCTTGATAGGGAAAAGTGCCGTCATCCAAGAGAATGAGAGGAACTTCATGCCTGGCTGAAAATTTAATCTGTGTTACACTCTGCAGACTCTGCTTTGTTTTGTCAGCAATTAGTAGGTCAATCTCTAATAGCTAGGAAATTACTCAGAAAAACATAAAGGGAAAGAGCGAGATAAGACAAGCAATTATGTTAATTTCTTTCAGCTAATAATTTGTCTTGATTTGTAGTGACATTCGTGATGTAAGGACAGGGAGCTGTTGGAGTGAGTCCAGAGGAGGGTCACAAAGATGATCAGAGGGCTGGAGCATCTCTCTTTGAAGACAGACTGAAAGAGCTGGGGTTGTGCAGGCTGGAGAAGAGAAGGCTCCAGGGAGACCTTACAGCACCTTCCAGTACCTAAAGGGGACCTACAAGAGAGCTGAAGAGAGGCTTTTTGCAAGGGTATGGAGTGATGGGCCAAAGGGGGAATGGCTTCACACTAAAAAGGGGTGATCTTAGATTAGATACAAGAAAGAAGTTCTTCCGTGTTGGGGTGATGAGGCACTGAAACGTGGTGCCCACAAAAGTTGTGAATGTCCCTTCCCTGGAAGTGTTCAAGGCCAGATTGGATGGGACTTGGAGCCAATGGAAGGAATCCCTCCCCACAGTAGGAGGAGTTGGAACTAGACAACATTTCAGGTCTCTTCCATCCAAACAATTCTATGATTCTATGCTTGGGATGGACATCTTTGAACAGTTGGGGACTGACAAGATTTGCCTTTGGCCCTTGATACTCTGAGTAGGTTCTTGCCTGCTGGAAATGGCTGATATGGCTGGCAATCACTCTTGTGGAGATAAAATATCTTGTCTCTAGGTATATTACTGAAAGACCTGGGTTCAAGTGGCTCCCTGGCCTTATATCTGTAGAAATGAAGGAACCTGATGTAGAATGCCTGGTGCTGACTGTGGTGCCCCTGTCTGGCTCTACTGGTGCTTGAAGGCATAGTTCCAATAGCAGAGAAATCATGATCTGTGGAGATCTGGCTGTTGGTCTGATGCCGAGACTCCCCTGTGTGTTTCCAGCCAGCGAGTGAAGTGTGTTCAGATAGTGGATTAAACAGTTTGATAACGTGACTTTTCTCATATATACAAGAAGTGATGTTGCCACAGAAACAAGGGAGGAAAGCAGCCTGTGCCACTGTAAGAACAGTAAGGCTTTTCTACAGCACTGTGAATGCTTCTGATGAATGATGCTAACAAATGAGATGGGTGCACAGGTTGTAAATGGGGTAAATGTGGTGTCTCTTGACAATCATTCTGTGCTATTTTGCAGTTTATACTGTGAGAAACTTCTAGCAACCTTTTACTCCAGTGTTTTTAAAATTGTCAGGAAAGATGGGAATTAAGGATCCACAGGGGATTGCCTCCAGAAAAGTCAGCTGCTATTCATTTTAAGACTAGAAAATGTCTTTTTGTCATCCTGTTTTATGACTCCTGTACTTCTTATAGATACTGCAAAAGACAAAATAATCTGGTTCTACTAGTAGTAGCCTACTGTGTCTTTTCAGTGCTCCTTATATCCTGAGCACTGTTACAAACAGAATTGTGAAGACATTTGTATGTAATGAAGAACACTGAGGCATTTATACCGTAATCCTTTCTTGCACAGTGCTATTTCTAATTTTTCTTTTTCTTTTTTTTTTTTCTTTTTTTTTTTTTTTAATCTAGGAGGTTTTTTTTAAATCTGTTTTGGAAAACTGTTAATCCTTCTGGCCCAGAAAACAGGTCCCAGATCTGAGGAGTTTGCCATTCAAGAGAGGTCCAAAGTAACCATCCATTTGAAAGAAAGATAGCTGATTATATCTCCTAGGCTACTTTCAAGCCCCTGTACTGCACTCTGATTTTTACAAGTGAGTTTCAGGAGAGTTGACAGTTGAGAAATATTAAAAACAAGGATGAAGAATTCAGTTATGTGAGTTGGTTTTTTTTCCATTTTATTTACAGACTTTAGCAGGTAGATTATTATCAGCTGTGTTTAGGGTAACAAATTTATCTGGGGTTTTTTTTCTCTGTATTTTCTTCTGCAGTTAAACATGCTTTTGTATTGATAGACTGGAAAAGTTGAAGCTTTTGCCCCAAATGTAATAGAAATGAGAGACAATTCTTTTCAAAGTTAATAAATGTGATTAGTTTTAGTCTCCTAACGGTATGGTTTTGTTTTGGATCAAATATGGACTTGCTTGGATAATATCAAAACAATTGTTGTATTTCCATCCTACATGAATGAAAAAAAAAAATCTCAAATCTGATGGGGATTCTGTTTTCATACTGCAAGCCAAAGAGTATGAGTAATCATTATAGCATTTTCCTGTTTATCCTGTTTATTTTCAGGAACCACTGAGATACCTTTTCCAGGAATACATTTTGATAACTCAAAGATAAGTTTTTAATCATTTTAATCAGTATTTTATATATGAAAATATGCCTAAATGATGAAGGAATTCTTCCTAAATCTCTGCTTGAAGATGAGCATAAAAAAAAATTACATCAGTGTAAAACAATTCTAGATTTTTTAAAATTTCTGCTGCCCTTCTCAGGTAGTGCATACTTCTTCAGAAAGTCTGTAATATAATTGATTTTCTTAGAGGAGCTGAGCCTCCATCAATAGCAGCGTTATCTACATTCGGGAAAATAAAGGGTAGGAGTCATTGTTTTGAGTGGATACTGAAGAGCTTGATGTCACAATTTGTGGTTGAGTACTGAAGATCTAGGTGCTGAATCAAATGCACCTGCAGTAGATTAGGTAATCTCCAAGGTGCTCTGCCTTATCTTGAAAACTGTTACAGTGTCACTCACCCCTGAATTAATCAGTGCTAGCTATCACTTGATGCCTGAATGGTAACTGAATGTCAAGGTTAAAGACAGCATAATTTTTAGGCAATTGCCAAATTGTCCTAATTTAAAGAGATTTTCTGTTTTTGCTTAACTTCCTGCTGAGTTCATGGTTTAGTTTGGTACGTCAGATTCTCATTGCCCTGGTTCAACTACTTACCATCGCATCCACCCCCCGACACGTAAAATTCCCAAGATTTCAGAAATCGTGGTAATACTAAAAAAGCTAAAACCAACCAACCAACCAAAAAAAACCCCAACCAACCCTCCACCCCCAAAAAACAACCCCAACCCTCAAACCAAAACCAACCAATAAAACAAAACCCTAAAACAACCAATCACCCAATGACCAAGGCAAAACAAAATACGAGTGTCAGGGTCTCTTCTGTGAGAAACAATTTTAGTGTTCCCTACACTGGTGAAGTAGGAAAAACAATAAATGAGGTGTGGACAAAATCCTGCTCTCATATCAGATTCTCTTTTCACTTACCCAAATCACTTACGCGCATGAGATATTTTTCTGCTTAGGCCGTGATGGAGGAAGGGAGCCCCAAAACCCAAACCTTGGAGAAACTGCAACAAGCTGACTGCAAAATTCAAGGCCTGCAGCTGTCTGTCCTAGTCAGTAGTTTCTTGAGCAGTGCTTCTTTTCCTGCTCCTCTGTGCAGTAAATCATTCTTGCTTCATTCCGACAGAAGAGGGCCTCCCAGTGTAACCTTTAGCGAGACGGTGGATGCTGCTGGGAAATCAGAATGGGAGCTTGGATGCTTTCAGGCTGAGCAAAATAGGCTCTTGCTGTCCAGGTGTGGTTCAGGAGGTAGGACTCTGAAGTCCTCTTGAGGAAGCCTGAGTTTTAAGTGCCCAGTTCTTTAACAGGTTACTGATTTATGGTAAAAATTCTTAGCTCTGGATTAGGAGAAATGTTTCTTCTGGAGAGCCAAAGCTTTCTCCACAGCTAGCCAAATGTCTAAATAAACTTTGGACATTCCACTCTGAGAGCAAGGGACCTAAGATATCAGGCTTGCAAGACCTTGTTTGCAGTTTCTCAAAGAATTTGTCAGAATCGAATGCTTTTTAATGCTGGACTCATCAGTGGGATTTAACATTACACAGTCCTAAACTGTGCGTACTCTCAGTTTGAGTCCCAGTTCACCATCTCCACTGGAGGATTTCTAAGGAAATGCAGACATGTTGTCAAACTGGAGTTCACTAGCACAGCCAGGCTCAAGCTGAACTCCAGAGAAGTGGTGTGAGGACATCACATACCTTGGAGTGCTCCCAGCTTCTCCATGGCCGGATGAGCCAGATGTGGTGCGGCCGGCTGGCTCACAGGAGCACAGGGCCAGCAGCTCCATGGCTGCACGGTGGTGGCAGCCAGGCTGGACAGCTGGAGGGAGCTGCGGACTGTGCAGGCCACGGGGTTCAGCACACTTAAAGCCACACTTGGGCCTGTTCTTAATCTCTTGCTGATGAGCTATCCAAAAAGTTAAGTAATCCAGCTAAACCAGTACTGAGCTCTTTCTCGGTAAGTAGTGTTGCTTCTGCAGTGACCCCAAAGGCAGTCAGTGGGGCAGTTGATGTGGCATGTGAGGTCGTCGTTTGGAAAAATACACTGGTTTGGTGGGGTTTTTTGTTTTCATTTTTACTCTGTTTTCATTCTGTGTCTCAGAGCAGAAGGCAGGATGCCCACATTAGTGTTGCAAATCTTTGGACCATCTCTACAGATGCTTGCAGACAGGAGGAACTGAACAGATCTCCCTGGCAGCCTCCTCACTGCTCAGCTGTGTGAATCCCAGCAAAAAGAACAACTTGGGGTGTCTTTGTCTTCTTCACAATTTGGTAATTTTCAGCTTAGCAGAGAATGATGAAAAAGATCTCCTGTAATTTTCCAACACAACTGCATTCAGATGAACCCATGGGTTATTCTAACATACAGTATAATTTTCTTGGCAAGTCACTGCTATTTCCTACTTTTTGTTTATTTATTTACCTTTACTGAATGTGTATATTTTTATTTGTGCCTGTGCAAACTCATTATGTTGGATGAGCTCTCTCATGCAGGTTTATAGATTGAGAGTAATTAAACTTCATGGCTGTCACACCTTTTGGTAGGAAATAATACATATGTTTATATGGGAAAGGATTTATAGTTCTTATATTTATAAAGACAACCCGAGTCTGCCAAGTTATGAAACTTTATTTGCAAATAAATGTTCTACTTAAGTGTTCTTAAGACAGCAGTATAAACTTTGGAAATGTAAATGCCAAAGATATGAGTGCCATCAAAGAAGGAGATTTTAAATTAAATTCTTAGTTCCCAAAAAAATGTGCTGTTTTGACAGAACGTCCTCTCTTTGCCAGTAAGCTGGGGGACATCTGTAATGTTTCCATTCCTTGACAGAAACAGTATATATCCTGGAAGTCCCCAGAATGTACATTTACTTGAAATCAAAAGTAAATACTTCCAAACAAACCTACAGTGTTCAAGCATGAACCTTTTTTGAGGGTTAAGAGCAGTGTATTTGAGGAAACCATTAAAAGGAGTCACCTTAAAGGCTTGCAGGTATTGCAGACTATAAATGTAGGTGTCGTGAGGAGTGAAGGATGGTGCAGTCTGTCTTGTAGGAGTGTGCAGCTGTGATTGCACTGACTGATGGAAATGGGCATTTTTCACTATTGGGTGCTAATGGAATGGTGGGGAGAAAGAAGCAAAAATCCTTTTATTTGTCCCTTTCCCTTTTTTATCCTTCAGTAGATCTGTACTTATAAAATTCATTTATTCTGATTGATCACTTCTGTGCCTGCACATTCACTTACTATTTTTTGCAGCATTCAGGGCAATGCAGGTTAAGGCCCTGATTCTCACACTGACACTACTACAAAAATAGTTACTAATCACTGGACTTGTCTGAGTGCTAGGCTGCCATTACAAAAGAATCCCTGTTTGAGACAGTTGTCCAGGTTTAACTTTAAACATAAATTTTACTCTCAGTGGAAGCAGTTTCTTAAGCACATCTTTAAATATAGACCTCAAAAGAGACATTAGTTTAGCATTTGAGAAGCTGAACCCCAAGGTACATGAATATACTACCTTTTGGTCATAAAGCATGAACAATTACTTTCAAACATTTTTCAATATTTTTTCTGTTTGTGGGATTTTTCAAACCAAATAGTGAATATAATGCTATAGAGCACTGGAGAGTCACAAGCATATGACATAAAAGAATACATTGAACACACAAAGAAATTGTTACAATGGAAGTGAAGAACTTAAAGATATATTGAACAAACCTACATTAGTGGGATTTTTTTGTTTGTTTTTGCTTTTGGATTTGTTTTGCTTTTTATTTTGGGTGTTAAGTTTGGGTTTTTTTGTCTGCCGTTAAAGGTATGATGTGCCAATACATCATTAAACCCTTAAGCCCTTCTTCTCAGAGGTTTTTTTTCCAAATTTTCCAGCCTTGTAACAGAGATGCAACTGGCTTCTTTGTGCCTACATCATCTCATCACTTCAGCCATAGAATAACCACAGAGTTAAGACTGTTGCAACATTTTCTTGAAAGACAAATAGCAAAAAATTAATACTTATATATCCTTGAAGCTGTTTTGTTGGATGCTCGTTCTGGCTCCTTTACTTGCCCAGAGACTGTTGTGACTCAAGTACATAGCGTAGACTCTGAAAAAGCTAAGGTGTATCCTAAGAGGGAGAAGAAAGGTCATTCGCTCTTGAGCAAACCATTTAACATAAGGGAAATGTCTTTCTTTTGACAGATGGGAATGTAATCCCTGCATAGTCTTTCAGCTTCGTTTGACAGCTGGCTTTGAAAGCTAGCTAGAGCAGAGGTCTGCCTGTGCCGAGCGAGGCGTGGGTTTGAGCAGTGTAGGTGTGCCTGTGCCACACCATGCATTCCTGTAGATGAGCTGCAGTGTGCAGCAGCAGTGCATTCGTGTGTGTGTGGGCCTGTGCTCAGGTTTGTCAGCCCCACCTCTCAGCACGGCCCAGAAGCTCAGGTCAGGGGTGCCTCAATAACACAACCTCACCATGATTCGCTCTGCATCTGGGTTTTGCAGAATTCCCTTTGGCACAGTGTAAACGTTACGAGTTCCTAGGTATATAGGCATCAGTGTTAAACCTCCCAGCCTGTGACAAATTCACGCAAGAGATCTGTCTATCCACTGATGGAAATCAGGGAAGGAGACAGTTTCTAAAATAGAAAATAATTACTTATTTTCCTCATTACTCCTATGGGTAAAATAAGCTATTTGTCTGACAAGAAACTGGGGAGAGAAAGCTTAGACAGTACGAAATTTTATTCAATTTTAATATTCTTGTAGGATAAAGATTCGTTCGAAGCGATCAAGGAGAGATGAGATGAGATGAGAACTCTCAGCCTACTAGCTGTTGGTCCAGTGTAACTTTGGTAAGGCAGGGATGAATGGGATAAGAAGTTAAAGATACTGACATAATTCCTGTGCACAGGACAGAAAGAATAAGTTTGCATGGGAAAATTTTAAAGGATTTAGGAAAGAAGTTATGTGTATACATCTACATCTACATCTATATATATAGTCTGGAAATCTGCCCCACAGTGAGGGAATTTAAGAAGCTAACCCAAGAGAAGGTTAAGAAATTACTTGATCCCAGCTTGTCCCAGGCTCCTTAATTTAGCAGACAATAGCATAGTGAGAGCCAGTGCCTGGAAAATCTGCACAGAAACAAATCACTTTAAAGTGGGAGAGTCTGTGCTCATTGGAATAAGGGAGGTGATAGGTTTCATCTTTTGATGGAAAAATATATACTGCTTCCAAAGATGTTATATGATTGATAAAAGGATTATAAGATGAAGTGTCCTGTCTTGTGCTATACAGAAGGAAAAGTTAATCATAAAATCCATTCAGGTATTTCTTCATGTTTGAATATCTTAATTTAAAAACTCTTTTTCTTCATAGTTTTATACATTATTTTTATCAAGCATAAAATAGAAGCAAAACAACCCATTGCATAAATACAATCATGCAGAATCCCATGCCTTCTAGGTCCAGAACTCTTGGACCATTTCAAGATCTCTGCTGCTGCCACCATAGTGTGGGTATAAATATTAACCTACTCTTCTTCATGTGTAACAGTTAAAAAAGGAGCTCTGACATACTTTTCCAGGGTGCTATGCAGTTGATAAATAGTTCTCAAGAATACTAGCTATCAGCATTTCAGGAGTTTATTCCTGGGTGTAGGGGGGAAGACAGCAATGATATCAGTAATGTAGCAAACCACAGGAATTTAGTACTCTCAGTCTGCGTGTTTGGACTTCATGGTTTAGATTTAGATTTGCCTTGTTTGCAGTCCCACTGTAAAATGAAGGCAATGATCAGTGTTTCCTTCGTCTGGGCAAGGAAGGTAAGAATTGATTCAATGCTAAACACTTTAAAGGATAGAGCTGCATTTTTAACAGAAGAGAAGACAGGATCTCCTAACTTGAACCAGCATGAAGTGGGAGGGAGGGAAAAAAGGGTTCACTCAATGATGTGGAGAGGAGCTGAACAAGGTTGTGGTCCTGGTAACATAATTTGATTTTCTCACACTAGCTACTAGCCACAGGATGTGGGAAAGAGGGTAGGAAATCCTAATGGTTCTTAGATCTTTTGATATGTATGTATAATTCGTTAAGGGTGCAGAGGGAAGTTGTGTTTACTCCTATACCTGGTTTATATCAGCAGAATCATGGGCAGCTTTTCAGTTTGTGCTTATGGTGCCTCTTCGTCCCTGCCTTCCTACCATGTTCCCATTGCACATTATGCCAGTTCATTTAAACAGCTATTTTCAATATGCAGATGGAGTGATTTTTAATTAATGTACCTGGTCAACCTGTTCAAAATGCCGTTAACTGCATATATTTTTAGAAAGACACATTTTGCAGTTTATGGCAGGATTTTAAATGAATTTCAGAGTGATCTCTGGGAAAAAAAAAAAAACCCAAACCTTCTACTGGTTGTGAAGCAAAATTGCACTGATGTGAAGTCACTAAAGCAGCCTGCTATGACTTGTGGTTAAAGGACATAAGAGATACCTTACAGCAAATCAAATTTAATGTAAGGGGAAAAAACAAAAAACCTGCCACTTCTGTATATGCTTGGAGCTCATTTGAGGGAATCACAGAGCAGTTGTGAGGGTGCTCTGCACAGCTTGTTGTTAATTCTCTGGCAGAACTAGGTGTGTCTGTGCTGTGTCTTCAGTGTTTCTTTGACTGCTTTGATGAGAGGTGGCAGGAGAGACCCTGGTGCAGCCCTCTGGACTTTCTGCTCCAAGTCAAAGCTGCTTCTTTCTGTAGCAGAACAACACTTTCTTAGCCAAGCAAGTCTCTCCAGGCACGCACCTTCTGCTGAAATTTCAGCTACTGATTAATCTCATCCAGTTCCTTTTTTTTCCTTCAGAACACTAAATTGCATTCTCATAATTTTATAATTAGGAGTAAAAAGGCCTTTCCGAGCAAGCTTCCCCAGGTCATTTAGAGCTCCTTAGGCTGATGATATTAAACTAGCATGGCTTTAGCATCTTCAATCAAATTATGTTTTACCAAAAATATTCTGCTATTTTCTTCTTATTATTTTTTTCTGCCCCCCTGGCAACTCTTTCTCGTTAGCCCTTGTACAAGTTCTAAAAATATTCCTCAAAATCTGTCTCCAGATGCATGCACAACAGCTTTGGTTGTACATGTTGGTTGGTTATGTTGGAGGTTTATAGTGGAGCTAAAGATGTCACCTTGATACAGAAAATGAAAGCTAGACAGAATCATTTTAGGCAGGAAGATTATGCAGTAATATCTACAATGATATGGTGGTCTAATACCAGTCTGCTTTTAGCTATTTCTAAGCATTTAATTATAAAAGGCTCCTTTTAACTCCTTAACCTGGCTGGGACTGGAATCTGAAAGGATTAAAAATGGCTTAAACCTTTAGACTCTCTTTTCATTGTATCTTTAAAATCAGACTGTCAGGGAAAATTTAGATATAAGCATGACTATTTGTGATTATGGCTTAACGTATATCAATTTCCTGTTGAATGTGGCCTGCTCCACTGTTCTTCATACCTCTCCAGACCATCTGAAGGGAAATTCATATGTCCTAATAAAACAAATATATATTGAAGATTGTGCAAGACAGAGATTTAAAACATATTATATGCACTTTTCTGCACAGTTTTCAATAAGCACTGCTGATTGTTGTAAATTCAAAACGTGTGTGTTTCTCATCAGCTGAGGTTCAATGAAATGCAAACTATAGCATAAAATATAGCCTAAGGTATTATAGCATACACCAAGGACTTACCAGCTAAGTCCTCTGCACAAAGTTCAATAAGTAAGTTCCATCAGGAAGAGTGTTGCTTGACCTAGTAAATAACAACTGAATATCTCAGAGAGAATCTGAGCCAGCATCTGATTTTACAGCAGCACGAATCAGACAACCGTGTCAACAGCAATAGACATTTCATCCTATTTAGATTGAAAAGGACTTTGGTGCCCAGCCTTCAAGCTATTGGTGTAGATACACTGGCTGGTCACATTCTGAAAAGTGAAAGTTTTGTTTTTCTTGCAGTTGGATAAGTGGAATGAATATCCTTTCATCTGTACCAGTAATGAAAACATACAGAGAATGTTTCCATTACAGTTGAATTCTGTATGCAATTATGGAACAAAACCATTAAACAAAGTGAAACTTTTCCCAGAATTCCCCTACCACATACACATACTGTGGTAATTTACTTTGAATTTAAGAATTCTGATCCTCTTTTTATGTTTCAAGTAGCAGCACTCTTTGTTACAGTTGTTCCCAAGTCTTAAATTCCAGATTTGCATTTTCAAGGCTTTTATTAATGTAGGGATCAGCCAGTTTTTCTACATTCTACAGGCTTAGCCCCAAAAGAAGGAAAAAAACCCTACCAATTGAATTTGGGGCCCAGATCTCTTTTCTCTCCTTCCAGCACCTCTGTGAATGCAGCAGAAATGGTGTGGTGGTATTTCATTATTTACAGCAGGGCTTCAAGCATTATGAGCTTAGAGATTGTATCCTCCTTTCCTTTCCAAAGTGGCTGTTGTACTGCACTACTGTGTTGGATATAGAAGAACCACCTATTACCCTGCTCTACCCCATACTCCCACTAACATTCCAGGAAATTAAGTATTTGTAATAAATAACTGGGTGGTGTTGTGGCCAGTACTTTCATATCATTCCTGAGCAGATTCTGATCTGCAACTCCAAACTACTCCAGGATCTGAAGATACCATTCCTAGTCCTGAGGTGTCACAAGAGACTCAGGTGAACTGTGATATTATAGTTGTGCTGTGGAGCTAGTGATGAACCTCAGCCAAGTAGTTCCAAAGTGGATTTTTGAGTAATTTTTAATTTACTCTTGATTTTATTTGATAAGGCCCTTTTACATGTTTTTTGCTGAGACAGTGAGGAAAGGAATGTTACAGTTCCACCTCCTCAGGTTGTATGTTCAATTTTCCAACATACGTGAATCTCTGCACCCATTTATACCGTGGTCCTGCCTTGGCAGGTTGTGTCCAGAGCTGCAGCAAAAATGCTCCCATAAGGGGCATGTATTGGGGACAGATATATCTCATGCTTCCTGCTGCAAAGGAAGAGGAGTATCAAACTGAAGGGACAATGGCACCTGTAAAGAGGGCAAACAATCTGTAATGTAGTGAAGGAGACAGTTTAAAGACTGGTAGTACCTGGAAAGGGGAGCACCTCCTTGAGCAGAGATACCTTAACATCTAGTTGTTCTGCTGTGACAATATCTGTATTCTTTATGAACCTGAACAATCTCATTAGAAATTTCTAAGGTATGTAATAAATATAGTATATCAGGGCCTTTGAGGAAATTCAAAAGCTCTTTGGCACAGTAAGTAAGTGAAGAGAAGCCTTATAAGGTGGACCATTTTTTGACTCATCCAATTAACTAGCATGCAGTTTACGTGAGAGACTTAAATTGCAGTGAAGATGTTCCCCATGTTGTAATTAGATGGGAAACTCCCTTACAGACTTCAGAAATTCTAAGGTAGTTGATTTAAAGATTATTTTATACCATATAGATTCACAAAACAATTCACTGTAATTTATAGAGGTTTTTATGGCATGGTTTGAACAGCAATAAGTTCCTATTCATATCCCTCTGGGAACAGGGTATGAATCACCAAATGTGCCAGTCATCAGAGATGCTCACATCTGAAACTCATGTTGCTGTGCTGGGCATTACTGCAAAGTCATAGACTCACTATGTAACATATGAGTGATTTCATATGAATATTTTATACTAATATTATGCTGTAAATGTTCTGTTACAGATCATATCTTCCATTTTTCATGGCTATACAGACCACTAAGTTCTACAATAAAGTTTGGGGTCAGTTAAAGCTGCTACTTTAACATACCTGCTGCAATAACATACCCCAAACTTTATTGTGGGTGTGGAGAATTGCCAGTAACTTCTGACCTTGACCATGACTCTGTTCAGCCTTCATTTTTCTCCTTTCTGAGCTTGCTTCACTGTTTTAGAAACCTTTCAATATATTGTGCTAAACTGCAAGCATGACAATTCAGCTTTGCAAGATCCTTCTAACAGGAAAAAACCCAAAAATCTCTCAAAAATCTCTGGTTTAGATTTCATTTTATTTGTCATCTTTTATGAACAAATTATGAAATAAACTTCATTCACAAATTGGAAATATTTACAATTTCTTTACAACAAGGCATTATTGAGGTTTTGATTTATGGCATTCTTAGAGCATTCTGTCTTTCAAAACAAAGACATTGGTGTTTTCAGCACACTGTTCATTTACACTCTTGTTGTGAAATGGGAGCTTTTTGGAAGAGGAGTTTGCACTCTCTTTTGATATGATCTTCTGGGAAAACTGAGGCAGGATGCATTTAAAATGTGAGGAGAGGGACTGTGCAGATGTGTTGCTGTACCATGCCATGATCCGAAGCCATCGTATTACACCAGATGCTGCTAAGTGGAGAGGAGAAAAAGATTCCCCTGAGCCATTCTTCCTCTGCCTTCTCCTTTGAGTGGGCTAAATGCAGTTCAGTTTATTTTTTTTTCTGATTTTCGAGTCTTCATGAGAATAAGAGTCTTGAGAAGTCTATTTCAAATACTATCACAATTCAGAAAGATTATTCAGACAAAAAACTGAAAGAGAGTAGCCAGGAAGTGAATAAATATTGTATATCCGCAAAACGTTTAGGAGAGAAATTTTGAACATGGTTCTAAAAGGGAACTGCAACTGTGCTGGTCTGCAGTTGTGACATTTGAGCCATAAAAGCTAAGATAGTTTCATTTTCTTAATTTCTTGGAGTCTATTTTTTTTTCCTGAAGAAAGTTCTAAAACCACTTCCTTCCATGGAACTTTTAAAAATTTCTTAATATACACTTCCATTATAAATCAGATGTGGGCCACCATTGCTTAGGTTGTCTGTCATTTCCTAGAACAAGAATAGAAAACATTAATTAAAATTAGGATTATTGTAAGGTGTTCAAAATTCAGTTATCTAAGGTTGTGATGAATTTTGAACAAACTCTGAAATTCAAACATTCAAAAACACTTTATTTAGCTGGATAAATCTCGTTATTAAAAAAAAATCAGATTTCTTCCTACATAAATTAAGTACATTTGGAAGCTGATAGACTCATTGATAGCGATTGAGTTGGACATTACACTGAGACCACATACACAGCATTGATGGCATCTGTGCAAGTTTGTGATGTTGTCCTTTGAAATTGCATCAACTCAAGCTTGTGTGCTGGTCTAGAAAAGAATGAAATGGTAAAGTGTGTTTCCATTCAAGCCTCTATCTGTGCTGACATGCTACAAACAGATGCCATTCAATGCTTGCTGAAATAGACATTTGGGAAGTAGATCTACATCCAAACAGGATCTAAGGGTTTTAACTGTTTGTTTTCCCTTAGGATGAGACTGATTTTAGTTTTTCCTTAATATGCCAGTCTACAATTTTTAGCAGTTCGGGGGGTTGTGTCTCCAGTGGCAGATGAGTCATCCCAGAGTAAGCTGAGCAGCTCATGAGTCAGAATCCTAAAGCACCTAAACCAAGATTAGTTCAGAGATAGATTTTCTAATTCTCAAATTGAAATCCAAACAATACCCCCTTAACAGCTGTCTAAGCATAGAGATGGCTATATTAATGAAACAGTTCCCTGATCTTCAAGGCCGCAAAGCCACACTGAGTTTATGGTTGGAACTAACTTATTCTGAGCAGTCCCAGGCCTGTGTCATACCAAATTGAATCTGGATGCAGAAAGAAGTGATCTGCTGCTTATGTCCAATGACAGAGAACATTCAGCTATGGCAGGAGGAATTGGTACAGGTAAAAATGCAGCTTGGGGTATTTCTAAAATTCAGGTAGATGAGGTGGAGTTGCCAGTGTTGGACTAGTTCTAAAATAGTTGCATGATGACCAGAGGCTCCTCTCTGCAGGAAGGATTAAATTCACCTCTTCTTCCTCCTAGGTACACTTGGAGAAAATGTGGAATAAAAGGGATTTGTTTGTCCCCCTTCCTGTGGAAGCTTCTGTAAAAAAAGTGAAGCAAGATTCATTGAGCTAGACAGAGAGAGAGAGAGAGAGAAAGAAAGAAAGAGCCTGATTCTGTAGCATAGTAGCTGAGATTCGTGGTGGAGAAGAAAATTATACAACCTCATCTTTATTACTAGTCTTATTCTGTTTCTCTCTTATTTTAATCCACAATATTTGGCAAGCAGAGACGAGATTTCAGAGTTACATAAAGTTTTAAAGCACTGATGCCTCCTTTCTTCGGTGTTCCCAGCTACATTTTAAAGTAAATCACAGGACTTAATTGTTCCCTCCACAGTTTTTGAAAGAAGGGGTGTTCTGTTCTTCTCTACAACGTAAGCTTCAGGTCATCAAGCCAAGAAGCCTTGCCAATTAATACTCCTGAATCAAGCATAAGCTTCAGAGAAAATCAGGTGGGAAACTAGTTTTTAGTATTTTCTACCACCTAGCTCTCCATTTGCAGATGATGGTGTTGGATGTTTTGCTATTGTGCCTTACTCTGCTCATGTGTTGAAGCACATGCATGCCTAACACTGGGCTAGATCCCAGTTTGGGGGTTGTCTGCTCTGAAACAAGGCACTATAATATGCTTATCTGTGGGTGCCTAAAGCCTTTGTTGGATCTACACTGAAGATATCTGTCAGCTGGGACAGGGACCAAGAATACCAAAGCCATTTAATAGTAACTATCAGTCAACCATATTTTGATGGTAATATTCTGTCAGAAGGCTACTCATGAGTTTCCTTTTGTCAGCTTCATCACTTGAATCATCTGCAGACATCAGCTATTAGAATACCATCATAATTTCAGAAAATATCAAAACCCATTTATTTTCCCCAATATTTCCATTAAAAAAATTATTTTAAAAAAATTGCTGAATTCAGGGAATGAAGGAGCACACAGATTAGAAGCAGAGTGAATCAATGGTGGCTACATCCAAATAAGAGTATTTGGATGCCTATAACTAGGGTGAATATTTTAAATACTCAACTTACTTCCAGATTGCAGCGTTCACCACGTAGAGTTATGTCACTACCTGGAAGCACCGTTCCTGCCTCAGAGTGACATCACAGCATCAGCCAACTTTGATTAGCTGAAACTATGACTTCCTCGTAGAGGTGGCCCTTCCTGAAGTGACATAACAACATGGTAGCTCCCTAGTGTTCAGCGTACCTTGGAGGTAACTCTGGTGTCGGGGGAATCACCGGACAGCTGGGCAGGTCGGTTATTTCAATACCCCTCAATCTCTAATATAAATATAACAATTATACAATAAATATAGCACAAACAAATGCACATGCAGTACATGTCTATATTACTGTATATCAGTATAAATATACAATATATAGTCTTATATAAAAAACACTTTTAAGCTATTTTCTAAATTACGGTTTAATTTAATGTAAGTTTCAAGTAGACTTCATTATTTTTTAGGGGCATGCCATGAGCTAGTGTACTGCACCCTGCCACCAGCAGGCAGTGTACAGGTCTAAGAAGTCCCGAGTGAGGCCATGCATGCAGGCATATTTGGCCCTACAGCAGACGTGGGAAGTCTGCCATTCCTTGGTGGGGCACATCCCACATCTGCTGAGCGTGTGCAGTATGGTTGCTCTGCACGTGCATCGTGGCCCAAGATAAGTGGACACCTGGCAGTCCTTGCTGCTAAGTGTCAAAAAGCTCAGTAGGTCAACAGGCCAGGAAGGTAGGCAGTGAACTACTGCTATACATGGTCATCTTCACCCCCAATTGATAGGGTTGGCAGGTTTTTTTATTTTGAAAGTTTTTTCTTTCCCAGCCATTTCTTCTTCCTTTCCCTCTCTTCTTTTCTCCCATCTTTGTCCTTGTTGAGGCAAGAGTCTCTCTGAAAGTCAAGATCTAGCCTTCTATCAGCAAGACCATCATATTTGCCTAATAGCTCATCAGAATTCTTCTTCATTTTAAAATGAGATGGAGAAATGTATCTCTTCTGTTGATTTTATCACCCTGCTTTATGTTACTGTTGTAACCTCTACTATTTAATTTTTTCAAACATGTTTAAAACATCATCTTTTTAAAACTTTCCAAATATCCTCTTTTAAAAACATGTTTCAAACATCTAATTCAGTCTATATTTCTACTTGGAGTCTCATCTCAGTTAAGAAACCAAAGAATAGTGACGAGTCATTTTTAACTGCTATATCATATTTTGTCATGGAATCTGGAAACAATTCTCTAGTCTGAGCAAATTAATCCTTGCTCTGCTCCTCAGAGGGTTCAGTAGACAACAGACTCTTGAACTTAACAGTAATGCAAACTTGCATGTGCAGGTTTAGGTGGGCAGTCCACTTGACTTTTGTTCTTTTTTCTGCTAATTTCTCAAATGAAAGGCATTGGATAGATACCAAGTCCAAATGTAAAGCACAGGGTTAGAGCGAACACTTAACTCCTCAAATATTATTCAGATCTGTTAAGTCAAGGAAGTTATCTCAAGAATTCCATTCAAATAATTGTTTTGATCCTATGTGCTCAGCTTTGGGAGCTTCAGTTTCAGTACCTAAATATGTTTCTATACACCTTGGTAGGCTTCCTGTTAATATAGAAAGGAAGTAAATGCTCAGTGCTGCTGCAAATGAGACCAGTTTCATTTAGGTGTCTAAATATGTCCTTAGATGCTTAGGTTAAGGCATCTAGGTTTGTGAACTGTGGTTTTTCTGTTTAAATAACCTAATTTATAAGCTGAGTACTTGGGAGAGGAAGAAATTGATTAAATTCTGGAAGCATGCAATGATGTGGTTACAGAAAGCTTTCTGTGCCTTTTTCACAGTACAATACATGATAATCCATATTAATAAGGCTTCCAATTATTTATGAGGTGCTATATTTAGCAGCTAAGCCCCTGAATAGCTATACAATGGAATTATGTTGAAAATGGATGTACTTCATTGAAATGGATGTACTGCAAATATACAGTACCTAAAAATAGCTCCATATAATGCAACATAATAAAGCTTACACAGAATGGCAGCATTTCATTTTCCAGAAGCTCTTTCTCATATAAAACTGAAAACTGAACAAATGTCTTGCCAACTGTAAACATTAACACATACAGTAACATTTCAGGAGAAGCAGAACAAATAAGGGAGGACACACAACTCACTTTTTCTGCCATTTCATGGGAGTGATGCAATGAATGTTCCCTTTCTGAGAACATTCGCCTTTGTTCATAGCTGGCTAGCCGACAAGTGAGCCATGAAGAAAGGGTGCAACCACCAATTCCAATGCATGCAAGAGACATGGAGGCAAGATGCAAAGAATAGAGAGCAGATGACTTCTTTGTCAGAGCACGAAGAAATTGAAAATTTAAGATTCCTCCTATTAGTCCACAGATGCAACAGGCAGAAAAAAGTATCATCTGTCAGGAGAGACAAGAGAGGTTATGTCACAATAATATTTTTCAGAGATGGATTCATGCTTATAAAATATGAGAATAACCATTGTTAAATTCTTTGATGCCATCATTAACTGCGAAACACTGCACAGACACTTACTTAACTCTCTTCGCTTCCACCTTGCTCCAAGGGAATACATTACCTTCTGGTATACAAGAGTTTAAGACTGATGTTGCATGTAAGAAAAAGTTGGGTAAAATGACTAGGTAAAGTTAAAACCTATTCAATGGAAGGGCTGCTAGCACACCAATCTGATTTCCAGCTGTTCATGCAAAACAGTAACATGACAGAATGTGTCGTAATTTTCTATTGTGCAGTTTATCACCATGCCTCAGGAGTGAATCCCTCATGTATTTGTAGTGAATCTCTCTTGCTTTGTGTGCCATCTGACTCTGCCTCCTGCTCACTTATAATTTTTTCAGTCAGACAGCAGATTGGAGACCTTCTGCAGCTTTTGTGGGGTCTTTGAAAGTGTTCAAGGTGAATGTGCTGGTCAAAAAAGCAAAAGACACAACAAAGAAATCTGTGATGCTGCTTTACAGAAGGTCAATTCAGTAACTATATGTTTGGTTGGTTTGCTTGATTTTAACTTGACTAAAATGTTCCTGGAATTTTAGAAGGCTGTGAAACAGGCTGCAATCAATTAGACATATTTAAAGACCTCCTATTGCTTTTAATTGCAAAAATGTTATGCTGGTTCAGGGTGTGCTTTAACCACAAATGATTCAGGAGCAAAAGACCTTATTATGGAGACAGTGCTAAATGATTGTCTTATTCACTTCCCTTGATACTGCTGACCTGTCAGATGATGATCTAGATGGGCCTTTGTTGTTTCTCAATACAGCCTTGTATATGTACTTATCTACTGTAGTAGCAAAAACTTACGGACTCTTACACACTACTGTACACAACTGGAATGAGAATTTCATCAGGAATGTGGCATTGAGGATGTATATTGCAGTCCACTGTCAAGTGACTATTCCATGAGACCTCCAGAACAGATGACTTTTAGAAACTGGTTATGGTACTCATGTTGTAAGAAATGGAACTGTCATTTTAACAGGGTTTAGGATAACTCATTGATATTAAAAAATAATCGGAGAGAACTCTTGATTCCCATCACACTTACACTGGTTTTATGTGACTTCCATCTGTATGTGGCAGAATAATCAAGCTGACACAGAGTTAGGACTGGCATTATCACTTTCAATAGGATCACATCTTTAACATCAAATTCTGCTGTGACTTGTTGAGTAATAACCCCATTTTTCTGCAGTCAGAAAATTACTGTGCCCAAAGAGACATTTTTCATCTTTAAACTTACTTTAAACTCACTTTAAAACTTACTTACACATGTTTCAGATTGCTAACCAAACTTATTAAAACACTTAACAGCTATGATATCTAGAAACAAACTTGGTCAGCAGCCGTATTGAGATGGCAACCCAGTGTTGTTTTCTGAAGGAGAAAAGATACATTCCAGTGACATTACTGGGAAGCGTTCATTGACTTGACATAAATCTATGCCAAGTGGTTTCCCATCAAAGTTTATCCAGCTACGGATAAATAGGGATGTATGGCTTAAATAGCATGAACTTCATAGGCTATTTCAGAACTGCCTTGTTTTTTATGATTATTCCAAAGTGCTGATTTCTTTTTTCGGATTGCTGACTTGCAATTTTTCTAACTGTTTATCGAAAACACTTGAATTCAGAAAGCCCCCAGTAAAGAGTTTGAATTAGATAAATAAACTTTTCAAATACTTATATATTAAAGATGCAGTGGAAAACTTACAACAAGTCCAGATTTTTTTTTGGCACACAATATTCCACATATGCCGCAAAGCAGGAACTGCAAAAAACAAAAAACCAAACAATTATTTCATCATTTAAGATATGAAGTTCAAATCCCACTGTGTTCCTGCAGTTTAGGCAATGGTTACAGTTGTCAGCATTTTTGTCACAAACCTTATGTTTCAGGAGGTTATAACTCAACCATAAACAGTCTTATCTGATAAGCAACTGGAATGAGAAGTCAAAGTGACAATGATAATTCATGAGAAAAGAAAGAAAATCTGAATTTTAAGCTGCTTAGGTACACAAGTTGGAAAGAAATCCTCAGTGTTGCAAGCATAAAAATGCGTTTTTACTGTTTTCCTTTTACTCTCAGAAAAGTTCAGCAAGGTACTAGTCAGTGACCCAAATAATCTACTTCTAAGCATAGCATAGGGACTTAATGCCCTGATCCTACCATCTGAACCACCAAAGGATCCCATATGGGTAGTTGTCTTCAAGACAATGGAACTCTGGGCAAGAATGTAATTCAGTCATGTCTGTGGGTGCAGGTGTAAATATGAGTACATCTGTTGGTGTGACTGCTCTGGGCATGCAGAAAGATCTGTTTCAGACTCTTGATAGCCCAGTTTGCAAGAGATAACATGAAGGTATCTGTACTGGTTTTTTTGTATCATTCCCTCACACAAACTGATCTGCTAATTGTAACATCAAGCATCAGGCAAAAATTAATTAACAAAACCAGAAAAACGCCTACCAGCTGATAAAAATAGATGGTAATGCTTAATAGTGACCTCTGTCAAAGACCAGTAATGTCCTCTGATGTCTTTTTCCTCCTACAGAAAAGTTTAACCAGGAAAACAATGAACAGTCCCCAAGGGAGCAGTCATGGTAGGAACTACAGTAATTGTATGAAAGCAATAAGGCCTTCTCCAGGTGTTAGCAATACTGTCAAAAGATTTCCTTGATACCTCATAAACTCCTTTGTTAAGAAATCTGTGCTACTTATTTTCAATAAAACAAATCCTACGCCCCTATGGGGAAGTAATTTTATAGTTTTAAAACTGGATTTTTCCACATTCTTTTTGCGTTGAGATGGTATTTCTAGCAAAAGGCTCTGCTTGACCCTGATTTAGAATTAAATCACAAACCAGACCTGGCTGTTACATAAGAAATTTAAAAAAAAAGAACAAACAAACCAAAAACCTAAGAGTTTCTATGCGGCATTCAGGGTCTGTGTAGTACATTGCAGGTTCTTAGCTGAGAGGGTGGTCAGTCACTGGAATGGGCTCCTCAGGAAAGGGATCATTGCACCAAGTCTGTCAGAGGTCAAGGAGCACTCTGGATACTACTCTTAGTCATGTGGTTTAGTGTTAGGTAGTCCTGCAAGGAGCATGGAGTTGGACTTGGTGATCTTTATGAAACTTGAGAAATTCTGCGATTTTATGATAATATTGTATTGTGTCATGTATACTCTGTATGTATTTTCTCTCTTTACATCTACAGTATTTATACATATGGGCAAGGAATAACATGTTCCACAGTTCAAGAACTAAAAGAGTTCTTTGTATTCTAACTCAGAGGAATTGGATATTTGTGCTTCCTCCACATTCTTCTGTTTAATCTTGAGGTCATGCCAAAGTTTTATAATCCGTGTGGCTATGAGATAAACAAGTTGTGGAACCGAATGCACTCAAGTGCCTGAATATGTTACAAACCTTGGAAGAAAAGCATTCGGGCAGTAGCAAAGGATTAATGTTATTTAGGTTTGGGGTTTTTTTTAGATGACAATGTATTGCATTCATAGAGAAAAGGCTTGCCCAAAACCCAGAATGCTTATTTATTTATGTCAGCAGGCATTTTGCAATTAAAACCAATGGATGACTTTGAGCCACAAGGTCAGGCAATTATACCTCATGGAAAGCTTTGAAAATTATGAGCCAAGTTTACCACTTTCTTCTAAGGCTGATTCACTGGAAACAGTGGGTCCCTGCTGTATGAAGACAGTATTAGTAATACCCACGGCTCAGGAATACTGCTCATGTAGAGTTTCTTTACCCAGGCTTCTCAATGTGGAGACTTGTAGAAAGGTTAGGATTTCAGTGGGACATTATGTGATTAACTCTGTTCTCTGCTTTTTGATAGCATAGAGACTTAAGATTTTTTCTTTTTTTTGGTGGTGCTATAGGAATTTCCTGTAAAATTTTTGATGTCTCAGTGTTGTGATCAGCAGTAGTGAAAAGTAGATGGGAGAAACTACACTAGCTCTTTGTGCCAGAAAAAGGATGCAGTAAAAATGAGATCGAAAGTGTCTTTTACTTAGAATCTTCTATTTTATAATACTGCCAACTGGAATACAGCCATTAGGGGCTCTGTTGTCTTGACACTCTCTCTCTGTTCTTGGCTATCCTGAAAGACTTCATGTCAATATGTCATAACAGTAAAACTCGGTTTCTAACTGTTGAGCTACTCTGGACTACGGTTTAGCTTTGACTAGCTAATACTGTCATGGTGAGGACTTGCTCCTTTCTACTTGCTCATTGATTATCCTTAATCTTTTACCAACCAAGCTCATGGACTCTTTAAATGTAGTTATATTTTCTAACCATGTTGCTCTTGAGGTAAGTTAGGCAAACAGACTTATACTGAAAATACAGTAAATCAGGAGTGGAAAAGGAATATATCACTGAAGATAAGCTTCTTTTAAAGAATGCTCAGTTGTTGAAGTGTTCACAACTCATGCAGAGAATAAAGCTAAAATATTTCATTAAGGATAACTAAGCTAATAAGCCCTGCAAAATGCCCTGGAAGCCAGAGAGGGAACTTCATCTGGAACTTCTTTAAACAGATGTCTTGTTGTTGGACTTCCATTTTAATTATTATTCATAAGAAAAAAAATCCTGAACGCTAAAAGACCCAAAGGCTCAATTAAAAAACCTACAAGATCAACAATTACACCCAGTCCCTATTGATTATAGGGTTACTTTTGGTTGCAGACTTATTCATACCTCCTATACACACATGCTGTTTTGTGTCAAGACTAGCAGAGAAATCATGTATTGAAACTGTTGGCACAAGTCCAGAGCAGGGCCAGAAAGCTGGTAAGAGAGCAGGAGCACCTCCCCTAAGAAGGCAGGTGGAGAAAGTTTGGTCTGTTTTGCCTGGAGAAGAGAAGGTTCAGAGATTCAAAGACTGACAGAATATTCTGAGTCAGAAAGGACCCAAGGTTCACTGGGTTTGATGGACACCTCACTGAAACCTTATAATATCTGGGAGATTCTTCATCAGGAGCTGTAGTTATAGGACAAGGAGTAATTAGGTAACTGGAAGAAGGGAAATTTAGACTAGGTATTAAGAAGAGATTAATTACTGTGAAGGTGATGAGGCACTGGAACAGGTTGCCCAGAGAGGCTTTGGATGACCCAACCATGGCAATGTTCAAGGCCAGGTTATACAAGGCCTTAAGCAACCAGGTCTAGTAGGAGATGTCCCTGCCCATGGCAGAACAGTTGGGACTAGATGATCTTTAAGGTCCCTTCCAACCCTTACTGTATGATTCTGTGATTCTCTGAGTTTATGAGAATGTACCATCAAGTAATAGACAGGGGCATAACCCCTCTTGGGTGAATGGTAAAAAATCCAAAAAAAGATACTACAAAGCACAAAAGCTACTTAGGGACTGAGTGCCTCAATCCCACTTTCAGTGATGATTCACCATGGACCCACCAAAGTCAGAGTCACTCTGATAGCACCAGTGTGATTGCAAGGTGATGCAGTAGTGTCTGTTTGTCTGTGGAGGTTTTATCGCTCACACTGCAGCTGTACCTGCTAATGTTCCCTATCCGTATTGGAAAATCTCTCATTTTGTGTGTTGAACTTTGAAAAAGAACCCCAAAGACCTCCCAGAAAAGGGGAATGTTTATTTTGAGACTGCTTTAATTTACTTTATATTGAATATTGCCTGGAAACAAAACCTCAGATTAAAAACCCCATAAATTTTGGTAAGAAGGCTAAAATCTCAATTTATATTCAAGTTCTGTGGTTTGGATCCATCCCTATTTCATATTTTCTGGAACAAAAGACTTGGCTTCTTTCGCTTTCTTCTGGAAAATGGGTACTTTCTCCTTGGCAGTCTGAAGAAAAGATTCAGTTTTAGTTAGTCTGCAGGAAGCCAAAGATTTTTTTCTTTCCACCATGCAGAAGAAAAGAAACTGTTTTTATTTTATATCTTGAAACTAAGAAACCTTTCTGTCTTATGTTTTGAAAAGGCAAAAGCAATGGTGAGTGTAATTCCCTTGAAAAAATGAAAATGACACATAGAAAAAATTTCCTGGACATAGGCTGAACAAAACAGTAGAGAAAACCTGCTGAATATAAGGACAGCTTGATCCCTAGTCATTGTTCATGACAAAAAAGACAGCTAAACTGTATACACTTTATGGAAAGTCCTCCATCCTTCTGGGCCATGCATATATATCTGATGAAACAGAGGAAGGGAAGTTATTCCAAAATGGAATATAACACAGTGAATATGCAAGGGTATCATACCTATTCAAATGATGCTCTGCTTGGAAGACTAAACCATCAAGACAGAATTAACACCTTCAGTTTTATTTACCCTTGTCAGGTAGTAAACTAGAAAAATCTTTGTTTTACACTAAAGCTGCATAAACATGTGACTTCCAGGAGAATAACCAGGAACTTGAATTTATTAATGCAAAGAAAGAAAGATTCTATTTAATAATGTTGTTTCAACTCCATCCAAACAAGAAAAAAGCTGAAATCCCTAGTGGATGAACTAAGCAGAAGAGATGTCTCCTACTGTAATTCTTCTTCTAAGCAGTATTTCAGAACAAGGATTAAATTTTCCTAGTGCAGGCATAAAGGGCACAAAATCTACTCATGAAAACAAAGACGTCAAACTAAATAAAAATGACAACAGGCCAGAAGATCAAGCCTAGGTACTAGGTTTGCCTATTACCTCCACAGAGAAACACAATAATCTTTGCAAAAGGGAGATGGAAACTTCTAGTGATGTTGTTAACAGTCCCATGGAAGTGGTTGTGGGGACAGAAATGTCTAGCTGGCTGAAAGTCATCCAGACACAGAACCAGAAGCAACAGCATCGCCACAACCCAGCCTTGTGCTCCACCAAATCTGTCATGCTGAGAGGGGAGGCTCTGTTGTAACTGAGGCATAATGTTAAAGCGTGTCCACTCTGAGCCAATACCTTGTCTGGCAGTGTGCTACTGGGTCTTATCAGATCAGGTGCTGCTACACTTCCCACTGATTCAAGCCATATGCAAGCAGTTAAAATTCCATCCCAGTCCCTGTGGTTAGTGTTTCCACTCATCTTGCTATAGACCTGCAAAGGTGCTTTAAAAACGGGAATTGGGTTTTAGAAACAATCAAGGAAATTTAGAAGTGTATTTCGGAATCTGTAAGTTTACCTAAAGTCAGTGATTCAAAAAACCTCCATCCATCTCTTAAAAACACTTAAATCGTCAGCACAAAATAATATTTACTTTTGGTTTGTTTAGAGACTATCAGAATAACAAATAAAAATAGTGCTTTTTGTTTGTTTTGTACCAAGTGTTTGGTTTAGAGTGTGACTGCTTACATCTCAAAAAATAATAAATGAAAGATTATTCCCTGCAGGTGAACTAAAGTCTTATCGTAATAAAACATTTAAGCATATGCTTAAGTCAGTCTATATTCAACAGATCCTCTAAATACAACCCAGGAACTAGATGGACCATCTCCCACGTTGGTTTGTGCCTCTGGAGTCTCTGAATGACAAAGAAAACCTACTGAAAGACTTTAGCTGAATTCAGTGAATTCTCCTGGCTCCATGCAAGGCAAGAAGCTTCCACCCCTGGCATGTCCTTCCCCATCTATAGGTAAAGAACCCTTTCCAGCTTCCACTGAGTTCACTGAAAGTCCAGTGATTAATTTCATCACAGTGGGAGCCAGACAGAAATATGGTCCGTTTGATGAAAATGCAATGCATATGTTAAAATAAAGTAGGATCACATCTGCATTTTGTCTGCATGCTAAACAATAATGTGACTTTTTTAGTGCTGTTTTGAAAAAAAAAATACAGTTTGACTGTTCTTTCCAAAGGAAACTTGGCAACAGTAAAATCTAGACGTAAAATTCAGTGGCTTAAAATTTTTGGCCACCAGCATTGATTTAACAGTCTAAAAAGTTTTTCTTGCTCTGGGAAAGTCCATAAAGACTGACACTTTTTCTTTTCCTTCAAATCTTGGATTTAAAAAAATTAATTTAAATCAAATATTTCAAATGCCAACTTGGAGCAAATTTCTAACAAATTTCTCCATTGTAGCCAAATGCAGATTTTTAATGGGCAGGCAGACTTCCACTGTGATAAAATCACAAATCATGGAAACAATAATTCTGCCTCTATCTACAGACAGGCAAACGGACCAACATACAGAAAGTGCATATATCTCAAATACATTCAGATATTTGCCTTTATAAGGGAAGAAACTATTACTCTTGAGGGGCATAGCCATAAGTGAATCATTGGGTATCTCTCTTGCATATGAAGATAGATGGCATATTTGTCTAAGGATGTGGCTTTTGTCTCTCATTCTCTCTGTCTGTGAGGGAGACTCATTTACAGCAAGGATTTATTCACCACTGCAGAATAAATGAGGATTAGAGCCATACACATGCATGTGTGTGTGTGAATATCTATTCACTACTCATAGTGATAGGGATGCAACAACCATGTTCTAAATATAGATGGGGAAGTATGTGACCATTAAAAAAATATATCTGTGAATAATTTTTGGTTGATTATCTTCTGATTTTTGTTGTTTGTGCAAAAGCCTTTGCTATGGATGCTGTCATTCTTACTATGTTATTGTTAGTGGTTCAGCGTTCTCATTGGTTGAATTATTTCTATAGTACGTCATATAACTGAATTGGAATAGTGGATTTCAGAAATATCCCTCAGTTTCTGGGAAACAAGGAAATCTGGGAGACACTGATTACAGCTTGTAGAATAGTTTATCCCTTTACAAATATAACAAACAGAAAGAAAATTCAGAAATCAACAACGTGTGCACTTTAGGGTATTTGGGACTGTTTTTATTGTGGGTTTGTTTTTGGTTTTGGGATTTTTTTTCAATTTAACAGCCATGTCCTATTTTAAAAAGAACAGATTGGCGATGATGTAAACTGGATAGTTGTCTCCACATGCTCTATATAATTTGAGAAGACAGTTACACCTTCAGTTGTTTTCTCTTGGCTACTTTTTAAACAACTTGTACTATCCTAATCCAATTCAACTCCAATGAAAACAAGAGATTTGAAACTTTTTTCTCCCATTTGTATGCATTTTTTGATATACACATTGCCTAGGCTTTCAATTTCTTCATTCTGGTGTACTCTACTTTCCCTGGCTTGCTTATACATAATGGATAGCGTGCAACGATCAGGGTACTTCAGCCCATGCTTAACTTCACTTATGTCCTATGGATGGAATCCACATGGTTAAAATTAGGTATGCTAGTAAATCATCTGTCTGAATGGAGGCAGTGAATAATAACAAAACCTCTTTTAATAGAAAAGCTAATGTTTGTCAAATGCAAAGCATCATAGGGAGGCAAGTATAGAAGATAGAATGTGCAGGATTTTTAAGATGCCCAAATTTTAGGAATTCAGGTTAAGGTTTCCATGGTGATGCTATCTTCATCTACTTCCTTATGAACTTGGGTCTCTGCTGAGTTCCACCCACATAAAAGGATAGAACAGGGTCAAAGGTTTTCTGTGTATTTCCAAGTAAATTGCAACAGGAGGAATGCTGCTGTTCAACTTAAGTGTTTTGTATCTTAACATATCAAAGAATTCATTTTTCCTTTAATGTCCCCTTCTTTTCCTTAGTGTTCAATTCTCAAAGGAAAGCCCTGACTCAAGAGTGTGAATTGGAAAAAAATAACATATTTTATGCAAGACAAATCCTTTATTAGAGGCAACACGAGCTCAGTGTAAGATCCAGTGAGCAGAAAGGAGGCTTATGCCACTTCTGCACCAGGACAGTCCTGAGGATTGTCCAAACAAACCTTTGTCCAGGTGTTTAAATTTGAAACTAGTTACCCATGGCCCTAAGCATCCCTGGAGAGCAGTAAATCTCTGGCCTCTTTCTTGGCCTGCCTCACCTGCTGGTCCCCTAGTCAGAAGAATGCACCCTAACAGTTTGAACTGCTGGAGTAGTACAAAGAGAGTGGTATAATGGTGACAATTTAGATCACAGATCTTTAGTTCAAGGAAAAGTAAGTCAGCCTTTAGAAACATGTCACCCCACTCTGCATGTCACTTTGATTTCTCATTTCCTCTGCTACATCAAGCATAAGGTTCTTGCTTCCACTTTGGATTTTCTTTGAGGCCTCTCTCTGCCTATTCAACCTGCAGTTTTTGCTCAGTTCCCAGCACTTGGTGCCAGCCTCTGCTGGCTCTGGTTGTGGGCATCCTTTGCCCACTTGTTACATTTGCAAACCCTTCGGGTTACCTTCCATACCTCTGCACTCACATATGAGAATAATGTCCCATAAACGTTTGCAAAACCCCTTCATTGTCCTCTGTCTTATTCCTCTTTAAAACTCTATCTATGAACAGCTCAAAATCAGCCAGACTGCTGGTGTGTTAATGCAACCACCTGTTATACCACTCAGTTTTGGTTTGTTGTTTCTTCATACTCGCTTACACACTCTTATACTGTATCTGTCTCTTACTACAATTATAAGGTCCTTGGAAGCAAGCATCTAATATAATAGAATCTTAATCTATGGCTAGTGCAAACTCTGGGGTAACAGAAAGCACAAAAATGAATGAGGCAGTTATGCAGGAAATGTGCATCGTCATGAAATGATATCAGCTGTGATAGCATTGTCACAAAATGCAATCACTGCATAAATACTGATCTCACTGACTGATCAAAGCTCTTCCGGCTTCAGTGAAACCCAGGAAATTGCCCTTTGCCATTAAATCTTCAGATAGACACATGGTTTTAAGTAATTTTTTTCTTCATCAACCATGAAAAACCACAAACCTCCCTTTTAGAAGTGATTTTGATAATATCATTACCTGTTGGCCTGGTAATATCATTACCTGTCTGATCAGGTAATATCAGGTAATAATACCTTCATTTTCATTTCTTGCCTACCTGTTCTGCAGTGCAGAATTATATGTGTGTTTATATACTGCCAAAAATATTTATCACCGTTGTCAATAATTAAAAATTATTGACAGGGAGAATATTACATGAAGAACTTTTGTCTGAATGAATCTATAAATTAGAGGAGGTCATGCTGGTGAATAACAAAGAGTGTTTTGCATTTATCATATTATCTGAAGCAAAGCAAACAATCCTTTCAGAAATACTGCTGTACAATATGAGCTGGCCAAAAGCAGATTTGGACTTCAAAAATGCCCACTCATGTTTAGACTGAATATTCAATATTTCCTATTCTTTGTTTCATAAATATAAATAACCATTTGGAGGAAAAGTCTTCCTAGAAACATGCATATCTCAAACTGGAAAAATAAGAAACATTTTTGAGAAGTAAGAAATGCTCTGATATGAACGTGCTACTTCTATTAACCCATTATTTGGTTTTCATTTTTTTTGTTCATTTTACGAGAAGCTCAGGGTGCCCAGATCATGAGAACATCTTTCTCCTTTTCCTTTCCACTGCCTCTGTTTTTCCTCCAAAAGCTCAGGACTCAGCTGGCATACCCTTGGCATTAATTTAAAGCACCTTTTGACAGTCTCCTCATCATGGACAGCAAAAAGCAAAGCTCACAGTCAATTTAAAGACTGTAAGCTATGGCCCGGGTTCCACGCGAAGCATCGGGCTTTCCCAGGTGTGAGAAGGGGTTCAGAGAAAGTTCAATTGTTCACAGCAAGACTGAAAAACGGAAAGGAGCGAGAAAGAAGGGGTCTTTCCCCGCCCAACACACACATACATCTGTCCCCGCCGTGCTTCCCCCTCGCCCCACGACTCTGCAGACCGTATCCCAAGCACATCGGAAATGGACCCGGCGAGGTCGGCGCAACATGCACTCGCGGGAGGGAAGGGAAGGGAAGGGAGAAGGGGATGCCTTCGCACGGTCTGACCATCACCATAAAGAGTTAAAGAGAGAGTGAAATGGCTAACGTACACACACCCCGCTCCATACCGGAGAAGAGTCTCCCAGCTGAGGTTTATGCTCTGTGAGGACCAGGCTGAAACTGACCGCCCCCACGGCCACGCTGGACACCCCTAACCCTATCTCCAGCACGGAGAGCACCAGAAGGCTCCCGATGATCTGGCTGCTGGTGCACATCCTCCCTCGGTCATCCTTCCTTCCCGATCAGCCGGGGAAACCGCGCATCCTCCTCCTCCTCCTCCGGCGCTCCCGCGGCCCTAAGTCGCCCCCAAACTTTTCTTCCTTCGCCGGCAGCCGGGGCGGAGCGGCGCATCCGCGGGCGGCGGGCGCTGCCNGGAGCTCTCCAAGGTGCCGGGCCGACCGTGGGTGCGCGGCTCCGCGCTCCTAAGGGCTGCGCCTCCGCCGGGAAAGTCGACCTTGTCCGCTCGCCTCCTGCGCTCTCATTGGAATGACCTCACCGGGATTTTTTTCCTCCCCTTCTTGTTTCTCTCCCCCTTCTCTTCCTGGGCTGGGGGGCGGGGGGTAGAGGAGTGTGGCGTGCCCAGCCCGGCTATATTTATGTATGAATCTAGACCCAATGCATGGGCAAGGCGCACGGCAGCCCCGCCCCGGGGCCACAAGGCACGGCACCTTCCCCGGTCCTCCCCCGGCACGTCGCTCGCACACCTCCGCCGTCCCGCACCGGCCGCGCTGGCGGCGGGACGCGGGAGCCGATGCCAGCCTCTCAGGCGGACGCTTGAGAGGTGACCCTTCTCGGCAGGGGTCCGCAGGCCTCCCTCCCCCTAGGTGCTGCTGCCAAAATTCAGGAGGAAGCCCTTCTTCCTCTTGTATTAGTAAAAGGGCTGGAGCATGCTGTGTCTCACCATTGCA
The DNA here is from genome assembly GCA_013397975.1 of Machaerirhynchus nigripectus. Taxonomy (NCBI): domain Eukaryota; kingdom Metazoa; phylum Chordata; class Aves; order Passeriformes; family Dicruridae; genus Machaerirhynchus; species Machaerirhynchus nigripectus. The sequence goes on along the minus strand of VZRQ01010237.1, from coordinate 1,268,536 downwards.
AAACTCTGGTCTTCTGCAAACCCTACTGCCAAAACAGGCAATTTCTGTAGCCATTCCTGTCACTGACAATGGCCAGAACTGTGTCAGTCCCAAAGCAATACAGCAAAATAGAACAAGAGATTCAGGGCTGCTACTTGAGCCATGCTGGATTGCTTGGGTACCAATCTTTATTACTGTGCCTGAGATACAGACAACACTGTGCCACTCTGACTACAGTTTTGCAATCCAGATGTGTTGCACAACATGGTAACACATGGACACCCAATCTAGCACCTTGGCTTTGCTAAACATGGATCACCAACATTTGGATATTTACCTTAACAAGAGGGCAAAAGAACTACATAGATAATTATATCCCCCAAATCTATACAAGGATTCAAAAATATTTGCATTCTGCATGATTTAATTATTTCCGCTATATACTTTTTTTTTTATTTATTCTAACAAAAACTTATATGGAATCTTTCATTTTATCAAAAAATCTGCAATTCTTAACCTGTATATAAATCTTACACTCAGATGTCAGAATCTAGAATGGTAGTCTAGACTTTTCCAGTATTTCATGGTGCAAGAAATCTTAAGCTCTTGGAAGCAAGAGCTTAAGATTAACAATGTCCTGACAGAATATTTTCCTTTGGACTTCATGACCTGTCTTGTGTTTTGAGAATAGGTATATATTATATACACTTGAGAAGACTGGATCCACCACTGCAGGCCGGAGTTTAGTTCTTATTTGTAGAAATCTTCAATACTTAATTGTGGTTAGTGGAGTTAGACTGGCATCAAAGTCTGTCACCTTATGGTGTTTATGTTTTTTAGGTATCCAAGAGTAAGAGTTAGAGGTCCTAAGAAAGGATCTTAATGCTTTCTAGTTTAGAACTATTTGTTTCATATTTTCTCACACTTTTCCCACTTCACAGAAGCAGAACGGTTGACAAAATCTAAAGGAAAGCTGTGCTACAGTTAAAGCTGAATTGCCCCCTTTTCATCTCTTATGTTTTAAATGGTACCTGACATCTCTTATCATTAAAAATCAAGGCACAGCATAAAAGTTCCTAAGCTACTATATTTATGTAGGAGGATGGAGAAAGCACAGATTTTCAAGTACCCACATGGGTGTAGGAAGGTGTTTCTGCAATGACAGTATCCTTATTATGTCAGATCATTATAAACGCTAAAGTGTGCTAAGGTGCAATGATTTTACTGCTCAGAGTATATTTTGCCAGGCCTATAAAATCCAGTGGTGATAAGAGGGGAATTGCATAATGATGGATATAATTAATTTATTTAATGCTTGCAGCCAGATAGAGAGCCTGTCACATCAGAATAGAGCTCATGTGACAGAAATAAGATTTCCATAAACAGCTTGTTTTATGCAACATTTCCACTTCAGTCATAATAAGCTGTCAGAAAGATGGGGGAAAAGAGACCTTGTGAAAAGTGTGCCCTCGATGGAGATCAATTCATGTAACAGTTAATAAAACAGAGATATAAAACTGGAGTCCAATATTGGGAGAGCAAGTGCTCTGGGTGCCTGCTTTCTAATCAGCAGGCTACAGAGAGGTGAAGAGCTAAGCAAGACCTCAGCCAGAGTTAATAAGTCTGCTCAGGAGGAGCTGTGTGAGTTATCTCTCTTTTGCACCCTTCCAAATAAAGACAGGAAGGAAATGTAAAGTTCTAATCACTACCTTTTTAAAATGAAAAGATGTAGTCTTTGTCCATGTAATCACTTGTGTTTATTTGTACTATGGTGCTGCATCATCATTATGTGCTGATCTAGGCAATTAACTTTACACATGGGACTATTCATGCATACATTTCAGCATATGCTTACATCTTTGCAACATTAAGTTATTTAACTGCATGCTGTCTCAACTGGCTGGTTTTGAAATGTTTCCTGTATTTGTGATTCCAATAACAAAAAGATTATGATGAAACACGAAGGAAAAAAAAAAAGAAAAAATCATTCAATGTTCAGGCAGGTTTTCATTATAACTGCATAGAGTTAAATATTAAAATCCCATCTCCAAAGTAAAATTAATTAGAGTCATGAGGGCTTTGGATCCTTTAATTTAAACTGTTGGGTTCATGAACAAAAGACATCAATCTTATTCTTCTTGACTTCTTTGAAGGAAAACTTTTTTTCTCTCTTTTTTGTCATTGGAGACTTTAAAAATGGTTCATGGCAAAAAAAATTCTAGTCACACAGCAGGATGAAGGGTAATTGGATGACATAGCACTGGCAATGAAGAAGTAGAAATCCTAGCACAAAGATTCATTTATACTTAGTCACTTTTACATGTCTCTGATGACCAAGAGACCCTAAGAAGGTTATAGCCTATCCATTGGAAATTACCAGCTTTATGTAACACTTTTGAGCCTGTATTCATAGCTGAATACACTCTGTTCAGTTTATTGATTTCCTTATTCCATGTGTTTCTAAAACAATACTGTAAAGATTTTTATTAAGAGTAAGACTGGGCCTATAGCATTAAATCAGAACTCATCCGTTGAATCCAATTCAACCTAGGTAATTGTAAATAAAATTGATACTGTACACCATCCTGCAGCTGCTTAGAGAATGAGAAATAAGTTGGTGCAGTCCAAGAGGGGAGATACTCCCTAAATATTAGTATTACTAATATGCAGGTATAAGGTCACAGTTTTGGACAAATAAACATAACTTTGAATGCTCTTGGAAGCTGGATTACTCTTTTATCTTATGGATTTCTTTTCTAGTCAATACCAAGGCATATCAGTTGTGCTATCTTGGAATATTTGACATAGACTAAATGACTTCTAGCAGGTCATTTTCTGGGAAATGGAAAAACTCAGCCTCAAGGGCAGCTTGCAAATCCTCTTTTTCTCACAAGTACATTATGCTTTCAACGAACTTTGCAGATTCCGTTTTGTTACACTGTTTTGTCACCTGGACCCCTTCAATTAAGTTTGAATGAAGCAAAACCAAGGAAAATCACTCTGACAGTTTTTAAGTGTTTAGGATGACACACTGCCTTGGGTTCTACGAGCCTGTTGATTTCATTCTAAAACCAGATGTATCAACTGCATTCTACCTATAGAAATATGCGCAAAATAGTCTTTAGAGCATTCCTTCTTTTTTTTTTTCTCTTTATCTTTTCTTTTCTTTCTTTTTGCAGAATCAACTCTTAGTTAATTTTACTCCTTAGTTTGTTCATACTCTAAATTAGTATGTGCTGGTGTTCTAAAATGGGAAGCAAACCCCATGTAAATCTCATACAGGGGACGATAAGGGACTGTCATTGATTTTGTCTGTTCAGAGTTCTATACTCAGGCAAACTCTCTGCTGAATGAGTAGTTCAGGCCCAGTAAAGCTAGGATCTGTGTCACTGAAGTGACTGTTAAGCTTGTTAGGTCACAATTGTTTTTCTTCAATCAAGCATTAAAGCATTGGCTTATAACACACAAAAGAATCTGATGACATAATCTAAAAGTACTTGGCACACATTTTCATTCTCACTCATACTTTGTACAGTTGCAGAAGTTATTCCACAGCTCTGTACTACATCTCATAGCTCCACTCCTGAAGTTGTTAAGCCATGGAGAGGTGTTAGAGAGGATCAGCATGATCAGTTGTCGAGGATCAGCATACAGCAGCTCGGCAAAGAAAAAAGCCATTACCATGGAGTGCCTTCTTGTACTGTACCCAGTAATTATTAAATCTACCAAGACAGTGAGCATTTTTTTCAGACCATTTCTGAAACCTGCCTACAACCATGAAACAATTTCACTTTTCAGTAATGCACTACTTTACTAGGTGTGAGCATATAAAAGTTCCAGACAGTTCCTAGCTGCGAGTATCTCACTGACATCTTCTGAACACATCTCATTTTCATCTTGTCCTCTGCAACAAACTTAGTAGTTTTTAAATGACACTTGTGTCATCACTGCTTGCAAGAGTCTCCACCAATTTACTCTGCTGTTTGGGAATACTGAAAATAAAAAAGGATTGGGATCTGAAATAAAAAAGGAACATCAATCTTTAATCCAAATAATTTATTCAACGCAATGACCAGAAGAAATACTGACTTAGTTACCTTTTTTTGTTTTATTATCTCAGTTGGTTAGAGCATGGTGCTAATAACACCTAGGTTGCAGGTTGGATCTCTGTATGGGCCATTCACTTAAGAGTTGGACTTGTGGGTCCCTTCCAACTCAGACTGTTCTGCAATTCTGTGATTAACCTTGGATGTTCAAAATAAAGCCAAAGGGAGATAACATCATTACTGTCTTGCTATATAAACAGAATGTGTAAACAGTCTCTTCAGGACAGTAAATTAACGTGTGCTTTGAATTGCATGACTTACATAACCTGTCTGACGTTTTGCCATCTTTCATTTTCTGCCTCCCCTTTTTGGGGTAAGTTTTGTATTCCAAAGAAGCCCATTAAATCATGATTTAATTAAACTCTTCTGATCTGAAAGCAGTCAAAATATTTTCTCATAATGAGGACTGTAATAAAGCATTCTCAAACCTAAAATGCTGTGAAACGGGTGTCTAAGTTACACCTCAGTGTATTGTAGATCTGCCATTGTATTTTAGAATCCTGCAGCGCTTTCAAGTAGTAAGGTTAGAAAGTGTCTTAGTAATATCAGCCCTTGTACAGTACAGCACTCAAGTGAGTTCAGAATTCACCTTATGAATAGCACGTTTCTGAATGAGGGTGAATCTAACACGTGTACAGCTAAATATGCGCTGAAGGGCTTTGCTGAATCAGAGTCATTACAGCTTCCATCGTGTAGATTCCCAAAGCTCACATTTGCCTAAATGGGAGCACAGCCTGAATGAGGGCTAGAACAGACCTGCACATGTTAAGTGCCCTGACAGACCACATAACTTGTGCATGAAAGGAATTTGTGCTGCTACAGTGACCAGGAATAGTGCCAACCCAGAAACTAGCAGAGAACCTCAGGACCAGTATCTGCTCCCATTTTTGGCATCCAGTACACTGTAGAAAATGGCAGAGTCCAAGCTCCAGCTGTTGCCTGCTCATACTTTTTGGATGAGTCATGAAAGAGATAACAGCTGGCGGAAACCCTGTTAAGAGCTCCAATCTGAAGCCTCTCAGGATAGTTTTGCTGTTGAATAAGGAGTGTGGTTTTTTTCCTTCACCAGCTCTTTTAATTAGATCAAAACTTATCTCCCACAGAGTAATTTTTTTCTAGTGATGAGATACATTGTGTTGAAGAATGTCCGTGACCATGGGGCATCTGAGCTGTTACTAGAGAAGATTTGAAAAGAGGTTTTCTTTTGTGGAATTGTTCTTTGCAAAACAACCGTTAAATTTTTGTGTCCAAGGTAGAGCACAGAAAAAAAAAATTCATTAGCAGTCTAAAATAAAAATGAAAGTATTTAGGAACTAAAGTTTAATTATTCACATTCTTTCAATGTTAGGCAAAAATAGGAGGTATTGGTTAACAAAAAGATTTTCCTTGAACTGTGCATGCCTCCATCATTCCCTTTTCTCTGCCAAACTGTAATAATAATTTTTATTAGAAACACACTTTATGAAGAAAGTGAAGAAAGAGTCCAAAATAGTAAGCTCAGAGGGCACAGAGTTGAAAGAGTGATTTGTCAACATGCCTGGAAATCATAGTTTTTCTTGGACTATACCCAGCAAATTGCTAGTTACTGTAACACATGATTTTATGGAAGATCTGTAGTCTGTTCCAATTCCTTGTCTAGTTGGTAAAAATCTTACAACTGAATGAAATGTAAGTTGAATTGGGCATTGCTGTACTATGGCTATTCATTGGTCAACATTTACAAATAATTTGTACAGCTGAAAAAACACAGGGTATATTGCTAGACTAAATTCCTCTTACATCCATCTATAAAGCTCAGATTATTTTTGGCCAATCATATCTGCAGATTGCTGACAGTTTAGCAGCGTCAGACCTGCTGTCTGGCTGGGAAGGTTGTCCAGTCACATCAGTGTCAGGGAACTGGGGGCTTACGCAGAAATGGCCAATGCTAACAGCATCAAGAAGCCATAGTTACCCTGTTTCTTTCTTTCACTTTATAAAGTCACATCTGGACTTTATAAGAATATATGATACAGATATAATATTATAAATTAGGATTCTGGCCTCAGAGCTCTGAAAAGCAAGCACATCTGAAACAACCATCCCTAGAGACCTATCTCTGGGCTGCTGGTCGCCCTTGGTGCATTTGATTCCCACGTGTTTTGGTCAGATCAGTTCACACATATCTGATATCAATACCAAGTCTCATAGACAAAACCTCCCTTCACCTAAGTACAGACATACTTCACTCCAGGAGAGCTCTGCTTACTCAGGTAAGTACCCTGCACGTGGTGAGACAAGATAGGTGCTTTGGTTTGCACCTGACTCTTAATGGTCTGTGCTGTCATACTGTACTGCTAATCAGCTCTCTGACTCTTTCTAATGAAATGTTAAAAACAACAGCACATCAGCAAAGCTATATTCCTTAGCTAAACTGTAGGATGATTAATTTAGTAGTGTTTTATCCTGGGTGAGCAAGAAAAGAATGTATCTCAGCAAAAAACTGCTGAGGAACATATTAATTGCAATTGTTTCAAGATAAAGTACTGAGGGCACAGGAAGGATTACAAATAATGATCTTAAAATTGCATCCATCTGGCAGCAATTACTGTAGTTGAGCAATCAAAAAGATCTCATACCTTCCCAACCAGCAGAACAGTGAGTTCTAGCTAATAGTAAAGCCTGATTTTGTAATAATTTCTAATGGTCATATTACAGAAGTATTTTCACTTCTGCTTAGTGCTTTCTGTCTTTTAAAAGGTGAACACAGAGCTGTTTTGGTTTCTGATTCAAAGCTCATTCCCCAATATGTGTTCCTGATACATTTTTTGACATTGTCTGTTCTATATGATAGTTACACTAAACTACTTTAAAAACTGCTGATTACTGCATAATAATTTTTGAGGGCTGTTTTTTATGTGTGTATAGAGAAAATCAAAACATCTTAAAATAAGACATTGGTAACCTAAGAAATGTGTGTTTAAAAGACCTTCACCTATTGTCTCGTGTCTCTGCTGGGAGGGAGCAGGTTATTTTCATGGGACTGACATTTCCTTTCAGAGCTGGGACTGTGCTACTCAGAAAGTCAACCAGACCTTCAGTAGGGGAGGAATAGCACTGCCTTAGGTCATCTCAGCCATCTCTAGGAGACTTCATTCCCATTTGATTTTTACATTTCTTGTTCCATTGGGATCAAACAGACTGCCGCTTGAAAAAAAGAAAGCATGAGTTCCCTCAGCTTTGTTCCAAACTTGCTCAGTTTAAACCATACTTGTAGAAGTCAATGATCATGCTTTGCATATTTCGACTGTTTTAACTACCATAAAAAAGTAAGTGGAAACTATTTTTATGACTTACCAAACATTTGAGGATGTTTCCATTTTAGTACATTCAATATGAGACTTTTCTCCCAAGTGTATCAAGAATAATTTTTAACATGTTTAAACTGTATATTTTTCTCAAAAATTAACTCTTGATCTAAATGAAATGCCTCCTAAACAATATTTTATTTCTGAAAACTAAATTTTCAATGTACATATAATTAATAAAAATACCTTGACGTTATTTTTAAGATTTGAGTTAAAAAATAATGTAAATCGTATCATGTCTGTAAGATGCCTACATGAAAAATGGTGACAGTTCAGAAATAGATGCTTTCATGAAAAAACATTTTGGAGAAAGAAAGAGAGGCCACTTCAATATAATAAACAGAAAACATGTTTTTCCTCTCACCGTGCTACCTCATCTCCCTCCAAAAGCACTCTAGAAATAACACCATAGATTTCTGCTCACTACATGATATTTTGGAATCAGAAGGAAAAGATAAAATATTCTTGAAATAAGCATGTTTTAATCAGTTCCTAGCTATTGTGGTCAAATGCAACTCAACATAGATCAAAAAAATAAATTTCTGTCATTTACAGACTTAAGTAGGCTTCATATTAATCACTGAGTGATGAATCTATTTTAAATCTGGTGGAGTTGAACCATTGAATTATCATCCAAAAATCTACCCTGCAGGAATGGACATGAATAAAAACATCCTCACCCATATTTAACACCAGAATAATTAAGGTTTCTAAATTTACCAACTCCTACCACACCACATACAACTTTTTGTTTGTCAGCTATTTCTCAGAGCTATAGTGCCTCAGGGAAAATCGTCAACCCTGGAGGATTGTCCTGTCATTCATAATACATCTATGGTTCCATGCACTGTAGATACAAATTACAAACCAAGATAGGGAATTTGAAGGATATAGGAAAAAAAATCAGGTTTTTACAGGAGACGTTCTTTTTATATTATATTAGTTTTATCAGTGCTTCAAATTATTTAATGTTCCTCTTTCTGGTTACTGATATAGAAGGAAAATTTTCACAGAGAAGAATATGATTGCCCTGGTTAAGCATTCAAATAATTTAAATATGTAAACCAAATTGTATTACTTGTATACTATCTAAAAAATCACTGTACTGAAATCTTCCTAGCATGCAAACACAGGTAAATTATTTTTATGTGGCCCTATCTATTTAATATTCATAAAGAAAACAAACAAACAAACAAACAAAAAAAACCACCTGGGCATTGCAACTTGGAAAAAATACCCCCAAACCAGACAATATTCACCAGATTAAAATCTACAAGGCTAGTGATATACCAAGCCAAATTCATGGTCATATTTAAAGTTAAATAAGAAAAAAGCCTCATCCAGATATACTTCCTATTCCATTATATCACTATAAATCAGGAATATGCAGCTGAAAGTAGTGGTCCATCAGCAGACATAAAAATGAGGGGAAGTGCTTATGTGACCAGGTAAGTAGTTTCTACACCACGTGCTCATGTATAACACCTGCATTTCCAGAGCAGCATAAAGAGATTTAAGTATATATTAGAATCAGAATATTTACTTTCCGTTAAGTTTGGAGTCTATTAAATAAGCATCTGTTGTTCCCTGAAAATAACATTTCCCGTTTGTAAGAGAGAAATAATCCTTGTGCTTTTCTTTTTATCTGATTTGATTTGGAGCATGCCCTTTCTCAGAGGCTGGTTCTTGTTACATGTCAGCACTGTGCCTCACTCCAGTGCCATTTGTTGTCATGGAAGAAAGCAGTTAAGTGTTGTCACTCCAGGTCTGAATCAGTAGGATTTGGCTGTCATGCCAGCCTAAGGCACAGTATTCTGTGGTTATGGACAGACATGGGGATGCTTCAGCCCAGAGCCTGTCAGTAGGAGAGTATCCTCTTTAAAAGGAACGTCCCCAACTGTGTAAGCTTTAAGGTTTCCTCGTGAGATGCTTCACGATAACCACCTGGGCTCTTGAGGGCAGGCTACAGCCCTGATTCCCCCTCTTGTTTCAAGAGAATAAAGGTCTTCAATTAACTGGAGAACCATGAAATCAGAGTTTCCTTATTTGGAAATAAGTGAGTGCCTTTTGGTTTAAATTTCTTTGCTCTCCATTTACAAAAGTGTGTGAAAAGAAATATTAACTACAGTTTATATTTTTTTAATCTTTGCCGCTGGGCAGAAAATGCTGCATAGTCCTGAGAATTCATAGCGTGTCTGTAGGCATACAGTTTTCTTAATTTAAATAAACAAAACAATTAGTATATGAACAAAAAGGACTGAAATTATTTCTTGTTTTTCAGTTTCCAAAACAAATTACTGTTATTCATTGTACTTTAACTCCAGAACAACATTTTTCAAATTAAATTTATTCAAAGAGGTCAGAGGACAATGCCTCTGGATGAGGGAAATACAGCATAATCTATGACAGAGGCTATTTGAATAGATGTCACTGGCTTCAACCCTTTGTGTTGCCATATAAGCATAAATCAAAATTTGAAATTATTTGAACAGTAATGCAAAAAGAAATGAGAGGACAACAAAAAACGTCTATAAATAGTCAGGGTCAAATTATTTTAAGAGAACCGTTCTTTTGAGAAAATATAAACTACATAGGAATTACTTTATTTCAATAACATTTTTAATTAAAAATATGACCTATTTTCTTTATTTCCTATTAGTCATTGTGTTTTCCATTTTTTGGGGGGATCAATGTGAAATTACTCTCCATATAATAATAACTAGTAACTTGACATTGATGTTCTGTGGCAAAAGAAAATATTTTAACTTTGTGTGGCAAAAGAAAATATTTTAACTTTGTTCCAACAGGACAGAAATCAAGTTAGAAGCATTTCTCCCAAAAAAGAAATGTCTTTCAAAAAAGAAGGGGTTTCTTACACCCTCCACAAGTTATCATACTGGCTTTATTCCACAGCTATAAAGGTTAAAGTGTAAACCAACTAGTTTGTCTATTCTGCATACAACTTGAAAACTACTTTTCCACACATAAAGAAATTGCCTTACTTAAAAGCCTAAGCCAGGTACAAGACATTTCCTGCTCCACTGGTCAATCTGCAAAAGAAAAAAATAGTTCTTCTTCATACTCAGAACATCGTATATTATTCCCTGCTCATTCCTTCTCAGCCTCTCTCATCTTCCATTTCTCTCTCTGTAGCAGGTGAAAGTCTTTCAACAGATTACTGTGGTATTTTAGAAATACCAATACTGCAGTATTGACTACTGCTCTTTCATTTGTGTTGTTTAAACTCACATTTGTTTGAAAAAATACTTTAATTTATCAGTTTCTTCCTGTATGTGTCTGCAGGAACTGGTGTCAGCTCTCAAAGATTTGATCCTGCTGTTCCTGAAATAATTCAAAAATGTCTGCCAAGATCTCATAGACTGGAATAGCTGCTGTGGTAAACCCAACTGGAAGATTGTAAAAATTCAGTGACAGCAACATTGTAGAGTATATTAATTTTCTACTGGGTGGGTGTCCATCCCACCTATTTCACTGGGCTTCTTAGCTGGCTATGTAGATGAAGGTAAATATTTACTTACTGTTTCACCACCACCACCACCATCACAAGCTATTATATCAGTAACACAAAACTAAAACAGATTTGGAAGGACAATCTGGATTTTTATCTGCCTTGTGTATCAGCAACAAAATTGCCAGCTAAACCCTAATTGCGGATTCTTTATGACAGGTAATAATAGGAGATGCAGAGAGGAGCACAGCTTGTATTTCATCTGCCATGCTGAGCTGAAAGAGCTAACAGCTAAAAAAAATGTTTTGATTTGTAAGCAAAGCACATTTTATTTGGGTGTCACCAAGCAAGAATATACAAGGGACTGTACTGTAGAGTGAAGCTGACCCTGGGGAAGTCAATAGGAATTTTCCCAATACTTTAGTGAAACCAAGAATTCATTCAATATCTCTTTTCTCAACATCCCACAGCTTTGCAGGCTTATTAAAAAAAAACAAACAAGCAACAAAAAAACCCCAAAGCAGAACAGAAACCACAGTACCAAACAATACTTTTAAATAACACAAGAAAGATTTCTTTGCAGAAATATATCTTTGTCAAACACTCTGCCTTGCTGTGTAGACGTGCTGCTCCCACCAGCTTTGTCAGGAGCAGGGCATACTCACAATGGGAAGAATTTGGCCCCTGAACCTGGTGCCCATTTAGTGGTTTGGCACACAACCACCAGACCCTTTGGATCTTGTGGTCTTGTTCCATCTGTCTATGTACTGACTGTAATTTAACATTACATCCTCAGCTAATCTAGCTCTTGATTGATTTCTGAGCAAATCACAACCTCAAATCATAAATGACACTAATTCCTTTCGATGTGTAAGTCCAGCTAGAAGTTTTGTGTGACTGCAGATGGTTTCTAAATCGTCTTTCCCATAATGTGAGATAGGATACTTTGTTTTCAGTAGTACAATGCAATTTTCCATACAGCCAGTTTTGTGCAGTAACTGGCTCAGTAAATCTCTCATTTAAAGTTGTTCCACAGTCGATGACTGAACTTGGAAACACACTGCAGGGTTTTTAAGACGAATCTCGGACGCGCTCCCTAGACTATGAATCCTTCTCAGGTTAGCAGTTTTAAATATAGTCTGGTTGGGAATGACTTTTGCCCTCACTTCATTGTAGTTGTCAATTATTTAGACAGGCACCTGACGTTCCTAGGTCTGGTGTCTTTTGTGAAGCCTCATGCCTGGCAGCAGAGAATAGATCTTTGAGCTCATTCTTTTCTGCTTTGCTCCTGCCAAGCTCATGCTTGTAGAAAGTAAGAAGTGATTCTAAAATGTGCCAAAACTGGAATAAAGTCATCTCACCTCAAGGATATGTGTCACGGACAAAAAAAACTAACAGGCAGTGAAGCTGTGGACCAAAATCTGCTTTCTGAGCCACAGTATTGATATTCTTATTTTGTATTTTTTCTTTTCATTGGCAGTCTAAAGGTGGATTGAATCCTCTAAATCTTAAGCTAGGTTTTCCCTCCCTGTAATAAATGATTTTGACCAATGCTGTTAATTTTTATTCCATGGTCTTCCTGGTTAATCTTTGTCTAAACATTTTCATTCTATGGAAAAGTGCTTATTAGGAAAAAGTTCAGTTAAGTATGTAAAGAATTTCAATCACATGCATTTATCACCATGACACTTCCTTTTTAAAAACATTTTATGTTGATTCTGCAAAGTACAGAAGACTTTTTATTTATTTTGAGGACAAAGTTTTAGGTGGAGAATAGCTTGAGCTAAAGCTTCAAAGAAAGTTAGTAAAATTCCTATATATACTTTCAGTATCAATTACTTAAACTACGTATTTTGATGGAATTCAGTTTTTAAATTCTCAGTTTTAATAAGCCTTTGTAAGGAAGAATCTTTAATAAAGAAGTTTGCTTCTCATCACTTTTGTGAAACCAGTTACTCTCAAATTAGCTACTCTGAAGCTGATTTTCTAAGGAGTTTCTTCTTAGGCTTTTCTCCACTACCCTGTGGGACAAAACAACAAAGGTGTCTGCCAATGGCACATGCTGATCTGAACCCCTACCAAAAGACTGCACACCATTGCTCCTCCTGGATCCTCTTTGGATCCTCCTTTGATCCCAGGAGTAGGAAACAGACGGCTGATCCAACTCCCTGTGCAGCACTCATTGCACCGTCTGTTCTGCCTTGTCTACGCTGACTCAGTGCATCCTCGGGGCTTGAGTGAATATTTGATTGTGGTCTTAAAGAGCTAACACTTAATTATTGCAGTTGCTAATCATTTTTGATCTCTCAGCTTCTTGGAAAAATGGGTCCTGCACTCCTCTTTTGCGCTGCAACTCATTTTGGCCAATGGAATGTGCTTTGTGTCTGTGGAGCATTAATGGGTACCTGCTTATGGGTTGGCATAGAGCAATTCTGATAACATAACTGTTACAAAAATGCCACTTTTTTGTATAAGTATGCATCTAATCCCCCTAATGACACTGGCTATACCAGTTTTTCCTGTCAGTAACAGTCTTCAATCTTCACCAACATCTTTGCATTGAACTTCATAACCTTCAGATCGATGGCAGATTGAACATAGCTGTAGGTTGTCTTAATACTAGAGGGGAACAAAAGCCACCTCACTGCTGGTGCCAGCCAGGCTAACCAGGGCTGTCTGGCAGTCAGGCCAGCTCTTCAGCTCTGCAGAGTACTTTGTGTCTCCAGTTCCATTAACACTCAACTCCTCTGCTTATGTTCAGGTCCTCATGAAGAGCAGGACCACTGCTGAAGAGGAGTAGTCTGCATGAGGCTTTGTTCAAGACCAAAGGAGCCAAGATTCACGTTCTGGCAAGCTGTACCCTGTGGTTCAACTTTATTCTTGAGGAGAACATTGGTCTGGCAACAGCTACCATGCCCTTTTCACAAGCAAATGAATTGGTTTCCAAAAGCATGACTTCATAGAACTTGATGCTCTGCAAACCTGTTGCTAAATGGCGTGTTTGGGGGTGGATCCCAATGACTGACCTCTAAGGGAGGATGTTAGGGACTGCTCTGGTCTGGACACTGTCAGTTCCAGCCACCTCAATGGACCCACAGCAGGACACAGCTCAGTCCAACAGTGGAGATGATGTTGCCTCCAAACCAATCAGAGAAGGGGTGCAGTGATGCAGTGAAATCATATTTCAGAAACTGCAGAAAGTCACAAGGCCAGAGGAGCAGGAGATGCTTTGTGCTGGAGCAGGGACACCCCCAAGGTAACTGAAGCCCATGGACAAGCCTGCACCAGAGCATATGTGCCCATTGCAGCCCTTGGTATTTAAATGTTTGTCATCTTCGTTTCCCAATACCTGAAAGAGTAATTAAATATTGCAAATTAAGTTAAATTCGCCAAGCCAAGTCTTCTTTGCCCATGATAGTAACTGCTGAGTGATTTATTTCAATGCACGAGCTTTCTCTTGTTCTTCCTATTTTATCTCCTGTTCTGCTGGAAGGTGGGGAGTGAGTGAGTGAGTGGCTCTGTGCGCTTGGCTGCTGGTCAGGGCCAACCCACCATGTAATGCTCATTTTTTCTAAGGACTATTTTTTTTCCTGACTATTTTTCAGGAAAATACTTTGTGTATTTTTTAACTCCTTTCAAAGTGCAAGAAAGTAGATTTGACAGTACTTCATGACAGAAACAGGGAGGGAGTAGATAGCTTATTAATTCTACATACTGCCAGGTGTATGAGTGAACTTAATGACAGGCATCATGCGAGACATGAACATACATTTGGGTTCCTTAAACTGAGAGAAAATTTAACTACTTAAAGATGCATCCATATGGATGAGACTTACTGACAGAAAGACAAGTATTATTTCCCTAATAAAAATGTTTAAATCTTTCTTCTTCTGTTTTCAGTTACATTTATATAATTTTCATTTCAATTCAAAGTTACCTATGGGGTTATTTTCTTCTAAGTGTACAGATAGTAATTCTTGGAAGCAGGTGGCATGCAAACATGCAAGAAGACAACTATCAGCATCAGGGTAGGATATTAATGTCTCAATCCATGTCAAAATTTGGACAGCCCTTTCTCTTCTCTATACAACAATAACAGTTGAATTCTTCAAACCACAAATTGTGAGGTCTTGCTCATTTTTTATTTGGGGACTGCACATGCAGTATAGTAGCCTCTTTCTTTTTGAGCTCAGAAAAAATTCAATATAAACAAAAATGCTGCAGCTAATCTGTTCAATGATCCAGAATAACTCTGTATCTTTCTCTCTTTGTTCCTTTTCATATATGATTAGAAAGCTTCTCCTTTCTCTCTGATATGCCCTCTGCCTCTGTTTATCCTTGCCTTTTAGTTATTTCACTCTGTAATAGCTTTTTTCTTATTCTGAGGATTGTCTTCTCATGGCATCTTTATCATGTAAGGAGAGGTGATCTGAAAGTAATAATCACAACTTTGTGCAAGTCATGAGCTGCACAATTTGGTTGAGAATACTAAACTTTTAAAATTTTTTTAAACTGAGCTCTGGAGTAATAGTCTTCCATTGGTAACTGTCCATCTGGAGACATCGTTGTACAGTTACTTTGAAATACAAAGAAATATCTTTTTTTAAAAAGGCCCTATATTTTACAGAACCTTTCACATCACCAAGATCCTGTACAGTTGAACTGATGGGTTAGAAATCTAAAGAAGGAGGGAAGAGGCATCTACTATAAAAATCTCTCCTGAAAAGAGTGGTAAAGTTACAAAGAACATGGCAAAAAGAAGGTTTGGTGACAGGAAGAACTTGGCATTACCTTTGTTAAAAAGGGAGAAGTATTGTAAGGGATTTTGTTTGGTTTTTTAGTTTCTGTTAAGAAGTAGCTCTTCCTTTCCATAATTAAATCTGTCTCAATACACATGGGCCTCAGGCACCTGATGATGGTGATGATGGTAATGATAATGTTGTTTGCTATGGGTGTAATGAAACATCCTACACTGGTATTTTGCAATGTTATTTCTAGAATGCCTTAAATAAACTCCAAGACAAATTAGAAGCTATATATACTTCATAAGGTTAAAAAAAAGGTTTAAGCACACCAAGTACTCCAGTGATTTTTTTCTGTATCTTCAGGCAAGGTGGTTCACTCAAAGCATCCAAAGTGTGCACAGGAAGAGATTGTGGGATATTTATTGCTGATTCAGATAGGGTGCAACACGCTCAGTCTTGATCTGGCCAGATAATGGAATGATTGCTTGGTGCTGTGCTGAGATACAAGAATTTCATGCTCTCCTCTTCAGTAAAGCTCATCCTCTGTTATTCGCTGGATATTTGCTTGGCCTTGCAAATCACTTGACTATGTGCTCACTGTTTATTTTGGTGAAACTGCTAAACATCAAGCTCCCATTGCCTGCTTTTTTTCCCTAGGTTAGTGAACCATATCAATGGTGCAATTCATTTTTCTACCAGGGGACAGAACTGAAAGGTCAGAAAGAAACTGTATTTTCTCATGGTCAATTTTTAATTTAAATACAACTCCACTTAACTAATCACATTTATTTGTATCCTTCTTGAACAGTAGGTTTCTGGTTCGGTAGAGTTAATGGAGTATTTTCTACAAAATGCATATGAAAAATTAATGAAATTAGCATGAACAAACACAATAAATAATTTCTTTGTTTGCCTGGCCATATAATTTTGTAGACTTTTCTTCTGTTTACTTAAATGCAAGAAGTAAAACATTCACATTATTAGTCCTATGTGGTTCTGGGCATAAATGGTTTCTCTACAGTACAATGATGATGGAAGCTTATTACCAGACTTCCAGTTCTTCATGCATTACAATGCACAAGCAGTAGACTTTTGACAATGTTGTCAGAATACAAAATAATTATTAAAAAAAAATTAGCCGAGTGGAATTCTCAATACGTCAACCCAAGATAAGCTATTTATCTATACTGAGCACTGTGGTGGTTTGGGCCAAATTCCAGGGAAACGTCCAAAAGGTGTGTCTCCTTAAAGGAACGCAGGTTACAGCCACCCCTCCCCCACCAGGTTCGGGAAAAAAAAAAGATTTTCCTCAGAGGAATGTGAAAAAAGAAAACAAAAACTATTTATTTAACAAACACACAGGAAAAGAACAATAATAATGCTAAATAACAAAACCTCTTGTTGTGAGAGAAAACCTGAAAGATTTTAGAGTCCTTCTGTGAGTGGTCTCTCTCCTTCTCCTCGGAACTGGGTTGGCGTGGGGGCCCCCCTCCAGGCCAGTGGAAGTTCCCTTGGTTCTGATGTTCTGGTTTTCTGAACAGGTCCAGAAGAGAAGAAAAAAGGAACCAAAGTCCCGGAAAAACCACTCTCCGTCTCTTTCCAAAGAAGCAGAGCTGAAAAAACAAAACTGGCTGAAAAGCGAGAGAAGTACTGCCTCTGCTCCTCGGCAAGAAGCAGCTAAAAGTAGCTAATCTCTGTGTCCTTGAAGTACAGACTGTTTGAAAAGTTTGCTCAGTTTTTTCTCTCTCTCTTGCACTCAGTTTAAAGGCATAGAAAGGCACAGGAATCATGTCTGGGCATAGAGCGGTGATAAGGGATACACAGCATAAAGTCACCCCAAGACAAACACAGACAAATAGTGTGCTTTTATAGCCTAGGTAAATGCTTTGAGTCAAGGACTCAGTGGGAAATTCTGATGGTACTAAAACAATGCCAAAATGGGAAAGAATCCTTCAGGCCTGACTTCATGGGGGTGTGGACACACAGTAGGATGTGTTTTGGATGCTGTCAGAATGAAAATCATAAACATTGACAGCTGTCCACAGTACCTGCTGTTATAGCTAAGAGCACTCAGATGGCTAACAGGATATGTGATTTTTCAGGACCCCTCCTTTTAGAGGCTCACTGTGGTTCTGCTGGCCTTGGTGGGAGGACTGTTTTATCAATGGTGAGCGTTTTGGTAATCCAGCTGGAGAAGACATAAAAATTTTTAGACAGAGTCTAACAGTACTCCCAAGAAAAGTTGCCTCTGCAAAAAAAATGTTAGACTGAATAAAGGAGACAGGCTTTTCTCTGTATTACTCAGGAGATCAAAGATCTGTCTGGATAGCCAGACTGGGCTGTAAATTACATTGGGAAGTCTTCTTGCCTGAAGAAGAAGTCTTTCTAAATAGTACTGGAGATAAGCCAGAGGGATCAGTAATTGTAGGCTGGCCTCAGAAACAATCAGTTCTCTCTGACGGCTCACAGCAAGCTAACAAAATGTCTTCTGTAAGCCTCTGAGTATTCTGAAGCAAGTAACTCTCTTGAATGCTGGAGAAATAGACCTACTTTGTTAGAAGTTTCCTACTAGTTCCTTCTTCCTTTGTGGATTGTCAGCATATTTATCATTTTCTGAGTGACTATGTAAAGCAGAGGTGCAGCTTGAGCAAAACACGATGAGAGTCAGCAGTGAGATCTGCCACAAATCTCAGTGAGGTTGCAATAAATGATGACCGAAACAACAGGCAACTATTATCGACCCAAGTAACACTGCAAATCAGTCATTGTCTCTACAGAAGAAATAGCTCTAATTGTCACACCAGCTCCTAAACATTAGAGTTCTGCTAAAACCCAATCCTTAAGAAAATATTTGAACTTTCTTCATATCCTGCAACACCAATTCAGCTGGACAATTTCAACTACCACAACAGATCTGCAAAAGGATGGCTTTTGAATGATAAATCCAACACATTTTGTTGCTGATGGAGAGGGAATAAAATGCTGGTTGGTTGCACTTTCCTCAATTCCTCTCCCTCAAATGTGTCCTGGCTAGGAAGAAGCACATGGTGTGTACAAGGCCATACTGACTATTTAATGCAACATACCAGCCTCAGCTTTTAAAGTTCCTGCCTTGAGAAGTCCTAATCAAGTTCAAAAAATGGGGGAAAAGTATTTGTTAATAGCACAATCTCCCGAAGATAAGGACAAATATATAAAAGAAGAAAAAAACCTGCAGAATTTACTCCATACAAAGATGAATAAAAAAAATTCCTCAGCCTAGAGCAGTCAACATCCCCCTTCATTTTTATTTTGTTTGGTACCACAAAGAATCAATAGAAGCCTGGGAGAAGGATATTGGGTGTACTGTACGAGCTGCGCTATCCTTTCTTAAACTACAAAATACTTGTTAAAATGAAAAACTTGCAGCATTACTTCAATCACTGAGGACATCCTCCAGCTCAGTAAATCTGTCAACAAAGCTACAAACTACAGGATTTTGCATTTTGAGGAAGAAAAATAAAATAGAAGGCTTCTAATTTTAAGCAGGTGAGAGAAAAGAAGGAGGTTGTAGTCTCTAGCAGAAGAATTCCAGGTAGCGTAATTTACAGAAGAATGAAAAAGTCTAAGCAGGAGAGTAAGAATCAGAATAACATGCTATCTAATAAAATCATATTTAAATGCATCAATCCTGAGCAACAGCGGAGCACATTTCAGAAAGCATTTCTGGGATCATCTCTCCAAAGTTCATAATGCAAAACCATGACATACATTTTTATGCAGTCTTGTATATGTAATTCCTTCATCTGAGCCAGTGCAGAGCTCCAGATGGAGTGGTATGATATAGCTTGACTCTTGACAGGTGTTCCTCCTATATATGTGCACATACATATGTTTGTGCATAGTAAGTCTTTTCTATGTAGCACACATAAAAATATTGACAAGGAATTATATCTAACAGTAAAATGAAGTGAGGGGAAAACATGCATCAAATTCAAAGTTAATATAACTGCATTATTGTCTACGAAGTCATACCACTCTATGATATTTATCTGAATTCAATTACAGCAGAGATTACTATAACACAAGGTCTAATTCACTGAGAACTTAAGAAGAAAATGTGCAGGCATGTTAAACCTCCATGTATCTAATTAAAACAGATTAACAGAGAAAGAAATGAAGATGCAACCAATATCCCATTAATGTCTATAGTTAACAATGGAATGGTGAATGTTTTGAACTCATGCTTAGCTGCCATAAGTATCAATTCACGCCACATAGGGACCTGCCTTTTTATTTATCACAACGCCCAATATTTTAAGTAATTTATTTCTAATTTAAATGTATAAGCTTGCTTCTGCTCTGGTCTTTATTAAGGCATGTCAGAACTGAAGTAAAATGTACAGCTTTGAGTAGATATGGCTGGATTTGTGGATGAAGGAAGAGCAGTGGCTGGGGACTTCCAGGCTGCGGAGTAATTCTGGGGATATTGGAAGTCTGTGAACGTAAGACAGAAGGGCTCCCTTGGCAGCAAAGACGGTCAGCAGTATCTGGGAGCGTATAAACAAGAGTAGAGTCAGTGGATGGAGGGAAGTAAATACTCCACTTTACTTAGCACTCATTAGAGCACAAATCATTAGATCTAGATATTGCATCAAGTGTTGTGATCCTCACAAGAAGAAAGATGCTTATAAATTGGAATGAGGTCAGTGGAGAGCCACCAAGATGTTTGCAGGCTGCAGGGTTTGGCCTTGTGAGGACAGGCTGACAGAACTGGCCTTGTCCAACTTGGAGAAGAGATGGTTCCTGGAAGCCCCCACTTGGGCCTGGGGGGAAGCTGCTGAGAAGATCAGTCAGGCTCTTCACAGCTGTATGTACAGTTGTGCACAGTGGGGGGCTGGGAGGCAATGGGCACCAGACGAGAGGCTTCAGAGAGCTCTTCAGGCTGGGTATAACACAGACAAAAAACAACTGATCATGAAAACAGCTGAGCAGTGGAACACAGTGCCTAGAAAGTTTGTACTGTGTATACCCCTGGAAGTTTTCAATATCAGGCTGGACAGAGACCTGGAACAACATGATCTGATCTCTGAGCTGGTCCAGCTCTGAGCAAGAGTTTGGATAAGAGACTTCCTGAAGTCACTTCTTGACTTGTATTGCCATTTGATTTTAGGATGGCTTTCAATATGCATTCATGGGAATATGAGTAAGGAAATATTTCCTATTGCAGATTCTTGCTTATCAACACAAAGGTCCCTGGTCTGTCCTGTTGTGTGGTTTATTTTTGTTTTTTCTTTTCCCCTGAGCAAAGTTCTGCCATTCAGGAAGCAAATCTTAGTAACAAAACTGAAAAACTCAAGCATAAGTTCCTCAAACTGAATTAGAAATGATTCATTCATTAGTTTAAACAGAACCAAGTCAGTATTTTATATAACTATACAAATATTCACCATGAAAGAGTCAAATCTGAGATGATTCAGCACATAGATCACCTAGTATGATTCTGCCCCATTCCTGGATGACTACATTAATCTTAGTCAGGCATGAATATTTACAGTAACAAAGAATAAACTTTCTTTTTAAAAATATTTTGTAATCCTCTCTTAGAAGTCACTGTTCCAGTAATTTTTTTCTGAAACTGGATTCATTTATCATAACATTTGCAAAGTGACAAAAATGGAAATACTGAAAAATGAAACAGTTGAAAAATTTCTTAAAGTCCCTCAGAATGTTCACATTTAAGAAGCCAGATTTTATGATTTCAGAAGTTTTAGTTGGTGTTCAGTGATTGTTAACTTGTGCACATGGCAGGAAGATCAAGGCTCATTGCTCTTTCAGCTCAGAAAGTCAAGAGACAGGCAAGGAGGGAAATACACAGACAAATATTTTATCAGTCTGCTTTTACTGGCCTTATTATCACTCTTATAAAAATATATATCATATACATATAATGTATATCAGTGGAAGAAAAAGAAACAAAAATCTGATGATGAATGGCTTAGTCTTTTAAATATGTCAGCTGTTAAAGAAATCTCTGGATAAGATTAAATTATATAGAAAACCCGTATCTGTATCAGCTGTTCTTTCCAGTTTTCTCATATGTCCTTCCTTTTCATTCTAATAATCCCAATAATTTTAGGTCATCAAGGGTATAAGCTTATGTAATTTTACTATAATAATTTCATCTGAAGGTTGTTGAATATCTAGAAACTGTTACCATGGGGAAATAAAAGTAGAAAAATTCAAATACAACTTGAAAACATTAAGGGCTACTCTAGAGAATTTCACATGGAGCAGAGTAATCCATTGCAATGAATATTTCAAAGTGGAAATTTAAGGCTAGAGTTGTAAAAAATTCACATACCATTTATAAAGCTTCAGTTAGCCTAAACTGAAAGCATCACTCTTTCCTAAATGCAGTGCACAGCCATGTAAGTTTCAGGATTTGGGAATTTTCCTCTTTCCAGTAACCTGTTTGCCATTACACTCAAGCCACAAAAGACAGTCTAAAAGGACAGGAAGCATGGAAACAGATGTTCCGGCTATAAAATATAAAAAGAGGTGTGGAGAGGAGAAAAAGAGTGAGTTAAAATATTGCAAAAATGGCATAATAAGTTTATCAAGTGTATTAAAAGATAGGGAAGGATCTGAGGAACAAACTGGCCAGGGACATGTCAGCATGGTTACTACCAGAGTTTTCATCTGCTA
Source organism: Machaerirhynchus nigripectus (assembly GCA_013397975.1). Taxonomy (NCBI): domain Eukaryota; kingdom Metazoa; phylum Chordata; class Aves; order Passeriformes; family Dicruridae; genus Machaerirhynchus; species Machaerirhynchus nigripectus. The sequence goes on along the minus strand of VZRQ01010237.1, from coordinate 1,246,203 downwards.
ATTCTATATCTTATTAACACTTGACCCAGATATCAATTCATCTGCAGATTAATGTAGTGTGGTGGGCTATTTAGAAGTTGCTTACTGATTACAAATGAAAAGCAATTGAGTTTTTCATTTTTAAAAGTAGCAAAATGAAGGCAAAACATTTGACTGCAAAATCAGATCTTTCAGGGTAAGAAATCCAACCCACTGACTTTGCAGGAATTCAATATGAAAGTCAGGCATAAAAGACAAAAAAGGTAAAGGGCTTGAAGTGCTGTGGCTACTGAGCAGAATTTATTCCGTGGTTGTTTCCTATAATTTACAGTACACTGAGCCAGATTCTCTCCTCAGCCTACACCCAGGTGGTGCAGAAGACATTAATTATCACTGAAAGTGAGCTGTATATACCGCAGGTATTTTAGTTTGCTGCTTAAAGCTGGCCTGTACATAACCTAGGGCAGCCTCAGGGCTGTTCTAACTTAGAGCAATTTAAGTCCCAAACATAGTGATAGTCTGCTTCTCATCTTGATCAGGTATAAATAGAATATAGACAGTTGTGCCCAGCCAAAAGAAAGAAGACAAACAACTTATCTGGGCTAATCTTCATACCAACAGGGGCAGCCCAAATTGGCTATTTTTTCTGAAAGTGGTCAGATAATCTGACCCAAGGGATAGAAAAACACCGAATCAAAATATCCAAAGTACAAACATGGCCTGAATATAACCTAGGAAGTTTGGTTTGTTTTCTGAAGCCATGACCTGAGCTGAACCATCCAGTAGGATGGTCCCATATTTGTAAGAATAAACAAATAAAAGCCATGACTTTCTTGGTTCCAGTAAATTCTGTTTTCCTCTTGGACTCGTACTGAAAGATTTTACATCTGCTGTATGTAGGCAGCTGCCAGTTTAGTCAGCATTTGGGAATCCCCAGATGGCATAAGAAAGGACAAAGCTTTTGCACAACGTACTGCAATAGTTCTGTGCAGAAGAACATTCCTAGGAGAGCTAGAACAACACTTCAATTTACTTGGGGACTTGTTCATCACTGTACTAAAATCACTGAAACATTCAACCAGCAAGTGGGTGAAAACCAAAACTGTAAAGCTCCATTGTTCAGCCCACAGCATGGCCCAGGAAGTGATAATTGAATCAATATGACAAGCAGTTCAAAAGAGCCTGATTGGTTTGGATTCTTATAAGGAAAGCAGTGAATCATCTTAAGAAAAAAGTTGCCTAATTTCTTGTCCACTCTTAAAGCAGAATGAAAACCCAGTTCACAGCCTTTACTAGGGAAACAAAATCCTGAAAAAAACAAGAACAAGTGTCATCATGATGTCTTGAGTTTTGGACGGAAATCTTAAAAACAACTGCTCTGAATTGCCAGCAAATGCGTGCTTCCTGTGCACAGTAAAAAATGTTATTCGACCAGAAGTGTTGTTCAATTAACATCTGCTGTCCTATGTCATCAAAAATTTGAAAATCCCTTTTCATCAGAATGAGTAGCTATGGAGAGGAGCACTAGTGGAAAAGCATACCTTTAGGTAGAATAATTAATTACATTTTGTCTTAAATACCTTATATGGCATCTTATATTACATCTTTTAGACCTACAGTAGAATCAGACACGTAGATTGCAGGAAACTTCATTTCCTCACTCCAGATTCCTCATTGTCTAACTACCATATCATCTCATTGGTTATTTTTTTACTTATGGGGAACATTTTTTTTCAGACTACTGTTGAAAATACTTGATTTCGCAGTGCTTTCCACCATTAAAGGAAAGTAGCCCTCAGCTTTGCCCAGATTTCATTCTTCCTTACACCAAAAACATATCTTTGAAAAAAATGTATCTCTCTTCTAATAATGAAAACAACTATCCCATCCAGCTCCTGATTTTTTGAAGGTTTCTGGAAAATTACTGAACTTGTGTATTAAATTATACTCTAGAGCTAATATTCTCTCACTGTCTTGCTTTTCAGTATGGCTGGCACTGATGTTAGACAGCTGCCAAAACCTTCTGCTGTTCAGTTTACAAGGCCATGTAGATGTGCCCATTTTTCCTCTGGTCATCTAATGCCTTCACCCAGAGAGATCTGCCTGGATCTGTACACCAAAGTGTGCAGTTTCTTTAAATGCTTTCACTTGGGACTAGCAGAATGCTGGAGCAGCTTGCTGTCTGCAGCCAATAGATGAGAGCCTCTAGAGGAGGGCCTTCTGCTAAGCAAGGATTTGTGAGTAACCCAGGCCTTCAGCATTACACATAAAGAGTGATTTTTTACCATAATTTTCTCCAAAAATGTACATATTGGGGTGGTAGATAGTTGCATACTTGGCTGCCCTATCTAGGATGTTATTAGTCTTCCTGTTCAGTGAGAAGCAGGTTTTTCTTCTGTTACATTGCATAAGCACTTACATTAATGGTTCACTAATGAACTCCTGTGCAATTTGGTTATCTATATGCATAAAAGGATGGAAAACCTCTTCTACCAACACCTCTATTACTGCTCCCAAGCCCTTTTGCTTCAGGAGCTTAGGACAATATGAAATATGCAGGATGGGTTTTAATATTAATCAGATGTTGTGATTGTAATACTACTAGTTACTGAGACATACGGCTAGTTTTTCAGAGAAGTGGCAAAAAAAAACTATAGGAGAGCAGAAGTTGAAGAAGGAAAGAATATAAGTTATAAAATTGATGTCACAGATAAAAAGTAAATCTGCAGTTCCATGCGAATCCCTGTTCAGCCATTCAGAAGAAACGCTTCTGAAGCAACACAAACTGGCATCAGACCTTGAAAAATTTGAAAGTACTTTTTTCTTCTGCATTTAATTTTTCTCAAAATTCTTGATTCAACCACATCGAGGGCCACTTTGCAAATTTCAAATTTAAGTCTAGAAAAAGAATCAAGTGAGAAGCGTGATAAAAAATAAGTTCTTTCAAGAGAGGCACAGAACAGGTAAATGTATCACTGTGCTGAGTGATGGGGAGGATATGAAAGGAGAAAAGGAGAGAAGACAAAGGAAGATATTCTAAATATTAAACAATTTGTGGCATGATATTCAGGGACCAACACAGAGATAAATGCTGACTTACTGAATGTGTGCCATGCAATTCAAATTTTCCTTCTATTGTTGTCTGAAATGGCTTCTGCAATAACTGATTCTGGCCAACAGAATCTATTTGAATACTAAACTGTATTAGGTAGAAAGCCAGATATCTTTGTATTTAAGGCTTCTACATTAATTTCCATGGTAGTAGAGTAGCTCACAATACACCTCAAACTAGCATTTTAGTATGTTAGTTTTGTGCTTATTTTGTTTGGATTATCTTTGTAAATTTTACATTACCATTTCCACTTAAGCAAATGACAACATTTTTCAAATAAGTTCAGTGAAAACTATGAAAAAAAAAGTTTGTTACTTTTGTTTTACACTTCCATAGATGTAAGCAAATTTTCACCCAATGCCAAACTCAATTATAAACTCTTTAAAACAAGTTGAAACATTGCAGAGCAGAATTCAAAATGACACAGGCACTTAAGCAATGAAGATTCAGGAATGTTGGAAAGAATATTTGCCTGAAAGCTTGGGTGATAGATGTTTCCCCATTGTGAGAAGTATTGCTGAGATTTGTTTTACATTTCATCGCAGTGAGCTCAGCATAACTACAAAGATTTGCAGACTGGTTACAGCTCTGACAGGAACACTATCACTGTCAATTATTTCATCCATAATGGCAGAAAAATAGAAAAAAAAAAAGGGAAGACAAGAATGAGACATGAAATTCCAATGAAGTCTTTCGATACTTGTGGGCTTGGGATTTTATCAGTTTCACTAGTTGTCCCTGTGATTTGAATTTAAGTGTACTTTTGCCTCACAGCTTTCATGAGTGGCTTGGCTTATTTTTTTTAAGAATAGGAACATCATGAGTTCTTCAATTTGCTAGTTGTATCAGAAGAGTGACAAAAGTCTGTAAAGCTAAGGAAAAAGAAAAGACATTATAAAATTGTTAAAATGCAAGATACCTATCTTGCACACTTACACGTTGCTACAGAAGACAGAAAAAAATAAGTCAGTGCAACAGACATGTTTTGAATATATACTTGCTTTGAGCTCAGCAAGTAATTTCACACAAGGAGAGAAGATGATTATTGATGAATATATAACAAGGAGCTCTTTCCATGTGTCAAAACAAACCTTTCCCACAAATTTTTGTTACCATTCTGCAAGGGAAGTAAGAGAGGTTATTCCTTCCTGTAATACAAGAAGTCCATGGACTGCCTCAGAAAAGATGGAAATATATATAAAACGTCTGAAAGCATAAATTTCTGAGAGCAACTGGAACTGAGTTCTGCTCCAAAAATTGTGTGCACTCGCAGCAAAGTGCTCCATAAAAATTCACTTATTTATGCCAAAATATCAGCAAACTTAATGGCCAATCACTTTGCACCCGCATGATGATCTGCATGTCACAAGTTTGGGTACACTCTTCAGTAAATTATATTTCAAAATTTAAACTTGCGAGATTCTGGTTCCTGTTCGTGCAACTTCCAAAATAAAACAATGTGGTATGAGTCGTGATTTCTACACAAGGTAAGATCAGAAAAAAAAGATTAGAGAGCAGTTCTCCTAGGACCAACAGGCCTACAGAACCTCACAGGTTACTTTCTCTGGATCTGTGTTCAAAGGCAGTGTTTCAAGTGTTTCAAAGAATGTCTTTGACTTCTGTAAAAATAAAATTCACTTTCTTTTAAGGAGAGTCATCAAATTGCCATGCATGTAAATGCTCTTTACAAATATTTGAAGAGATACCAATTGAGTACTTTTTTTGGGTCTTGTTAATACCTGCTTGTCTGGTTTTTTTGCTCTCTTTTATATCTGGGCATGAATAGATGAATTAGAGAAGAGCACACAGTCAGTAGTGCTATGAAACATCGTGGTTTTCTTCCTAATCCTCATTTAATACATGAGCTAACAATAGAAGAAAAATTGACATTTTAGGATATGCTTATTAAGAGAAATACAGCAAGCAAGCAGTTCTGCTGTTTACTGTTGGATAGAATTAAATACAGCTGGTTTTAAAAGGTTTGGTTTAGTCACACAGTCTTCTGTTGTCTTAAATTTGTCTTGCATTTCCATTTGCATGGTAGGTGACGCAGTGCCTACATCATGGTTTGATGCAATTTAGGGCAATTAATATTTCAAGGTTGATTTAGTTGATGATGATTTCTTTTCAGGCTAGCATGCTCTCCCCAGGTAGTTCAAACTATTGCCCCAGAGTCGGCCTCTCTATAGATTTGGGAAGTCTTGATGCATGCAAAAATTTACCACATGCATGCATTTTCACAGCATTGCAGCTTTCCTAGGCAGAGATGATGGTTTGATGTGTCAAGACTGGAAACCAGACCTTTGGTGCTAGCTTCAGTGTTGCTGAAACTATCTTTGTGCTCCTGACCAAACGAGTGTTGATGCTGTCTGTGCTCGTTACCCACCCGTGCCCGTGTGCTGTATGGAGCTGTTGAGAAATGAGGGTCACAGTAGCTGCTACCCACAGAGAGAGCACCTGCTTCACTTTCATTTTGAACTACGTTCTTCCTACGTCTCATCTTACTGACATCCAGTGCAGGAAGTATCTGTGACAGTGGCCCAGGACCAAAACATGGTGTTGTACATGATTGTCACATTAATCTTCTAGTAATCTGTGTTTTGATCATAATTCCATAAACAGTATTTCAAATTGAAGCATGTTAATGCTTTGTTACGAGGACATAAAATTCTAGTTTGTGCAAAAGCTCACCTAAGTAGCCTAACTATGCAGGTGGAAAGACTGAGCTATGAAAGGGAGTCTCAATGTTGACTGCATATTTAAATGTAGAGCTGCATGTTTAAAACCAGCTGGGCCTTAGCTGTGACACTGAAAGCAGTGTCATAGCACACGAACATCTTCCCAAACAAAACTCAGGGAAGGGTATGCTGCTTTACGCTGACAAATGAAGAACTGGTAATGCTTTAATGATTAAAATCCTTTCAATATGAGTGCAAGTTAATGGTATTCTACCTAGCTAAAAATCATGCAACAGGCTCTTCATTAACAGGTATTAAGGTTTTCAGAAACAGCACTCTCTGATTATGTACGATTGTGTTTATGATGATGTTATTACGTCTTTAAGAGTTTGAAAATGTCCTTTTCTTGAGGCATAATTTAGAGGGTTAGATGAACTTAAAAGCTTTTAGAACTGCACTTTTCAGTGGTATGGTGAGGTTATCTGTAAATGCTACCTTTTGTTTTGTTTCTGTGTTCAAATGTTCATAATTACAAGGTTGGCAATTTTGAAAATTTTATGTAAAAGTGAGTTCTGAGCTGCAGTCTTATGAACACAACAGCAATTTCATAAAATTCAGTGTGAGATTATAATGAGCCCAGACATCGACTCCTGAGAGATTAAAAAACCTGTCCAGAAGCATTCATTCTTTCAGAAGTAATAATGTTAAATGTGAAGATTGAGTCATTAATGTATGAGTAACTCATTCTGTGAAGTTTGTTACAAAACCATTTTCAAGTTATTTTTTTCCCCTTATGCAGAGGTATGAAACCAGTTAGATGTCTATTGTATGAATGACTTGGCAGAAAGAATGGTTTGACTGGAATAATTAGACAAGATAAATGCCTTGAAAATTCTTCATCTTTTTTTATCAAGTTGTCTAAGTAGGGTGAAGAAGGAAGAAAAGAGAGAGGCTTATTGATAAAACACTAATGCTAAAATTTAAAAGTATAAAGCATACTTACTATTATTATTATTATTATTAATTACTACTAATATTTCTACTACAACTGTTAGTTGCTATACAAAGCTGAACAGTAGTCAGCCCGTGATTTGAAAAATATTGTTAACCTAGTTCTAATACTATTTGTAATAGTTGCCTGATCAACACACTGAATTTTATCTTAACATTGAGTCATAGGTTACAGGATTTTAAAAATGCAAGGAAAAAATTCTCATGATCGACTAAAGCAGTAGCTCAGTTCTGAACTAAGGGAATAAGATGAAATTATATTAGCTACTGCATGGCTGTATCCCATCCTTAGACATAACCCAAATCAAATCCTAAACCTAAATGAACCAAGCAGTCACTTGTTCCTGAGAACTGTAATAACTTCTTTGACTATTCTCTATGAATTAAGTCTCAGATGAATCACTTATTAACTGGATCTCTGCTGACTAAAAAAGTATTTTAGGCATCTTACTGACAAGCAGTTACATATACTTAAATGCATAAATGAGGCATTTTAATTCATACTGAGTCCTACCTGAAATAATTTATATGAACTATCCATGTACTTCCTCAAAAGCAGTGGTTCCAAAATGACAGCAGGTAACTTTTTCTTATATCCAATCCTACCTTATGCCACAGACTGAAGGGTAGCCCAAAAACCAAAAACAAACAAAACCAAACCAAACCAAACCATCACAAAACTATAAACAAACCCAAAATCTCTTAAGTCCAAATAATACTGTCCTAAATTTAGCCCTGACATATTTTTCAACCACAATATGAAAATGAATCTTAATCTCTTTGCATTCTTTATCCCAAACTCCGTGGGGATAAATTATTATTATCTTGCACTCAAGTGCAATATAATGGAAGTGACGGAAAGTCACTTACCATGTTACTTCCTTTCATGTACAAGCCCTAAAGGTTATGTTAGTGAACATTTCTAAACCCAGAATTTACTGCAGCTCAGAACTCTCTGCATTTCAGAATCCTAACTAAATTCTAACCCTTGCAATCACACCACCATTAGAAACCTAATCTTGTATATATGTCAGAATCCAGGGAAAATACCCTGGAAATACCAAGAAATAATATTACTCTAGACCCTAAAGGAATCAGCCATAAACCTGGGTTGATTATTGTGTCTAGATCCTAAAATAACAGGAGCTGCTCAGACCTTCCATATCCAGAATAGTGAATGCTACATATACTTTACTTCCAAAGTGGTACCCTGGAATTTTATATCCTAATCTAGGATTATAATTATTTTATTGGATTTAATTCTAGAGAAATATATCAAATCCATCAAGTTTTAGGACCTTTATGACAGGTTAGCAAACCTACTTACTATAGCTCAGCCCCCCCTCTATTCAGCATTACTGAGTCCCTAATTGAGACATATTAGTTTTTCCAAAATAAATCGTGTCAGGTTTGCCTTTCCCCTCGCAGAACCAGATGTAATAGTCAGGAAGAAAACTTACAGGAACCCAGCAGTAACTGCAGTTCATGTTCCCTGGCATTCCCAGGCAAACCCTATATCTAGACCTAACCCTAATCCTGTTTATGTTGCTTGTTCACTTGCACCAAAATCAGGGAGAGAGAAGATGCTTGATGCCTTCAAGCAGGTTACTAAATTTAATCTGCCTGCTGCTGTCCACACCCTCCAGATAACCCCACTGCCAGCCCAGAGCAGCTGTCATGCACTGGCACATGCCACTTGTATGTAGAAAAAGTTGGAAGATATAAACCAGCTAAATCCCAAGAGCTCCCTCCTACATTCTGCTTGTCCTTTCTTCCTTAGTCATCTGTCTGTGAGGAGAAAACCTTACAGTACCTCCCTTGTCTGCTACAGCTCTATTAGCAAGGTAACAGTTATCAATAGAATAAAAAGCAGCCATAAAAAGAGAAATAAGCTGCAAATAAAATATATAAGCAGTGGATTCAAACAGCAAGGAATATTTAGTCTAGACACTAAAAAAATCTTTCGTGGTTTGAATAGCTAATTACCAAATATGGATTCTTGAGGTGATGCTGTTGTGTCTCTGAAAAATTGGCAAGTTTCTATGCAGGAAAACAACAGGCTCATGAAGCGGAGGACTCACAGCTCCTCTTGACTTGTTTTCCTGTGATTTGTATCTAAATAACAGAGTCAGATGATGCTGCAAGAGAGAACTACTATGACCAAACATAAATCTGCCTTTCCCTTGAGACTCAGGAGAAGACCATCTCTAGATTCCTGCAGTGAACAGTTCTGTGTCTCAGATAAGCTTCACGTCTGAACAATCCAGTTGTTTTCTTTTTAAGTACCAAGAATAAAATGTTTTTGATACTTCTTCATTGCATTTTTGTTTTCAGTTTGTGCCTGGCATTACTTATATACCAGTCAGATTCAAACTATGAAATGCTTTAAAGGGACAAAATTTGTATCTTCACTAGCATAACTGATGCACTTCTTGAGGATGTTCCTCTCTATTTGTTCACATTCTTTAAATGAGAAATGTGAGTTTCAATTAATAACGAAACAATACTTTAATCCAGTTCTCTCACTAAAAGAGACACTTTGGTCAGAGTATGCTCTGCAAGACTTTGCAGAGCACAGAGAAGCCCTATAACTTACACTAAATCCAGTCTGTTTTGTCAAAAGAAGCATCTGGGCAGGAGTCACAAACAGCATGAACCTGTACCACTAAAGTATAGAAAAATAGAATGGGCTAGAAGAAACTACCAAAAAAAAAATAGGTAAAGAACACAGTTTAACCAAGAGTTTCAAAGGTATTTTAGGAGCTGAAGGAAAAAACCCCAATCAGCAAATGTCTAGATGATTTATAGAAGCCGTAAGATATTATGTTCTTTAGTGCTTAACATTGTGACTATTACATAATGCACTGCTTGATTGCAGAATTCCTTACAATTAATAAAATCGTTATTTCTTTCTTGTACACTGAACTGGTGTAGGAAAGAACAGTTAGCAGGAGTAATTTTCTAAGGGGTCTGATTAATATAAAAGCAGTCTTGTTTAAGTTTCAGTGGTCAAATTCTGCTTATAAGAATAGTTTTCCTAATTATTTTGAGACATACTTCTCTTCCTGCTGAAATGAAAAGGACTTTGGGTGTTGTTTTTTTTCCTGTGGATTCTCATCTAACACTAGATGAGGTGTCAACCATTGTCCATTATCCTTTCTGAACATCTGTAAGTTTCACAGCCACCCTACTTTGTTCTCCATGGAGCTGGCAGGTCTACTCCCTCTGCCAAAACCACACTCAGTGAAAGAGTGCTGGAATGGGTCAAATTTTGATTTAAAAGAGGTTAAGACCAGCAGGTCATAGCAGGACATCCCCCCTCCTTCTTCATTCCCAAGGGTGATATAGATTCAAGTTCTGCCCAATTTTGAATTTTCTTGCTTTTCTCATTCTCTCCCCCATCCCACAGTGGGCCAGGGAGGGTCGGTAATCAGTTGTGGGGGCTTAGTTGCCAGCTGGGGTTAAACCATGACACTGTGGAAGCTTGCACTAGATCCAGCTTTCCTGAATTAAGTAAAAAGGCAAAAAGCCCCAAAACAGAAATTCCAACAAGTGGTAATGAAAATTTAACTTCCTGAAGGAAATGAAAAAATTATTTGACTGTGGTGCTGTTAAACCTTTGATACTCCTCAGGACTTGATGAAATGGAAGGAATCAAAAAAATTCCATGGCTCAATGAACCTTATGTGTGTGTCTGTACAATCAATTTGTACGGGTAATAAAAAAAAGCTTTATAACATTACCATGGTGTTATCTCATCCTTGATGAAGAGTACAGTGACACAACATATCAAATTCTCTGTCCTCCAGAGACCCATAACATTCATGACCTGTCACTTGCATAATTCTAGCTCTTTAAGATGCATTTTTAAGTTCAGAATGTTCAGTGATTCTGTTGTAAGATATGTCACTTTTGGATGTTACAAAAGGATGGCTGAAGTATTGTATGTCTCCAACTGGTAAAAATCTAGACAAATTTCAAGTTTAAATGCTGTTTCAGCTTCTCTAAAATGCTAATAGGGATGCCTCATAACTTTCCATTTTTAAAATTATCCCTTACAAATGCAGTAGCATTTGAAATAGCATTGTTCTGAAACCAACAACTTGGAGGAATAATAAGTTCAATATCTCAGTTCTCAAGTGGCACTTCACAGTTCCCAGGAAGGGCTGTTTAGCACTCTAGAAATGCGAGCAAGTATGTTCTGTTTCATTTAAACAGACTCTGCTCATATCCTTTAACAGGCAAATTGTTTGCCTTTCAAAGAGAACATTTGGTTAGATGCAACCACAAGATGTGTTTCTTTGATCACTATAAATAGCTGAGTTTTGTTTATACAATGTGATTTAGGCTTTAGCCCAGCTAGAAAGATGTTGTAGTGCAGCACATTCTTTGGGAATATTTTTATCTGAGTTTTCTCTAATATTCCTGGAAAATCAAACACAAAATCTGAAATTTCATCACCGTTATGAGGACTCCAGGTCTGCATATGCATCTCAGGCCAGCTACTGCTGCAAAGCATTGGTGGCTAGACACAACTAAAGAGGAGATTTTGCCTGAAGGCACCTGTGCTTCTCCAAGTAGCAAAAAATTAGTTGCGTGGTGAGCATGTTCTTCACACATTAGGGGTTAAACTGAGTGCTAAGCTGTGGTCAGGAAGGACACAGCTGGTCTGTTTTTGTCTGGTCAGGTGGACAGAGAGTTTTTTGGGAGGATAGCTGGGAAGAAAGGCGACCTTTCTTGTCTCTCCTCTGCTCTGCTCTGCTTGTGGTACCTTGCAACTTTTGAGACCTCATTTGCAAAGGTCCTTATTTTGCTTCCTATTCCAAGAAAAAAAATCTAAGCGTCCCCAGATGTTATATATATATATATATATATACATATATATATGTGTGTGTGTGTGTGTGTGTGTATATGTGTGTTCAGATAATGTGAACAGCATGCTATGCAAGGTATGTACATTTGCCTGCTTTCTTTACCCTCAGAAAAACAAAATAATTAGGAGCATGTTATCGAAACAGAATACATGTAGGAGATAAAGGGAAGTACTGCTAAAAATGCTGCGGACATTTCATTTAGTTTGCTTTTATTACACCTGCAAACCATGCAGTTTTCTTTACATTTAGCTGCAGCTTATTCACAAATGTTAATGTGAGCAAATATTCATGAATAAATCTAAATTGACAGCAGATTCAGTCAAAGAAAATACAGTTAAAGAACTCTGTGTTCCCAAAACTTATCCCAGCAGGAAATGAGGGCAATATGGAGATAACATATGTGGTTAAACCCGTGGTGCCAATAGTGAACCCTGATGAACAGCATATAGTAAGTCCTGGCTTGCAGACAAAGTTTTATGTCCTGATAATGCCCATCACACGCTGTGTGAGCACGTACAGCATGCTCCCCTCCCCAGCAGCTTACTATCTAACAGGCATATTTCATCAGAGTGTTCGGAAAAACTGAACACATATTTCAACACATTCACTGATGGTTTGTGAACTAAAAATGGCTACACTTGTCCTCTATGTTATTTTCAGTGAAACATTCACTAAATTCTTGTAAAGTTGCAGACCTCATCTGTCTTCTGCCAGTGCAAAGGAAATGTAGATCATGCAACTAAAAATGTCATTTGCAAGGTACACCTTGGATTAGATTTTGTGTATTACTAAACAGCCTTTATTGAGAGACTGGAAGCTTTTTTATTGTATTCACAACAGCACCTTGCAGCAAATGCTCATCTTCTCCTAATCACTTTTCTCTACAACATTTTCCAGTTTCAGCAGGGACATAATTAGGCAGCATTACTAAATAGCTGAAGATAAGATATCCCTTGCTAGGCTTTTATCTGGTGACATTCATTATGAATAAACACATTTTCATTTCATTTTAAGGAATATTGTTTTAAGAAAAATGCATATATATTGCTGTTAAGTTGCAGCCTGAATAGTCATGATCTCTAGTTATTCAGATTTTTTGGTATGTATTACTTCCAATTTAGCAAATATTGTGTTGCAAGAGGATGAGGTTTGGAAAAGAGCTGTCTAAAAATAGAACTGCTGATTCCACAATGGTCGTTACTTTACCCTCAGGCTTCATGCCTAACTGAACAGCAGTGCTTGCTGAGGTGCCGATGCAATAACCTCGCTGAATGTACTCTGCTATTTCGGGTTTATCACTTCAGCATCTATACAGACTCCAGCTTTGAAATCTGCCTCCCCTAAACTGCACATATTACAGCAAAAAGCTGCATTCTGTGCAGATCATATGTTTAAATAATTTCAGGACATAATGAAGAGTAAATATGTGCAGGAGCCCATCTACAACACACAAAACACTTGCGAAGAAGCTGTTTGTAATGTAAAGGACCCTTTTCTCAACTACTGTGTTTGAGTTTCTGTGAGTCAGTGGTTTTTTCTCTGGATTTTTCAAAATATGCTCAGTGCTATGCTCTGGTACCTTCCACAGACTATATTTAAAGCACCATAATCATAAATGGTATGCTACTCGATACCCACAGGCACAATCAGTTATAATTCAGTTGGTTAGCCTTGCTGAATGCTGCAAGGGTCTCAACCACCCAGCTGAGGTGAAGTTTAACCATCTGCTTCAAAAGAGTAGCAGCAGAGAAAAACTAACAGAGCTGACATGCAAGTCTCTCAAGGAGAAAAGAAGCCTTGGGCTGCTAAATGTCAAAACTGCTTACTTCTCAACCCACCCAGTGCCGAGTCAGCTGTGGAGTTCCAAGATAAATGACCCACTGAGCCTAAATACAAGTGCTTTGGCAGTTGGCTATGTCTGAAAGAAGGGTATTTTAATCTATCGCGTTGCTTCCTTTATCAAACCCATTACACCATCTGAAGCATAGTAGCTTTGTTTCCAAATTAACAACACATAAATCTACGAGCAAAACAGAATAGCTGAAAAGTGCTGGTAGTCCCTCAACTGCACTTCATTTTCTAGCAAATATATAGCTGAGCAAATGCAGGGCTGGCTTTGTGAGAGAGTCAAAATGTCTGCTGTGCTCCCTTCTAACCCCCCTGTGAAGGTGCTATGCAAACACTGAACATTGTTTCCTTTGATTTCTTTGCTGTTTCCCCTCCACACTGAGTGCAGACTTCCAATACAGAGTGGCTTGCAGGGTAGTTTGAAGCCTAGGATGCTTTCATCAACAGCCCCCAAACAGAAGTTAGCCTAAACACGGGATCTTGCTTCTAAAAATGCTGTGGCATCATTACTCCTACTTGTCTCTGCTTGCAAGAAAGCTAGTGCCCAGCAAAAATAACAAAACAGATCTTCTTTCAACCCAGGAGCACTTTCCTTAGAAGGATGCATGTATTTTGCATCACATCAAGGAGAAAATTAAAAACAGTATAAGTACTCCCTCTAAAAAGCAGAGCAAAAATAGGCTGCACAATGTGAAGAGAGGACAGGAAAACAGGGTGAAGCATTCAGATGCTGCTCGGTGAGGCCCAAAGCTTGGGCTGCTTTGATATGGCCTCCCTAGATTCTGCAGATGTATTGGGATACAATCCCACTGGCATCTATTGTTTCAGGCATCCCATGAACCAGTCCCCAGACTTCAGCAGAAAAATTCCTAAACTGCTCCACATGACAACAATTTTCCAGAAGGAGATCCTGCATAGATAATTTTAGGTACTAGCGGTGGTATTGACAGAGCTGCTACAAGGGGCTCCAGAGGCACTTGCTCTTGTCACTGCTGGGGGAGGCAGACAGGCATTTGTTTCAGGAGTGGACCTCTGATGAACCCCGTCTGTGTGTATCAGCTAGGTGCACTTCTTGTTTCATACACAAGGACACCCTACTGACTCAGTTAGACATTCTGAATTTCAGCTTCCCTCATACTGAACTCTCCTTTTGAAGTGTGGTAGAGATACAGACATGCTACGCTTTACGAGAATGTAATTGATGTCATTTATAGCAAGAAAACTTTAAAGCAATTTTTCTCCATGATCTCATAAATTCTTGCAGTTTTTTTGTCAATTACTAGTGGTGAATTTTTTTATCCTGTACATGAATTATTTCTCATAGTAGATGCTGTGGAGAGATGCTAGGTTTCCAACACAGACCTATGTTCACTTAATTATGAACAAAACCTACTTGGTATCTTACACTCTACATCCGTGGTCTCATACTCTAAATTACTTCTTTTTAAATGAAAATTTCAGAAGATATCTGCCCATTCAAGCAAAATAAACAAAAAAATCTTCCATGTGCAGCATTTTCTTCCCACTTTTAGAGCACCTTGAACCCAACAATCTCATCAAGCTTTTCCAAATACTGGTCAAGTATTGCAATGGAACTGTAAGCCTGCATTAAGACTAACACAGCCAATGCAGTAGAAGACTGGTGATGTTCCTAGGTGGCTTGTCCTTCAACAGCAATTTTTCCTTTAAGTATCAACTATATGCTCCCTGTGAATGCAAGTGGAGTTGTGATTACCTCTCACAGCCAAGGAGGGAGATAAAAATGTGAATTTGAAAGTTATTTGAACTAAGGAATGAAAGCCAAAACCATGCAAAATTATTGATTTAAAATTCTAAACTCCAGCTGTCTTGATTCAAGTTCAATATTAATTTATAAACACAGTTCATAAATAATATAATCAGAACAATTATTGTGTATTATGTTACTTGTGTTATCCCTAGCTATACACAGTATAAGAGCAAAGTTTGCTAGCAAGTCTCAAGTAAAAATGGTATTTTAGAGATGATGTGACATTTCTGCTATATTTTTTATGATCGAAAGTGGTTTGAATCCATCATACTTAGATTTTGCATAGCCATTACACCCACTGTGTTTTTATTTGCTAAACATAAATTGCTCAAATCCATCATCAAAATATTCCAATTCTTTAAACCATTCCCTGTGCTTAGAGACTGAGTAGGTGTAAGGTGGAATGGAACTCTCAAATACTGCTGAAGTCAGCTTTTAAATTAATTCAGGATTTCCTGATATATAACTCAAGGAAAGTACAATTGTGTTGACTGTGCCTTTGTGTCTGAACCCCAGGCAGTAATCATAGGAAGTATGTCTCCTGTCCTAAGGTTTCTTTTTATGTGAGCCCATCCTATTTCCTTTCTAGTAATTTTATCCTCACCTTTGTGAACACGTGTGGTTTGTGCATTTTCTGTACTTCTGGATTGTTTATACTCTCTACCTAAGAAATTTGGTCACTATAAAAGCAATAAAAAAAGCTTTGCACTCCAAGGTGTTTCTTAGCTGGCTAGAAACAGAAGATCCAGGATTCTGAACAGAGGGAATTCTCTTACTCTCAATGACAAAGTTATGAACCCTAAATTCATTTTCTACATCACAATCCCATGACAACATTTATACTTGTTCTGTCTCTTTATATTAATAAGCATTTCCTTAGCTCAGATTTCTGAAGTATTCATTCACTCTGACCAAAAGCATAGAAAGGCTCTTATCATTTATTTAGTAATGGCCCTTGTGTGTTAATCAAGTACTTCCTATTGGCTCTAAAATGCAAAGAATTCAAGGTTCACCTGAGATATCTGCATCAGACCCAATCATTTTCTCCCATAAGAAACACAAAACAGTAGCAAACTTTAGTTCACAGATGAACTAAATACTTCAATCACCGTAATTTAATATTAATGGAGAAATCCGGTATCTTGAAAAATCATTTTTTGTCTAAATTAGATTTTTAGTGCTCCTTTTATTAAATTGGAAGAACAGAGAAGTGGGTTTTCTGTGTTTTAAAACTGTATTTATTTGCAATATTAATATATGGAGACAAAGCTTTATGAAGTTTCTTAACCAGGATAAAATTTCACCGGAGTTACAGATTTCATATACGAAAGACTGTGCACTAAGGTTTGGATTCCAGCTGGAAACTTAGAATGTAACAACTCCAAATCACTAAAACCCCCCAAGTGTTAGTTAAGAACGATGGTCATTAACGTAGTCTGTTTACTGTGTGAACAGGAGATGGCTCCAGACAGCCATACCCAAGGGGCACTAGCGTTCTAAGTGCAATGTAACATTAACACGAAGTTATAAATGATGAGACATCTTGCAGAGAAGATGCAATGCAACCTGAAAAAAACACATGAATATAAAAAGAGGGGTTTGTCTCCAGATCCAGATCACTTGAACTGTGAGCAGTGTCCAGATCTCAGGAAACTAGAAAGAGGTAGTGATGCCCTGTAACCTATTTCTTTCTACATTTGGTAACTGTGTTAATATCGGGATAACAGAAAATACATATTTAGTTTATATTAAGCAGTTGTCTGACTTTGAGAGTGCAGGGAACTACCAAATAAAATGGCATTCCATCCGTAGCAGGGTGATGATTTCAAAACCTGGAGTACTGTGTATCCTATCTTAGACTACCACTTCCTAGCATTCCAGAATATTAAAAAAACTTTTTTGCTTTTTCAAAAGAAAGAGATTTTTAAACATAGTTATATCTAGCATATATTGTATAGCTATATTTTTTTTATATATATATAGCTATATCTTATATATATATATAGCTATAAATATAGCTATATTTTAACAGAGCTACCAAACTAATTGGTATGAGGCAATTTATCTCTGAGGCAACTGATTTCAAAGTTCCATAATGGAAGAAAAGTTTAAATCAAGAACTTCCGTCTTTACAGCCAAAAAACTTATTTTGGGGAAAACAAGGCACTGTAACTGCTCCAGCACATGCTTATGACTTCCAGAAGTGGATGAACTCCTCCATGGATCCAGCAGGTGTGCTGAAGATACACATTTTCCTTGGGATGTCTCACAATTTTCGTAAAAATATGGCAGCTGCTTTGGAGATTTTTAGGAGTTCAGGTCAGATATAAAAGATATATGGAGCCTATGTATCTAATTGAGGACCTTGGATCCCATCAGGCCAAAATCCTTTTGTTGATGTGGCTATACAGAGATGGCTACCATTGCAGCAGAGAAAGGAGCTCTATTCTTTAATTCCCTCCACTATCATCTTAACAACCAGGAAAAGCGGAGTAGGACTATCCTAATGAGACCATCCTTTGGATATTTTTATAGCACCTGTTTTGACAGATCATACCACAATGAGACAAGGGAAGGATAAACAAAGGAGATTCATTTTATGACTTGCAACCAGGCTTTTGGGTATGGAATAGAGTGGGAGGGATGTGGAAATGGGCTGTAGTCATTAAGCTATGGAATCAGCAATTTGTTTAGCTCTCACAAAGCCCATGACTAAACATTCATTGATTTAATGCAAATGTTTTAGCCCCATGTAACACACAGCAATACTCTGCAGTCTCTTTACTATGGGAAAAAAAACCCTCTGTGCTGAAAAAGCAAAATACTTAATACCACTTCCAGAAAAAAAAGTGTCTTTGCAATGCCTAACACTAGTTAATTTAGAAAATAACTCCAGCTGTGCTGTCTCTGTTCCCCAGACAGCTGACATCCCTTTTCAGCTTTTTGATGTGTTATCTTGTGCCTGAAAACACTGCTTTTTTCCCTGTTCCATTTCCTTGAGCTTTAGATTCAAAATGCAAATATATGGAAAACAGCATATATATTGTTTACAGTAAGCAGCATGAGGCCTTCATTGGTTTACTTCTTGAACAAGAAAGGAAGGTTGGTCAGTCTACAGTTAGACAAGAAACTGAGTTCAGAGTTCAGCTCTCACACAATTTTCTGTTTCATTTCCATGCTCCTCTGTAAATCATTTAAAATACAGCACATTGGCACTGCATCATATTTCACCACATGGATTGTAAAGAATAATCACTGCTTGGATGAGAAGCCGGAGTACCAAGGGTGCAAGTGAAGAATAGCTGGAAAAGGGTTAGTTCAGGTCAAAGAGCTGTTTCACCAGCTAGCACACGGCATCTGAGTCAACTGCTGACACAGAGAAATTTGGAAGATAAACAGGGGCCTCATATAGAAACAGGGAAAGAAAATGAGTTTTAAAAAGGCCACCAGGAAACTCTGTAAGTATTCTGCCATCAGAAAATGATTCTGTAGCATATTGGAAAGGACCATACTAAATGACTTTTTCAGTGAGGCACAGTAGATGAAATTTTTAGTAGTTCTCTGCACAAAGGGAAGAACATCCTTAAAATAATAATAAAAAAAAGATGGGGATAGCTATAGAAATACATCTTCTGCCCAAGTACACTATAAGGAGTTTGGTGTCTGTGGAAGCAAGAAGTTATCTTAACATCATAAGTTACCAAATTAGGAAGATCCTTCACTGTAACCACCGTAACACAAGGTAAACTATAACCTCTGGGGTTTCATGGGCATGCATGGATATACAAATACATATGTATAGAATACCTACGCGTAGCATCATATACCTATGTATACCTATGAAGTATTTAGACATCTCTAGAAAAGATAACAATTTGCATTATTTCTCCTTTGGGAAACTGGGACAAGGAAAATGTTTTAGTAAAGAAATTATATGAAAAGAAGTGAAAGGCTGAAGAAGCTATCAAAGCAATATAACAAAGGAAAAGATGAGTTACAACAAATTTGTATGTCCACTCTATATGACTTACAGAAAAAATCTCAAGCAGAAAAGTAAAAATGGCATTATTTTAAGACAATCTCAGGATTTTATGAAAGACCTCTAATACTTGTGACTTCAATTTTCTTTTTTTAAAAATTATTTCTTGAAGGAGCACTCAGGTTACATTTTCAAGCTTCTTGTTGAGTAACCACAAAATAGTAAATGTAATTTAGGAAAAATAAAAAGAAAGCTGAAAGTCACAAGGTAATCTTCTGAGGTCAATTTAAAAAAAAAGAAGAAGTTACATTCACAGTGTCTGTGACATTCGGGGATATCCCAAGATTCTTCAACTCCTACAAAAAAAAAAAAAAAGGGACAACCTGGATGTGAAAGGTGTTATGCTTAAAAGCCAAAGCTCTCCTTGTTCTTAATCCTAAGGTTTTAGTGGAAACCTCCATAGTTCCACCTTATCTGATTCCTTCCTCCCAGTCAAAGGGAACACGATTGATTTACTCGCAGGAACTGTTATCCTGATGCTGTGAATTGGTCAGGGATGAAGCGTACTCTGGAGAAGTACTCCTCCAGCACTGTGAAACTCCTTGCTTGAAAAAATACATCCCTACTCATGACTCCCACACAATTTCCCTTCTCCTCATATGCCAAGCGTAAAAGCAGAAACTCATAACCAAATTGGCATCAAAACAACTGCTCCCCCAGAATTTGCATATTACATGCTGAATGCTCTCATGTCAAAACGAGAGTACAACTTGAGAGGAAAGTTGCTGAAACACTGCAGGCCTGACTCTAATTGTGCTGATCTTACGGAAACAGTGTCCCACTAAGACACTGTGTGTTGGAGTCCAAGGCATGCCTCTGACAGCCCTGGCAGGTCAGGGAGCCCCGGAGCCCCTGCAAGGGGGTCCCAGACCCTGGCCAGAGGCCAAGAATGAAGGAGTTTTCGATCTTAGTCCATGGGAAAAATTACCAACACTGCAAGAAACATTGCAGAGCACGAGAGTTTAAAAATAAGTAATGGTTTACTGTGTTGCAAGGTAAAAAAGGAGATTTTAGGATTTCTAGAGTAAAGATAAAACACTTAAGATGGAGGATTTTGGGCGTTACCCTGTTCTTCTTTTTCTTCTTTTCCTCCATCTTCTCTGGTGATGGTGGCACAAAATGATTGGTAGAATGAAAAAGAGGTAGAAATTACATGTCTAGAATAGGTACAAACTAATTGGTAAAAAATGGTAAATAATAAATACGTTGTGAAGAATGGTTGGATCATGGAAAGGGTACAAAAGGGATGCGACAGCCCAGGACTGGGCAGTTCCCGCTCGGACACGGCTGGCATCAGACTTGTGGCCAGGGCTGAGAGCCAGCTAGAGATAAGAAGAAATAAACAACTTGAAACAACATCTGCAGGCATTTTCTCATCTGTTCGGGCTCGAAGGTAAAGCTTCACAGAGGCTAAAAAAGATAAAGGACTTGTGTGGAGTCCAAACTTCCACAACTGTGCCTGTGCAGCACATCTCATCCTGAGCATTCCAGCCAGCTTTCCTTGAGCCAAAGAGTTGATCTCACTTATGCAATGTGCACAGGACAATTTCATACAGCATGCCCAGCGCTGCCTAGCAAACATACTCCCTGCAATGCAGGGTGCTTTTACAGAGTGTTTAATTCAGCTTGTTGAAGAGTCTTCCAACCCATCCAAAGGCCAGGATACAAAACGTGCTGGACTTCTGTACTGCTTTGTGGGTAAATATGCTTCTTATGCTAGACATATGTCCTGGGAAAGTGACTAAAGGGCTTCCAGGCACTGGAGACATCCCTTTTCTGTTTCTCTCACAGTTACAGTGACACAGCCGGTTCTCCATACAAGGTTTATGAATTATGAACTCACAAACCCGAATGGGAAAAAAAAAACAGGAGCAGAAAAAAAAGCTGAATCTACATACTGAACATTTACCTAAAACAGCTAAGGTGCTTGACATGAGAATCATTGATTTTAAGACTTGGGAAATAAAGGACAATACTTTAATACATTAATATATAAACAGATAAAAAACAGTATCTGGAATGGAATTTATTTTTATTTTTATTCTTATTTTTCAAGGCAGTTTTGTATTCCTGAATTCTTTTTTAAAAAAGAAAAGCCAAAGCTGGACCACTGGTACCCAAAATCTGGAGCAGACTACAGCCTTTTCTGTATTTGATCTCAGTACAAATAAAGCAGGGATTTTTCCACCACATTTTGCTGCAAAGATGCCACCAAGACAGCCGCATATATACCTCAGTGGAAATTAACGAGGGCTGTTATTTTGCCATTTGTCGTAAAAGCTCTCTCTGAGAACACAAAGCACATATTTAATTTCATATTAGAAGCAGCTTTACAGCACAGCCCAACTTAGTGCACCTCCTGGAGTTAGCGACAAAAAGCTTTCAAATAATTTCTCAGATACCACTGATATTTCATAAGAACACAAAATTTTGCTGATTGCCATCCTGTTGAGTGACTTTTGCCTGAAGAACGAGAAACAGAAATCCTTGCTCCAATACCAGCATCACCACCAATTCCCATTGACATCAGTAAGTGCCCTGAGACCTTCAATATTCACAGATTAGCTGAAGTCATTAGTCACAGTAGATCATACTGTTGCTGTTAGTCATTGATTTTCTATTTACGCTTAATGGCAAATTTAGCACTTACCAAAGCTGCCAAATTAACAACATTGACTAGAAAACTGAAGTAACTTCAGGAATGAAAAAAAAAATAATGCAGTCCAAATTTTTCCACATTGTCAATATTTGCTCCTTGGAGCACATCTGAAGAAAAAGGTTCTATATTATTACTCACTTCACTCTGGTCTCTATAGAGACAGCCCAGAAAAGTGCTAAAACATGGCAAGGTTTCAAAACCCTGCAAAGATTCCTTAGTCATACTCTTATTTAATTTCCCTGATAAAACTCCATTAGCTGGTTATTTTTCTCCAAGAAGAATTCACATCTTATTAGAAGGACTTTGTTACTCTGAATCTACCTGATGCCGTTGTCTCTGGCCAAATTACTAGAATATGAAAGAGTACAGGATATACCTTAATATAAACCTTTATTTGTGGGTAAGAGTGTTTGTGGCTTTATATAATCACCAACCACAAAGACAGATCAATCCTTTAGAAAAAAAGGGCCTATTTCACATTTTAAAAACCTCAAACTTTAGACTTTTGAATTCTCTCAAATTGCAGACTATTAGAAAAGACGAGTTAAAAAATTAGATCTGAAATTGTACTGGTAATATTTATATTTTTTTCTAAAAAGTTATTTAATACAACCATGGTAAACCTTGGCTTTGAACAAAAGTAAAATCAAAAACTCTTCTCCTCTGGCATACTTTGATTATAAACATGACATAAAAATATTTTTTTAAAAAAAAATAAAAAAACCTATGCTGGGAAAGATATCAAAGAGCTGGAATAAATTTGCTGCTTACAAAGACCTCCACCTTTATGAGGAAAGTCTTTTGAAAGAAAGAAAATAATCTTCTCTCCCCCCAGCTTCCCCTCCCAAAGACCTTGTTTTCTTTTACTAGGAATAAGCAGCCTGATAAATTTTGCATTTTCACTTGCTAGGGTTGGAGTGGGACATTTAGCCGGGGAAAATTACATAATAAACTCACCGTCTGGCATTATTAGCAAACAAAAAAATGCCATTTCATTAATGAAGCTTGGAAGATCTGAGGAATATAAAATCTAGCATCTACTTCTGAAAGCAATCCTGCCAGCAAAAGACAATATTTTTCTTAATGAATATTTTATCCAGAAGGCTTTCACCTCCCAAATTCCTGCAACTAAAAGCCTAAAGAAGTGAGGATGAAGTCAAAATATAGAAGAACAACAATAAAACCCCCAACCCCTCCCCAAACCTTTTTCAAATTTCCCAAATCTTAAATATATGAAATGAGAACTTGTCAGAAATCATTAGTCTCTGTTGACTTTAGTAGAATGTAGTAACTGAAAGCAAATACTACCAAAATGTAGCAAAGAATTTCAACTTTCTTTTTCACAGGGTAGAGAGAACTGTCAGGGCCTCAGTTACTGTTTTCAGCTCCAAAGCACAACCCAGATATTCTGGAGCATATTAAGAAATACCAGTTACTTCTAACTACTTCTCAGGAGAGACCTTGGTTTTGTTCCTTTCCCCTCACCCACCACCCCTCCCATTTCCTATGATACCTTTTGATTGCAATTTTTAATCCTTGCTTGTATTGTTTATTAGAAGTTTTTATAAAATGCTTTACAGAGTGGGTCAGTTAGGGCTTGTAGACCATTTTCTATAGACCACTGAAGAGTAAATGATCACTCGTTGGGTTTCGCACTTGCAAGAACAGGAGTCTGCTTGCAGTGACGCGAGTGGTCCCAACAAGCCTTATCAGGAGGAAAATAAAGAGGTAAAAAAGGAAATCTCCAGAAATACCCCCTAGGAGTCATATGTGGAATAAAATAACTGGAAGAGCAACACACAGACCTGTCAAGTATCTTGTCTCTGACTGACTGCCATGCATCATGTTTTATTTGGCCTTTGCCTGTTCCTTCCATTTTGATTCAGCACCTACTTTTCTTACAGCCTTTACGTGACCAAAAATCCCTCTTCATACTCATGAAACTTTCTTTTTTTCTCAGATTTTCTACTTTTACTTTAATGCTGTTGTTTGTACTCGTGGATGATTTGGGGCTGTTTTTATTCTAGCCTGTACAATTCCAATTCTAAACCCTATAAAATGGGGTGTAAATTTAATTAAATATTGGTACATATTCCCCAGAGTAGAGAAAATAGAAGCCTGATATTCCAGCATGTTTCTACTGCACTGGTGATAAACCCACTGACTCTGGCTGTGGTCATGCTATCACAAATGAGAGGACATTAAGACCACTTTTTAAATCCTATAAATATTACAAACCTTTTACAGGTTTTTTTTTTCTTCCTACAAATCACATCCTTGAGCACAGCAGAGTTATTCCCATGAATAGAAGACTATGGACTATGTATAAGAAATAATAAAAGGACACAAATAACTGTAAGAAATAAAATGCTGATGATAATTGACATTAATATATTATGCTCGAGCACGACTATTTAATATCAACAGAGCTACATTTTGAGTACAGCCTTAGCAGACAAGTAAACAACTATAGATATTAAAATATTCTATTATTCACTCCTGCACAATTTTTCTGAAAATCACACAATGCAAAGTTTCCACAGATCTTTTGTTTTCAGATGAAAATGACCTCTTAGAGCTACTTGACTCCATATTTTTCGGTACTACCATATGATAGTGGATACAGAAGTAGATCTGCTTGAAAGTAGATGCATGTTAGATGATTTACTGGAAGTTACTGTGCTGTATAAAACAGTTCTAATCTAGCATGACTAATCATTTGACAGTGTTTATGTTCAGGGAGAAGATCTACATCTCTTTGGACCTTCCCCTGACAGCCTCTACGTAGCCAAAGACTTTGCAAGAGCGTAATTTACTAGCTAGCAACCTGAGATGACCAGTGCAGAGGGTGATTGTTTGGTAGTAATCAAGGGATTGATCCATACAACTTCATCTTTCGGCAAGGTTAGGTTAGACAAGACATGAATATAAAAGTAGGATAAACCAATCTCCCTTTGCTGGTGAACGAGTGAGGCATAGATCAGTGAGATGCCTTCACACACTAAGAAAAAGCAAGAAAGTGAAGCCAGAACTTTCAAAATTCCCAAGTATTTTAACTTACCAATGGATCTTACCAATTTAGCTTTCCCCAATTTTCTTTTAACTTACCTTCATGCTGTTGTTTCCCACTGTGTTAATCCACCTCGCCAAGATTGTCTCTCTCAGCCTGCAAATAACGCAAGAAAGCAAACTGTTATAATTTACCTTATTTTCCAAAGCCCTTTAAAATATCGCTGGATGAATGTGATGTTGATTTGTTGGTGGTGGTGTTTTAAAAAAGCTGGATTCTCTTTTTGAAATTAATTTTTAATGCAAACAGGGTAATTTATGAGTACTGACAGTTAAATTCTTAACTACATCAGGTTTTATGTATGAGGTGCCATCATGATGAACTAAGAGTTTAATAATACAGCTGTCAGAGCAGCTACAGTTAGCAGAACTTTAAAAACTGTCTTTCAAAAAAAGGTGTCCTAAATCTTATGAAGGATAAAGCACGAAAAACAAATGTGATAGAAAATAATCCATAGATCTTTGGCCCTGGCCATTTACATCCTTTTCCTCTAAATTGCTTCTAATTTAAATGGAGGTATGAATGACAGGAGGAAAAAAAATCTGTGTCTGCTACATAGTTTTGAAAGAAAAATTTCCAGTTCAATTCAAGTGTTGGTCTATTAATCAAAGCCCCTTAACTGGGTTGAACTTTAGTCCCGATGAAGAATTTTATTTTTCCCTTCTCTTCTCCTTTCCACTTTGAGGGAGAAATCACAATCTCTGCTTGGGACATGTTTCATTTTACTCATATATGAACTGCAGATGATGCAGCATAAATATTACTGCTTCACTAATAACCATGATCAAACAAATTCATCAAGAGTCATAGTAAGATCAATTACATAAAAAATTAAACAGAGAGAGAATCAGAGACTCATAGACTCAAAGAATCATTTAGGTTGGAAAAGACCTTTAAGATCATTGACTCCGACCGTTAATGTAGCACTGCCAGGTTTCCCACTAAACCACATTTCTAAGCACCACATCTATATGTCTTTTAAGTACCTCCAGGGATGTTGACTCAACCACTTCCCTGGGCAGGCTTTTTCAGTGCTTGACGGCCCTTTGAGTGAAGAATTCTTTTCTGGTATCCAACCCAAACCGCTCCTGACACAACTTGAGGCCATTTCCTCTTGTCTTGTTACTTAGGAGAAGAGTGACCCCCACCTCACTACACCCTCTTTTCAGGTAGCTACAAAGAGCAATGAGGTCTCCTCTGAGCCTCCTTTTCTCCAGACTAAACACCCTCAGCTCCCTTAGCCACTCCTCATAGGACTTGTGCTCCAGACCCTTCCCCAGCTCTGCTGCCCTTCTCTGGACATGCTCCAGCCTCTTCATGTCTTTTTTACAGTGAGGGGCCCAGAACTGAACACAGGATTTAAGGTGTGGCTTCATCAGTGCCCTGTACAGGGGGCAACCACTGCCCTGGTCCTGCTGGACACACTATTGCTTATCCAAGCCAGGATGTCACTGGCCTCCTTGGCCACCTCAGCACATGCTGGATCATGTCCAGCTGGCTGTTGACCAGCACCCCGTGATGCTTTTCTGTCTGACAGCTTTCCAGCCACTTTGCCCCAGCCTATAGCGCTGTAGAGCTTTCCCCCAGCCTGTAGCACTGCCTGGGGTTGTTGTGACCCAAGTGCAGAAGCTGGAACTTGGTCTTGTTGAACTTCACACCACTGGCCTCAGCCCATCGGTCCAGCCTGTCCAGATCCATCTGCAGAGACTTCCTGCCCTCCTGCAGATCAACGCTCCCACCCAACTTGGTGTCATCTCAAACTGAGCGAGGTTGGTCTCAATCCCCTCATCCAGATCATTGCTAAATGTATCAAATAGGGCTGGCCCCAGCACTGGTCCCTGGAGAACACCACTAGTGATCAGCTGCCAGCTGGATATAACTCTATTCACCACCACTCTCTGGGTGGCTATCCAACCAGTTTTTTGCCCAGGGAACAGTTCAACTATCCAAGACATGAGCAGCCGGTATTTCCAGGAGAATTTTGTGGGAAATGGCATCAAGGGCTTTACTAAAGTCCAGGTAGATGCATCCACAGCCTTTCCCAGCAAACAAAATAGGAAAAATGTTTTTTCTCAAGCTGTTGGTTTCCCAGAACTAAAGAGAATTAACCAAAATTTTCAATCACTTTCAAAAATAAAAGTGGCTCTACATTTTGCCAGAATATATTCTATATGCAGAATATAACTTACTTTCAGATCAGCTTGATTTCAGTAAAAACACTAACCTGGTTTTGCTTTCTGCTGTGTTGTGTCCAGTGGAGCTGACATACAGATGACTTTTGCAGCGCTGAGGTCTGCATGGAAGCACAGTGGCCTCTGGTCAGACTCAGCACTGCTGTGAATTGAGAGAGGTGTGATTGCTGTTGCTTTAGGTGGGCTGTGTATGCAGAGACTGTGGCTCCTGTAGTGTAGTGGGTGCAATGTTTGCTGAGGGCTCCACCAGAGTCCATCTCACCTGTCCAGAAGGAGAAGATTCACTCTTTCTATTTGAGCACTATTAGAGCTACTCATGAGCTACATCCTCCCAGGTGGATTAGTCTGAAGAGAAGAACAGTACATGAAGTCCTGAAACAATTTTTCTGTGCAGCTTTGTGTGTTATTGTCTTGGCTAGGGCATGTGGCATCCACATGGAGTTCACACAGAGTATACAGTCAAGGTCGCCTATTTTCCCTTCCCTTGCAGCACATGTGCTGATCTACTTGAGTTCAGTTTGCCTCGCTCATCATTCAGTACAATTGCACTGAATACAGATGCCTAGAACTAAGTAACTACGGAAATGAATAAATAAAAATAATAAAATCTGTTTTTATCTTAATTTATATTCTACTCACAGAATTACCTCTTTTATGATAGCTCAACACCTGGACTCTCTGATCTTAGAGGACTTTTCCAACCTAAGATTCTAAGTTTCTATAATTCTATGACATTTGGAAGCTAGACATTTAGATAAGGTTATTATGGAATTTAGTTTTGTACAAGATTCAGGCAGACAGGCTTTCTCAGATTGAGTAATGTTCTTAATAACTGTTAATTCTTTCATCTCTATCTAAATTTGGATTCTTGGCAACTGTAATGTTTCTTAGAAACAGCTTTATTGCACAAGTATATTTTTAGTTACTTTTAAAAAAATAATATTATTTTGATAAGAAGCAAAACATGAAACCAAATAATATTCTCACTGTGGCAAATACTTGATGCTCATTTTTAGCCAGCAAAACTTTCCAATACATTTTTGAAGTCACTTGAGCACACTTATTAAAAGCTATTTCTTAACAAAGGTGGAGCCTACCGGGATTTTACCTGCTTCTTTCTTTTTCTCAATCCAGAGCTTACTATTTATATCACAATTTATGCTGGAATCTATGGGACTCTCATAATTTATTTTTTCCTCTCTGCTAGTTTTTTGCCTATTCAGTAACTTCTTCATTTTATAAGTTCTAATATAGATTGATTATTATTTTGGGAGCGGAATTATACGCCTCCAAAGCACCCCCTCAGAGTCAGTCTGTGGAGGAGAAATTCATTCTATCTCCATGCACTGTAAATAAATTGTATGCTAAAAAGATCAGCCTTTTTAAATATCATCATGTCTTTTTTATTTTATGCTTCTTCATCTTTCCAAGCTCAGTAAGCGAACTATTATGAGTCAGACTAGAAAAGAGAAAAAACAAACAAACACACAGAAGTGCAGTATTACCTCTGCTTTCCAAATCATTAGGCATTTTAAATTAGATTATGACAATATAATCTTTCAGCTAATATTTAGTTTTCCCTTACCAAGTGCCACTGTGAAGCATATTCAATATAGTCCATAACTAGAGGAGATTTGAATAAAATTACTTTAGGTCCACAGTTCTGCAGAAACTATTGTCATCCCCATTTAGCAGTTTCTAGGTCAGCAGTTAATCTTCCAGCCAAGTTCTAAATCAATCTTGATTCCTAAATCACTCTTGAATGATCATTTGACAGCACTGATACTGAAATCACTGATCCCCGAAGCATCCTTGTCGTGCATACAGTCTAACAAAACTTAAGCCCCCAGCCCAGTCACAGCTCTCAAAATGCCAGTCAATTGTGTTTCACAATCCCTCTCTAACAGCAGCCCTGCCCCTGGGTCCCCATGTCCTCTTCTTCCAAACCCCGTACCTCAAAGATTCTTAATGAGTTCCTTCAGCGCTTTCAGAATGTTTCAGAAAGCAGCAGAATATCTCACACAAAATGCAACAGACAAGCCATGGGAAGGCAAAGAGGAACCTCCATTGTCCAGGGAAGGGAGAAAAGAGAGTGAACCCAATTCCATCTACTGAAGAATGTCACACTAAACAGCAGACATTAGGAGAACCAGATGGCTCTGTGTCAGGTCATACGCCAGTGGAATAGGGGTAGATCAGAAGAGCTCTCCCTCAGACACAAACTTTGTGTGTTGTGGGATCCTGCTCTGGAAAAAATCCCATCTCAGATTAGAACTGAGGAGTTGAAAATCCAAATGTCCATATAGCACCAAAAGCTTTTGAGAAGATCAACATGCTACAGGAAATCCAGAAAACATAACAAATTGTTATGCTTGCTCCAGGTAAAGTTCATTTGCTGTAGGCCAAAGCTGTGGGAGAGAAGGGCTTTGGCTTTACACCTGCTCATGAGAATAAAAGCCCTGAGTAGCATGTCTGTCCCCTGGGTGACAGAAATGTAAGAGGTGTGGGAAGCTGCCAGAAGCTTCCTCCATATCCAGCAGAGCCAGTTCCAGAGAGCTCTGAGATGGACATGCTCCTGGCCAAGGCTGGGCCAATTAGAAGCGGTGGTAATGGCTCTGTTATAACATATTTAAGAAGAAAAAAAGTTATTGCACGGATGTAATTGCTGCCAGAGAAGAAGTGGGGTGAGAATATGTGAGAGGAACAACTCTGCAGACACCAAGGTCAGTGCAGAAGGAGGGGCAGGAGGTGCTCCAGGTGCCCGAGCTGAGATTCCCCTGCAGCCCGTGGTGCGGCCCATGGTGAAGAAGCTGTGCCCCTGCAGCCCATGGAGGTCCATGGGGATGCAGAGATTTACCCACAGCCCGTGGAGGAGACCCATGGTGCAACAGGTGGATGCCTTAGAGGAGGTTGTGAACCTGTGGAAGGTCATGTTGAAACAGGCTCCTGGGCAGGGACCTGCAGATCTGAGGAGAGAGGAGCCCATGCTGGAGCAGGTTTGCTGGCAGGAATTGTGACCCCATGGGACACCCACGCTGCAGCAGCCTGTCCTTGCACACAGTGGAAGAGTGCACCCTGTGGAGGAGTGACCCCCACTGCAGCAGTTTGTGCAGGACTGTTGACCGCAGGATGGACTCATGTCCAGCCAGGTTGGATATCAGGAAAGGGTTCTTCACCCAGAGGGTGGTTGGGCACTGGAACAGGCTGCACAAGGAAGTGGTCACAGCACCAAGCCTGACAGTTCAAGAAGGATCTGAACAATACTCTCAGGCACAGCGTGTGACCCTTGGGGTGTCCTGTCCAGTGCTAAGAGCTGGACTCAACTCCTGTGGTTCCCTTCTAACTCAACTTATTCTGTGATTCTGTGTAATGCTAAACCACAGTTACAATATTTTACTTTGTTAGTATTTCTCCAATTATGGTTCTCATTAATTGTTTTGCTACCATTTTAAATCCCTGCTTCCCTCATCTATTAGTGCTATCTATCAATCAGTGTTTTGTTTTATCATAATTACTCAGTTTTTTGCTTTTCTGATATTTGGCCTGAAAGTCATATTTCATTTTCACACAGCTTGATTTCCTTCCTCTCTAAATCTCCAAATTGCTATGTACAAAATACATTACATCAAATACATGCTGCTATAGAAGCTGAGAATAAATGGTTTGGCACCTGGTAGATGCCGAGTTGCCAAGTTACCACTCCAAATATCTGCAGTCTCATTGTGGAAATGCGGGTAACATTCATCCTTTGCTCACATACACTACTGAGTTATAGGAAATAAACAGAAATCATACTGAATAGAAAATATTGCAATTTAAGAAGATGATATGAGAAAAAAATCGATGAAAAACTCCTGGAATTGTTTTGTGAGACCTTTAAACCTCCTGAATCATTTCCTTCAGTGCTAGTGTCCTTAATTAAATCCTTCTGCACCAACTCCAGGGTAAAATTACCATCTTTGATCTTTTCATTGGGATTTCTAAATTCTACCATTCACTAATTTCAATTCTCTTTGTAGAGAAGGAAAGGCTGAGAGAATTATGTTTGTTCAGCCTAGAAAAGAGAAGGTTTCAGGGTGAGTTAAACCCAGCCTTCCAGTACCTGAAGAAGGAGAGGGACTTTTTACAAGACAGGTAGTGACAGGACAAGGGGAAATGGCTTCAAACTGAAAGACAGGAGGTTTGCATACTAGGGAAATATTCTTTACTGTGAGCTTGGGGATACACTGGAACAGGTTGCCCAGAGAATTTGTGGATGCCCCATCCCTGGATGTGTTCAAGGCCAGGCTAGAAGGAGCTCTGAGAAACCTGGTCCAGTGAAAGGCATCCCTGCCACCAAGAGCAAACTGGAACTAGATGATCTTTAAAGTCCCTTCCAAAAAAAACTATTCTGTGATTCTATTCTTTTTCAAGTGTCCCTTGTTGTATTTCCTGGGTGTAACATACCATTTCTGCTGTCTTCCCCATCCCTGTGTCCTCTTTCTCTTAGAGACACTGTTATTAGTGGTACTTCTCTGTATTCGTCCTAAAGTCAGGTAGTCAAAAGTAATGACATTTATAATACTTTTCCTTGATCGGTTTTTCTGGGATGGTCATAGGCACTGTAAGATGACTGAGATGGAAAATGTATACAATACCAAAAAAAAATATATTAACCTGTACTAGACATCTCTTTTTGCCTCAGTGGGTTTATGTTTTGTGTCACCTTTTCTCATTAAATTATGCTTTTCCTTGTATTTGTACTTCATAGTCTAACTTCTAGCTATTTAAACCCTATTGTGTTTGGCAACTTCCAAACATTTTATGGGGATTTTTTTACTGAAACTGGTCTGTCTATGGTTGAAACTATGTATCAAGTTCCTTACCTGAGACACGTAAATATAACATCTCTAACACAATTAATTGAAATTTCTTAACCTCTTTTTAGGTCTCTCTCCCCCTTCTGTATTTCACTCAGAAATTGTTGTTTCAGAAATCATTTAGAGCAACAACACTTATAAATTGGGGATTATTTTATTTCTGAAGTTATTAATGTTTATTATTAAATAGCAGCAAGTTTTTAAATTTTGCTTTTCCAGCAAAATTATGTAATCAGAATGATGGCAAATGAAATGGGAATGAAGATACAATAAGGAAATGTATGTAAAGCATAAGAATATAGGTAGTAGATATATTATTGTTAGTCTTGCAAGAACTATTTGTTTTTGTATTTATATTGCCTTGGGTGGGATTTAAATTTTTATTTACCATATACTGCTCTACCCAAATAGCACTCTAGCACCTTCATGTCATTTGTCTTGATTGTTTGAATGTATTATGGCATTATTGTTTCTTTGGGCTTTTCTTGGATTGTTTTATGTATGCATTTGCTTTGGTTTTGTTTGTTTAATTCTTGCTGTTCTTATTCTATCTTTAATTAGTTCAGTGTTCCTCTTTTCACTCCAAGTTGCACAATGCTTTTTGAAGTAGCAAACAAGTCAGGAGGGAATAATTCTTTTCTTCAGGAAATGGTGAAATTTTGATTTTTTTTCCCATTGTGAAATGAAACTAAAGTGACCTATAAAACATACTTTCAAAAATGTCATGAAAACATTTGGGGAAATCACATTGTTTTGTTACGAAAAAGTCTAACCATTTTATTATTAAAACATTTTGGAAAACGCATGATTGGTATTAAAATAGAAGTTATTTTAAAAGTAAGTTGGGAAATAAATTATTCAAAACTTCCACAAATGTCAAAATGGGGCAAATCTCTACATGAAAAAAAATGTGACAAATTATCCAGAATTTCCAAATATATTACTTTCTTTTTCGAATAATTTGGTCAAGATTCATTACTCTCCACACCAGGGTAACCTTCAGGCAATACAAAGCGGCCATTTCAAAAAAGAAACACTGTGACTTCTTTCTCTTAGAGAAACCTTTCTCCTTTCCCTTTGCACCCCACTCACCTGCTTCCCTATTTTCTTCTGAACAGCACCCAGTAGCACTGCTGTCTTCTCTTTGCTGAGGTTTCTGGCAGCCCCTCTCCTGGCAACTCCTGTTCATGGCTGACATCAGCTTACAGAGCTCTGACTCTTTTTAGTCAGCTTCACTTCAAGTTGGTTTTCTTGCCTACCTTTGAATTGGCAACATCAGTTATTGCTTAGTCACAGCCAAAATGCAGAACTGTCCCCATCTGGAAGGACTAATAGCCACGCTTTACACTACCTCACTTCTGGCATGTGACTTCCCTGGCTCCAGCTGGTCTTTTTCTGCCCTCGATCTCCATAATTGCCTTTTTTTCTCCTTCTGTCAGGGCTTCAATAGGTCCATAGGTCTTTGACATATTATATTCCCCTCCACAGACTCGTTTCTGTGAATACAAATTCAACCACTATCCTGATATGGGTGCACCCTACATAGACTCCTTCTATCCAAATAAAAATGTCAATGTTTTTTGGTTTTTCTCCCCATTTCTGTCAGTCCAATACATCCAAAACATTTTCCTTTCCAAGTTTTCTCTGCCACTGGGCTTTTTGCTAAGCACTACAGTTTCTGCTCTACCAGTTTATAATTAGGTAGTGACTTTGATTCACTAAGCATGTGAAGCCCGACAGAAGTTTATAACACTGTCTTCCTGATAGTTTTCAACCAAGATTAGCAAGGACACATCTACCAGACACAAATATTCATCCTGTAATTCATCTTCCATTTTGATTTCTGCAACATCCTGAAATTGGGACTGGACTAGACCTGTTTGAGAATTGGACAGGGTAAGCAGGAAGAAATAGGACTGGAACAAAGGACCCAAGGGGAAAGGGCAGCTAAAGGCATAATTTATTAATACTCAGAGAAAGAAGCAAATAACATGTACCTGCTAGAGCGCATGTCCTCTGGAGTTTGACATGGAATCTGGGATTCCTAATTATCACGATTTTGTCCATCATTAAACAACAATTTGGTCTTTTGGTGGTTAACTATTGTTGCTACCAGTCACTTTAATTTCTCAATTGGCAGAAATTTACATGAATCTAAATACTGTTACTCTACTGGTCAAATACATGACATTCAGAGTCAGCATAAGATGAGGTTTTTCTTTTCACAACACAACTAGGAATCACCAGAAGAAAGTTTGTCTACAGCGAAAATTTAAGTCAGGAGGCATATATTTGTTCAGTTAAATGGGCAAAGTAGAAAAGCAGGTGAATGGTTAAGTTTGTGCAGGAAAATGAAATACCAGGTGAAAGCACACTCATCTTAACCCTTAAACCCCTCTCCAACCATGGCTGAACTCACTTGTAAAAAGACTTTGCAAAGCACCCTTCAAGGGAAACAAAGAAAAACCCAATGTGTTCCAGTTGACATGAAATACCTGCTCTGGGGTTTGATTGGGTTTTATATTTAAGGTCACTGCCAAATGCTATATTCCTACTTAATTTCTTGTAAATGTGGTAGGCAACTGCAGTACTGTACCAATTAGAAATGGAAAAATTGCATTTTCTGTAAAGTTCTTCTGCCTAGAGTCTGAACTGCAGAAGTGCTTAGCATGTGTGATTTGTGTTCACGCCAATGGAAGCTGTGCTTCATATTTCAATAGTATGGGTATTGCCTGCATATTTAAAGGAAAAATTTGGGGACAAGTTATTTTTGATGTTAATTTTTATGCCTGTAGTTTAGATGCCTTCCATTTGCACTTAGAACAGCAACAGCACACTCTCATCCCAGAAAATCTGTCACTAATACATACCGGATTGGGTGAGGCCCCAGCTGAGAGCTTGTAAAGGAGATCCAGACCTAGCTACTACTGACATACTGAGTTCAGCTACTCTGGGGGTCTTCAGAGCAAGCTCACAGGGCTTAAACACCGTGATTCTCAAGTAATGTTTGCCAAGGTTAAGCACAATCACTTTATGTCTTCAAAGCACATTTTGAAAATTAAGTAAGTTCTAGAAATGATGGGGTGAACATAAAAATATTATAGAACTAGTCATTAAATGGGCATTACCATTTTTTTTTTGTACAGGAGGAGACAGACATTTTGTGGAAAAAACAGCATGTGAACATATCCTAATGTATATTAATTATGGGTGATGAGGCATCCTTTTTTACAACCCTTCTTAACTGGCAAGTGTTTGACCCTAAAGTTGCAGCAGTGTTATTCTAATGTAAGTATGTGTGTGTAATTGAACTAATGAATATTCTGCACATATTCTTGATTTCTGTTGATTTCAGCTGATTTCTGA
The DNA here is from genome assembly GCA_013397975.1 of Machaerirhynchus nigripectus. NCBI lineage: Eukaryota > Metazoa > Chordata > Aves > Passeriformes > Dicruridae > Machaerirhynchus > Machaerirhynchus nigripectus. The sequence goes on along the minus strand of VZRQ01010237.1, from coordinate 1,210,727 downwards.
CTGGTTCTTCTCATTAGTTTCTCACTAGTCCCCAGTACATGATGTTTTGCTGCAGTAATGCTGATTGCTCAGCCTAACATCTAGTGAATAAACCCTGTAATATATTCAGTGCAGAGGAAGTGCAGCACATTTCAAGGAGTCAGCACAGTCAGCTCAGATCACTTCTTGTGCATTAGTAACAAAAGTTAAGCTCAAAAGATCTTTTGTAGCTCAGAATCTCTGAAGGATGACGGACCATTCCCAGTGCTTTCTAGCAACACCTTTTGATGATAAACCCATGGTCTGTGATCTGACTGAATGCACAGTCTTGTTCCTCTCTTTTCTGTTGGCATATTTTTCCCAGAAACTTGCCCCTTTAAAGCCCCTTTTAGTGGCTGAAGAAGAAAACAAAAGAGAAAAATCAATGTCTAATTTAAATAAGATTTGAACACAGTATGCAGGGGCAATGCAAAGTATAAGCAATAAGGATAAACTCTGAAAATAGACACTGTTTGTAGGCTAAACTTAGTGGCCTTGTATCCCAGCTGGGATTACAAGATGGGATTACATCTGGCAAAAGTCAAACATGAAAAGTTATCTCTAGATTTATGACTTCAAGTTTCAGAAAAAACTAAGTGATGATCTGGCCAAGGTCCACTGAAACACTTGAGTCCAGCAGGTACAGGGTTACAGTGATCACACTGACGATTGAGATTTGAAATGAAATGGTCCAAAGTCAGTTTTCAAGAAAAAATAGTCAGTATAGCAGCACTACCATAAAATCCTTACTGGGCCAGATAGAAATGAGTCTTTTGTACGTCTTATTTAATAAGACACACAAATCTATCTTTCAGTTGTACTCTGATTGTTCCAGTTTAATTCTTCTTATTTTAGCCAGTGTGACACAATGTCTATGAATAAGGTGCACTGGAATAATGTTTTATTGGAGATATTATTCATTTACATATTTTCTATTTTTTATGTCTCTTGATTCATAGACATTTAAACCTATGAGGGACTATTGTGATCATCTAGATGGATTTCTTACAGAACATAAACTATAAACCCAGTAATTCATGTCTCAAATCAGTAAACTGTTTGAGGTACATCTTTCAGAGCAAGTGCCTTGCCATATTGCTTCTTCTCGCCTTTATCTGTTCCTGTTCCTTCCTTTTCTTTTTTCTCTGAAAAAATGTCTATTTTCTTCCTACAACTCCTAGCAACCCTTTTTCTTAAATCTCTCACAAACCCCAAGTGCCACATATTAGACACTGCCTATATGCTTATTTTTTGAGCACCTGCTCTGTACCAACTCTGACCTGCTACTGACATGGCAGTGATAATCTCGCTCATGTGTTGTATGTAGCCTCCTTACACATAAAGACTGTGGATCTGTGGCATAGTTTGTCATAGGTACAGGAGGCAGGAAGGCAGGTGAGGAGTTACCATGGCAAGCTACCTATCCTGAACAGCTCTTCTAAGTGCTCTTGTTACTGCCACAGCCACAGAATTCTTGCCAAAGGGGGAGACCCCAGGGAGATAATGTTACAGAAGCTTTTAGGTACCTTTCTGACTAGAACAGATAGAATGGCTGACATCTTTTTGTGCAGGCATGCAGGGGTGTTACCAGGGAGGCAGTAAACATTGTTGATATAAACCAGAACTTGATCAGAATAGAAAATGGATCTATTCCCAACCTTCCCTTGTGTGCAAGCACCTTCTAAGGCACCAGCAGCAGCCAGTCTCTTCAGAGAGTTTTAATTGGGATACACAAATAATTACCTAGAAATACATTAATCTTTAAATACAGAGGAGCCAGATCTTCTGTGAAAGAGAGAATGATGCTGGTGGGAAGTGGAGAAGACCTTTAATTATGCATTTCAAGGAAACAATTACCCATAGCCTTCCTCGGACTTATCTGGTCTCCTCTGTATCTTGAGGCCTATCTTCCTTTCTTTCCTCCCAAGGCCTTGTTTTCCATTGTCCTTTACAGCACACAAGCCTCGTGGCTCCACTCTGTGACAGCCACAGTGGAATCCCAATCTGTCCCGAGTTCCTCAAGAGTCCTTGCTATGGCTTCAGCCTCTGGACTAACTCTGGGAAAGGTCCATATCTGTCCTTCCTTCCTTCCAAAATATTTCACTGAACCCAAGGGCCAAGATTTGAGATCAAGACAGCATCTTTTCAAAATAAGCAAGATATTCTTCTGCATGAAGCACAGAAAACTCATCCAAAGACTGGAGGAGCACAGCAACAGCCCTGTGATCTCTGAAGAAAGCTGTAAAGAAAAATACTGTCCATTCCTTGAAGGAGAAATGTTGCATGTCCCCTTACCCTTGGTGCAACAGAACCAAGGAGAATACTCTTGAACCAAATACACCATAATATCAGCTATTTCTCCATCAGAATGTTATATTTACTGTGTGCACTATATATGTGCATATTTATTTATATAAACAGTATGTATATGTGTACCATACTCACTGTATTTACTACATTTTAAATTACTATATGGTTTTAATATTTAATGAAATATGATTTTTCATCCTATGTCCAAACCATTCTGGTCTTTCCCTTTTATGTGTGAAATGGTGTTTGTAAATTCCTAATGAGAGCTCTGTGAAGAATGCAATAAGAATTACAGCTGCTTTCAACTACAGATGCTCTGAGTGAAATGTATTGAGCTGCACTTTTCTCTGACTGTTGGAGCACTGCAGTGGTGCAAATGGAAAATACAGGATTTATCCATGAAAATCAGATGTTATAGCAACAGAAGAAATTATGATAACATGAATAATTAACACAAGGTACCTCTAACACTTTTGTGTCAAGATTTCACATGTAGGGAGACTTTGTGATCCAGCCATGCATAACATCTGCAAATGGCACAACCAGTTCATATGAACAATGCTGATACTGAATTTATTGTAAGCTGGAGATGCTGAAATGAATGACTTGAAACTGCTGTAGTCTTGATCTTGACTACAGTAGTCAAATGAGTTGACTACTGTAGTCAAGAAACTACAGTAAATGGTTTGTGCCTTCTCTTCTTAGCAACTTTTAAAATTTATTCTTGCAAGATGTTATATCATTGCTTTGTACATACTGAGATTTTTCATTAGACAATCCCAAAGTTCTGAGACTGAACATGCCTAAGAGAGGAAAACAATACCGTTTTTTCAAAAAACTACAACTGAGACTGACTTAATGGCCAAATCAGAGAAAAAGCAGAGTCAGACCCACTGGGCATCTGGGCTGAGTGCATCTGGACTCAGCTATAACCACCTGCCTGGAATTATTTTAAAGGGCTTGCTACACTGAAGACTTTTTGTATTTGAGTTATCCCTCTCTAAGCTTTCTAAAACACAGTCCAAGTCAGCTTGGCTAAAGGATGTTGTGTTTTTAAGAAAAGAGCAAAGGAAACTCATATTTAGGTGTTATTTCAGCCACCCTTAGAAGTAGTATTATGCCACCTGAAATAGATAAAAAGGTAGATAGATAGATAGATAGATAGATAGATAGATAGAAAGAAAATTAGGATCTAGTGCAGTGCTCATTGAAGCCAGTGGAGATGCACTTAATAAATTGTGCAGTTGGTCTCTACACAGTCAAGGGCAACTTGGCACCCTAAAGGAATATTACCTGCTGAACAGACAAATGTGAAACCAGAAATTTTATCAAACTTAACTATATGTGATTATATTAATCTTGCTTTTAACACTGGACTTTAAAGACAAGATTCCCAGGTTAGAATTTAAGCTTATTCAATTTCCCCCCTAAATCATTCTTAAAATATTGAGGTAGTAGACAAAATCAGGGATAAGGTGCTGAAGAATGTTGCATATATCCATAAAAATTATGTCTGCACAAAAAGGAAATTTCTGAATATTAATGTAACCATGCAGCATATCCATGACTCTGCGTTCTATGGATATGTTTAAGAGAAAGATGAAAGAAAGAAAATTGTTTTTCTGCAACCAAAAAAGAAATTCAGTTTACTGTTTACACACTGTAAGACAGTTAATGAATCCAGAAACGTAATGATTCTGCTAAACCCAGCACACAATTACATCCAGAATACCCTGACTTCTGTATTTTTTTCAGCATCAAATACCACAAGATCTTTAAAGAGGGTTGGGGACTGAGAAGCTTACTGTCTTGGAGATGTTAATAAGCCTCTAAACCTACGTAGGTGTGTCAATCCATGATGCAGGGCCTATACAAAGTGTGCAGGATCAAATGCTCTTAATCACTTTACCCACTGGCAGGGGTAGGAGTTTAGATTTTTGAGTACTTTCAAAGCAGAATACATGTATTCCTTTGGTGTAACCAGGATATTGCAATATTTTTCCCTCATACAAGGACACAAGCTTATGATATACCTACACTGAACTCATTTGGGGGACCAGGCAGTTGAAATATGCAAGTTTTTCATTCAGACTATATGTTGAATCTAACCACGTTAGGCCGGTAGTCCCCTGGTTTCCACTCCTCTCTGCCTTTAAAAGCAAATGGCTTCTGCTTCCTCCTTTGCTGTGCCTGCCAGGGAGGTGGTAAGAGAATATGGTAGCTCTGCACACAAAGTTACAACCTCTGGTAATGTTGTAAAACTAGAATCTGAATGCTGGTTTTATGGACCCGATCCTGAATATGAAAACAGAAGCCTGGATTTTGGCATCTAGATTATTAATCCCTTTGTTTTAGGTTTCAGATTCCCTATGCACTGTGGTGGGCAGCAGGCAGTCCAGTAAATCATATTGACATCATGCAACTGAGAAAAAGGCAATGCCTAATAAAAGTCTTAAATGTCACCCCTTTCCAGATCTAAAGGTTAAAGCCAAGTTCAAGTCGACAGCTCTGAGCACTGAGAACCAACACCCTGTGTGCTACAGAACCACAATCTTATTCAGTTCTCATCTCACTTCCATTTAAAATCTTTCCATGTGTATTTATATGGTTACATATGTATCCTACATTAAATTTAATGAGAGAACTATGTAGTTTGAAAATGACACGATTGGCATCCCTGGAGTTCCTCATCAGCTTTTTTTAAAATTCTGAACTATTCCCCGAAGCCTGTTATTTCTCAAGAGCCTGAAATCTTAACGTTGATTTTAATCAAGCAATACTACTTCATAATCCCACAGAATTATTTCTGGTTTCACTAAGACAGGTTCTTTGCAGAATAGTAATATTCAGACTCCATGTTTTAAATCCCTACCTTACTAACTGTTAGACAAAAAAATTTCTAAATGTGTTTCTATGGAGACCTGATAGGAAGAAGATGCAATTTATAATCCTGGTAAGTGCAAGTCTTTAGTGTTCAGATCTACAAAAATTACAGTTTGGATAAGCTCTTTCACTATTCAATTAATTGAATAGTTAATTTTATTTATTAGTATTTAATATTTATTTTATTCTTATCTGAATAATATTGATTACATTAATCAATAATTGATTAATATTTATTAATATTGATTAATACATGATTATTATTGAAAAAAGATTGATGATCTTATTAGTAGTATTTAATAGTTAATTTATTCTAGTCTGACATCCAGTTTTTCATATACAGAAGAATTTTATGTTTGATAAATAAACAACATGAAGATGACACAACCAAAGAGATGTTAGCGTATGTTTTTCCAACAAGTCAGGAACTTAAAAGTGTAGAAAGTGTCTAGGCTGTTCTGACTGCAGAAAATAACAAGCATTACAATTTAAACTACATCATTTTGTTTTATTGACTCTTTGGCTATGCTGAACATCAATAATTATTTTTCTTTAACTTTTCCTCCTAAGTCACCCTGAATTTATCCTGTGGTTTTTTTACAGAGAGCTTTACAAACCCCTCCCATAAAAGAGAGATCTGTCAGTAGCACGGCCTCTACCCAGCACCACTGTGCCAAGAGAATATGCACTATATGCATGTGACCCACCAGCTGTATAAGTGTTTATACTCCAGAACTATTTATTCAGAATCTTCCATCAAGATACATCATTCTTTAGAGTATATTTGAGGGGAGAAAATGCAGAGAGGAAAAAAAAAAAAAAAGACAGTGCTTTCTCTAAACAAAAGGGTGCCCTAAGGACCTTTGGCTGGACCCTTTATTTTGGTCAATTGCCAACACCCTTTATTTCCTTTATCTTTTGAGCTGATCCACCCAATCAGTCTTATTTGGGACAGAGGTCAACAGGCTATGTGAGGTTTGGTTCAGTTCCGTTTGAAGAGTTAACTACAGATTGATTCAGCAATGCTATACAAAGTATACATTTACCAGTTTACCTGTACCCACACATGGAATATTTCACTGACTAATAGGCTATAACATTTTGTTTTTCTATTTATGGAATACCCTATGGAATAGATGTGAGATGCATAACTCAGTGTTCCTGTCATGGTGCAAAAGGAGAATTCCCACTGTAGGGCTGGCTGACTGCATGTCCCAGGGTCTGACTCTCTGCCCTCAGCAGGTCTCCAGCTCTGCTCTGGGTAAAACCAGCAGATATCACGTAAGTGTTATATTCTGTTATGCATCATCAAGGAAAAGCATTTCTCTTACTTGTATTGGACTTGTATATGCTTGGCTTTTGTACTCATAGCCTGTTTAGTTCTTGCTTTATTGTTTGATGCAAGTAAAATGATCTTTTTAAAAAGTAATAAAAATTATATAATCTTATTTCACAAGGGGCAATTCCACAGAAGTAAATTTTTGTCATAAAAATCAGGATTCTGTCAAATATATACAGGTACTTATAGCCTAGTCTGCATCTAAAATGATGAATTGGTAAGGAAAAGTACAGAATGAAATTAATAAACTAATTCAAAGAAAGTGTTTAGTATACAGAACCTTTTTGTCTATAAAACGATTTACACTTCAACATTAAAGATGATTCTTTTATTGAAGAGTTGTATTTTGCTTTCATTGTTTTTGAAGGATATTTGGTTTCCAGGTTCTTAGATTTACAGAAGCAATCATCATTCCTGCAGTGTGTGTCTTCTGATAAGGCTGTGTTAAGCATGTCCTGCTAATGTATATGCCTCACAGGACTCTTCAGTCCACACCAGAACTCAGCAATTATTCTCTTTTAGCAAGGGGTTTAAACTGAGCCCCTTTAGTAAAACCAAACACTTTGACTAATTTTAAATGCTGTGGCATGGGGGTGAACCTGCTTGCGTTTCAATAGGGCTGGAGACTGGACGTGTGGCTCTGTGCCAGTGAACCCCAAAGCAAACTCCATAGTCTACCAAGATACAGTTCTCTTTTTGTTTTCTTTCATGCTCTTAAAATGTCTTGCAGATGTGTTGGCAGTCACAACTCTTGCTGAAGGGAGTTGGGATTGCAAGTGCTCATCTCAAAGTGATTAAAGATCAGATTTATGTAAAATGTAAACATTTCATAACATAGCTGTCAGCCCATTCTGAAGTGAAAACAAGTGTAAGAGCTGACTAAAAGCTTTCGTTTAATATTTAGAAGATAATAGCTCCTATACTTTTATTAGGGTTTTTTTTGTTTTGTTTGAGATCTATTCTTTTAACTGTGTCTGTTTGATAATCTGTATGACTTAATCAACAGAATTCTTGAATTAGTTATGTGGCTGCTATGGCAGGTGCAGTTCTTTTGCCACATTAACAAGAGCTCAAAAATGGTTGTCTTTTGGTTGAGGACTGCAGTCAGCCTGATGAGGCAGCACTTCTGCTAATGTGCTCTCATGAGTTTTTCTGTCAAGCCACACAGGAATAGAACTGCTTTTCCTTCTCAGGAGGAAAAAGCTGGCCAGCATCTGTGTGGCTGAAAGTAGTCAATGGGTCCCTCTTGCCCACAGGCTATTTTTCCTTCCTAAAGTTCTTTAGCCATAGAAAAAGATGGTTGGGTCCCTCCCAGTCAGGGCAGACTATCAGCTCTGAATAATGCTTTCCTGGGAAACCTCTCTTTTTCCAGATAAGCTAATAAAACTTGGTTCTAGGCAGGTGTGTTTGGAAACTGGGGTTGTCTATGGGTGCTGTCCTTCTTTTTCAATATCTGCTTTGCTGCAGTTGGAAATTCCACCAGTCAGAGAGGTTTATCCTTGAACAGTCTCATTAGGAGTCACCAAAGAGCATGTTACTCTGGCATGTGAGCCGAGTTCTGCTCTTCTATATTTTTGTATATCCCTTTAATTTCTAGATCCTAGATTTTAGTATCTAAAGAACTGGGCACTTAAATACAGCATTTACTATCAAGAATACTTCTATTTACATGAAGTAGACCTCACATATGGTAAGCGTTCCTGAAATATATGTCTGGGAAAACTTACTGTTTCTTGTAGGATTTAAAATTGCATTCACATTTGAAGGTTTGACCCTGACTTCATTTAATCAATTTCTGGTATCTATTAAAAATATTGCTCTCTCAATCTTTGTACCATGCATGCCAAAGCAGATTGATTATTTTATTATCACTTATTTCTTATGTCTCTCTGTCGAGTAAGAGCTGTTTTCAGGATGACATATTTCTTTGAATAACAAGAATCAAAGGAAAGCAATAAAATCAGAATACATAAACTTTCAGAAAGTACATAATTTAATTTAATTTGAACTAATTATCCCCAGAAAAATTGTTCTAATTTTATAGCTTTATCCATGGTTTTTGCTTTCATTGTGACTAAACATGGGGCTGTGATGTGAATTGTCTCTTTTTTAATTTTAATGAGCATTACACTCTTCTGCAAAGGAACTAGATAAAGTTAGGGAGAGGACATATTTTGTTGTCTTAAATGAGTGTTTTAAAATACTCAAATGAGTATTTTAAAACTTCTTCAGCAAAGTATCAGGCAAGCAGGGGAGAAATAGTCTTAGACAACAAATATGTTGAGAAAAGAAATATGTTGAGAAAAAGAAAAACCTCCAAATGTAATATTTTATAAGGAAGATAGGTTCAAAGACATCACTGGATTCCAAGACAAGGTTGGGAGTCTTGGATTTTCTTCTTGCTCCAAAGGGGACTGTTTGCACAGTTTAGTTGCTCAGCTTCTGTTTACATCAGTGTGACTGTGCTATTTGATCCACCAGTGTAAGAACCTTAAAATAGTTCAAAATAGAATTAGCTGTCCCTTTTAGGCCACTTTTCCTATTAAACATCATGAGAAGGGACCTATTATAACTGAAAATCAGATTTCTCTGCTCTCATTTTCCCATTTCAAAAATAAACGGAATGGAAAATAAGCAGAGATGCAGCTTTGGAAAATCAATTATTCGGATCGCCTCAGTAAAAATTTGTTTGATTTTTCACAGAGGAAACCTGTGAAATCCTGAGAATATTATAGGTGCTATGTTTATAGTTTCTTCAGTCAATTAATCATTTACTTTTGGTGGGTTTTTTTATTTTATTTTTGGGGAGGTGGGTGTTGTAGAATTTTTAGGCCATGTAGTAAAAGGCAATAATTCCTTAGCATTTCTGAGATTGGCTTTGGAAAAATAAATTTCTTGCTAGGGAAAATTAAAAAATGGGCAGCAAGAGTATTTAGCTTTTTCTTTACTTGCTTCCGGTTCACAAGTACTCTTAAAATAGCAATGGTTTATTTTTACCTTTTTTTTTTTTTAATCTTTGGTTGTTTTTTTGGTGCTGGTTTGTGGCTTTTTCCCCTGGACCAGAAAAATCTGCTGGTTTATAGTGCTCTTCTCTTTAATTTTGCTAATAAAAATCCCTGCCTTTTTTGGATGGCTACAATTTTCTTTCCTCTTACTAGAATTCCCAATTGCTTAAAACTCAGCGATCAATTCTCTTAATATAAACGCCCAGGAGATTCAACAGAATACAAGAAGCCATACCTTGTTTTTCTTTATATCCCTTATTCCAAACCCAGGAATATCTAACTTTAGGGGAAGGTAAGGTGCAATCCATTGATAAGGAAGTCCTGTGTTCAGCTCTGGGCCCCCAGCACAAGAACCTGGACCTGTTGGAGTGAGTCCAGAGGAGGGCCACAAAGCTGACTGGAGAGCTGGAGCAACTCTCCTGTGAAGACAGACTGAGAGAGCTGGGGTTGTTCAGTCTGGCAAACAGAAGGCTCCAGGGAGACCTTACAGTGCCTTCCGGTACCCAAAGGGGACCTACAAGGAAGCTGGAGAGGTACTTTTACAAGAGCATGGAGTGAAAAAATAGTGTTTTAAACTGAAACAGAGTAGGTTTAGATTAGATATTTAGAGGAAATTAATTACTGTGAGGGTGGTGAGGCACTGGAACAGGTTGCCCAGAGATGCTGTAGATGCCTCATCCCTGGAAGTGTTCAAGGTCAGGTTGAATGGGACCCTGTGAAACCTGATCTAGGCAATGGCATCCCTGCCTGTGGAAGGAGGTGGTGTGTGAACTGGATGATCTTTAAATTCCTTTCAACCTAAACCATTCCATGATTTTAAAAATCATGTTAAAAGGAGTAGATGGAAGAGAAACAGACCACAGACAGTTTTGGCCATGGCCTTGCCTGCTTGGGTATTAAAAGAATTGTAGTGGATATTAAAAGTCTTATGGACTTACATTTTCTCAGCAAGAGTTATTTAAAAGTAATACAGCTTTCGATAAAAGCGCTACTTTTTATTATAACCTTAATGCCCTCCTTCATTCTGGCTTTTATTGTAATTTCAAGGAATAAAATGCAAAGCACATTCTTCAGTTATTACCAACTGACTCCTTGATGAGAAAATTCTTGGCGTTTAAAGCATCTGCCAAACATCCTCACCCTACACTGTCTGTTGCTAATACACTATTGTTGGGTGTGTGCATGTGTGTAGGCATCTGTCTGTCTATCCAGACATAGATTATTGCGTATACCTTGGCATTTAAAATTTTATCAGTTCATGTGTTTCACATGAAATCCAAGAAATTACATGCCTCAGAAAGCTTCATAAAGAAGAGGTATTTGACATAAGACTGTTGTGACTTTTTCAGCATATCCAACAATTGACTACACCACTTAATTTTCTTCTCAGGTATTAATATTACATTTGATATATTCCACACCGATTCCTTTGATGTCAGTAGAAATTATATGTGTAAATTTGGTGAGAGCAAATTTAAGCCTATGGTACTTACAATTAAAGATAGAGCTTGGCAACAGAACTTACAACATGAAAACCAAGAAATAGGTTGTATTATTTATCCCATTTAGCCTATAAATTTCGTACTCTACTGAGGAAAATAAGTGCATTTTGTTAGTTAGAAAATCACTCTCCTTCAGGTTTATTCTTCTTTAAACTGTATGCATTTTGTTTGTTTTTTTCTTTTCCCACTGTTAACTTATACCCTAGGCTCTAGTATTCTAACCTAATATATTCTAAGACAATTTAGGATTTCTAGTAACTATAGAGATTATATACTCCATATACCTGATAATATGAGTATGATTTTCAGTTACAGTATGGTCTGCAGGCAGCTGAAGGTAGGGGAATTTTCTCTTCATTCAAATGGATTCTGGATCAAGATCTTAACTTTTGAACAAGAAAGAAGATAAGTAAGATTGCTGGCGAAACTGCTTCAGCAATTTGTCATTAATTTGTAGCTGGAGGTCATAACTTCCTTGCTAGACACATTGAAAGGTCAGCATTTGAAAGAACAGTTTTACCAGTGGTTGCTTCACTGTGAGGTCTGTGACAGGAGTTATTTCCTATTCCAAATGTCTGCAAATGCTAAGTTTCCCAGGAAAAAGACAATAACTAGTGAACACTGAATGTTTACAGGGAGCTACAGTGTCTGGTGTCCCTTATGAAGATCAATTATATTCAAGCAAAATCTTTCTTGTCCGAGGGAGGCTAATTATAGATACATCTACAAGGATTTTAACATATGTTTAACTTCTTACAAAATGGCTCTCTCCAGTTAAAGGGAGAGAATTACATAGTATTGTTAAAATGAAAAATGCATGTATATCTCCTAAGAAATTCAGGAAAATCCAGAGAACAATAGATTCCATTCAGTTTTGATTGACCAAGAACCATGCGCCCTTGGATAGTTTAAGAAATTCTCTTTTTTAGAGTTTGATTCTTAAGGGAAAAAACTCCAAACCAAACCAGACTTCCAATTGACTTGAAGGTTTCCTTCTGTTCTACTCATGCCTCCTGCCTCTCTAATTTTTTTTAAACAATCAGAGGATTAAACTCGGGGGGNTACGATGTTGCTCGTGATAGATGAACTGTCTACTTAAAGGTCTGTCCAAAGTTAAATACTTAAAGTTTTCCTGTACTGTTTTTTTTTGTTTGTTTGGGGTTTTTATTGTAATTTGATTGGAATTCAGGCTTTTGTTCATATGCTTTCAAATTAAAACATGATAGTTATCACCATTAGCTAAATGTGACAACAAGATATCAGCTCATTTGTTAAGACCCTTTTTGATGACCCAATTATCCAATGTGACCATTACACTATGGATTCCCTAAAAGCCTAGCAGAAGTGTGCACGAGAGATAAAAGCTTTGACTGCTGTGTGAGACTCTGGTGAATATCTTGTTACAAGAATAGCTACTGAAACACTTGTTCTAGTTTTTACACATGCATCTCACTTCTGCAGCTTATCCCATAAATGGTCCAGCTGTCCCTGTCTCAGTCCCCTGACAACCTGAAAGTTTAAATGAACACAGGAGATGCACGTGGAACAGAGACCATGGGTTGTGATTTACAAAGGCACAAGGAAACTGAGCAGCTGAAAGAGATATTTTCCTAAGCACACTTTCTTGTGACGTGCAGCTGGCAGCTCTGAGGTAGAATATGTCTCATGTGACAGTGAATGTCTTTATTTATGGATGTATAGAACAGGACAAGGCAAAGACAGAAAAGCCAGTTCACAGAAGTACTGTCACTATGCCGATAGTCTCTCTAAGAGGAAGGACTACACAATCCACATGAAGTTCAGGAGCCTCTTCAAGTTAGTGAGTAACTAAGGGAAAAGTTAACAAGCCTAAGGGAAATTAATCATTTCAATTAAGACCATACAAAGTGCAAAAGGCCCTGAAAAATAGTACTGTTTTAATGTAAGGGATATGGAACTTGGGATAAATTTGGGAAACTCTTTCATTCACACAGAAGGTGAGGTGTATGAGGTATGAAAATTAAATTGAAAGACCTTGTCAAAAAAAATTATGGTGACAGAGGAGAACCCTGGACAGAGGGAGCAACGAAGTAACAAGATACCTTTCTGAAAAGGAAAAAAGTTTTTGAATGTCATAAAATGAATGTTATTAAACAAATTTAATTTATAACAGTGTTTCTTTTGAGTATTTTTTCCTGCTTTTCCTTTCATGCAGGATTAAGAATTGGGGCAAAAGGAAGATGTATAGGTAAGAAAGACATGTAATGAACAAATATTCTTTCTCTGAACTCTGCAAAATACCATGAATTGTGATAAAATCACAGATCTAAGCAATTACTTCCACTTTTACATGGCCTGCATTGTTGACTCTTAAAAAAAAAAAAGAAAACTATTAAAAATAAACAGCACTGTGATAAGGAATGTAGAGATCACTTAAATCAGCAAGTTCTAGGTGCTATATGCTTTATCCAGGTCAAATTTTGTACGGTGAGGAAACTTATTCAGTCAAATCTCCATTTATCCATATGTTTGATTTGGAATTAGACAAAATTAAACAAAAGGGAAATAGGAGTTCATCCAAACTGATTCTTCCATTAGATTTTTTTTTCCTTTTCTAATTCTTCCAGGTACATTGACACCTTTTGCTTAAAGAAATTGTCACTCAGACCTAAACGACCTATTTCACATATTTGTATGTAGATACAAGCTATAGAAGCAGGGAGGACTTCATGAAAATAAAAGGAAAATGAAGATCAGTTCTATTTGGCAACCAGATTTTAGCATATAGGAAATTTGAAAGATCCATCACATCTTTCAATGATGAATTTCCTTCTCTAATAGCATTGACGGTGAGAGATTTCATTCTGCATAGGAAATGGGGAATTGCTCACCTCTTCCTTGCTTACTTAGGATTACACAGAATTTCCTGAAATATAAATATTGAAATATCTAAATTCATAACTAAGGGCCTGTGATTGCCTGTAACTTCCAAGAAGATATGTGCCATTCCTTTTTCCATGGATGAAGGCCAGCAGCAGTCTTGCCTTTTAAAATGTTCTGGAACACTTCACACTTGTATCAATTGACATTAATCCTCTGTTTCTACAAGAAATATCACAACCACGTGGGAAACATTTGCTGGCCCAAGCAACAAAGAATTTGAAAATACCATACCCAGTGTGTCAGTGATTTATGTTAGCGGGAGGAAACACAGGCATTAAATCAAGAGATATTTATGCAAACTTCATTTTACTGTATATTTGTCCTTGTTATGAAGTTATTTATAGGTATAATTTACTTACCCAGTGCTTCTGTGTCTGGCTCCTGTTTCAAGAATTCATCAAAAATTCATCATCTGGTCTGTTCAATAATATATACTTTAAAATGGAAAGCAACAAACTATAAATGACATAGGAGGGAAAGAAAACACATGCTGCTCTATATTCATTTTTAATGGATATGAATCACGGAAGTGAGTGGAAGTAAAATAAACAGGAACACTGGTTTGCAAGATAGTAAACAGAAAGAGTTTAAAGATGTTTCTCTTTCACAATTTCTGAATTTCTCCATTACTGAAATTAACTGGAGGGAGTTACTTTTACTACACTCTTCAGGAATCTTAACTTCAGATCATTCTGCCACCCTGCAAATTGTACTGCATTGCACAGATCCCTACTTGATATAAAGGGCCCTGATGTTTGCATTCATAAAAACTCCTGGGGAGGATTGGACCCTTGAATCATTGTTTCTGAATTGGTAGCTATAGCTTTGCTGCAAAGGTCCAGTCCCGCATTTCCAACGTGGACCTAGGCAACCCCACAGAAATGGTGAAAGGATTCAGATACACTATTCAGTGTTGATACCCTCACTGCCTGAAAGAAAAATCTTCACTGAAACCAGCACAAATGCTGCTGTGAGCAGTGAATGGGGTGGGTTATCAGACTTGTAGTTTTTGGGTATGTATCCAGCAAGTATTGACTAAGAGGAGACGGCACCAGGCGAATGGGGAAAAGGCATTTGGAAAAAGCCTTCTTGCATAACCTTTGATTCGTCTTACAATAAAACTGTGTTCATGTCATTGTTAGTGACAAGAAGATGTGTGTAATCCTTGTGGGATTTATGTGCTGGTGAGTCTTAATCACTTCTCCCTGCAGGCTAGTGAAGGGCTCATGTCAGCAGTCAGAGTGCAGACAGTGATGCTCAAACAAAAACTTCTTAAAGCCTTGCTGGCAAGAGTCCTTATTTTGATTCCAGTTACTGTCAAAAGCACTGCAAAAGTCCCCAGGCATTTCTTGCAGTAATGAAGTGGAAGATTTTTCCCAGAGGAAGATGGACAAAGTTAGAGAGACACATATTACCTTGCATTAGCAGTGCCAGAGTCTCAGGAGAGCCCTGTGCAGAGCTTTCCAGCCAGCCTCTGAAACTCCAGCAAGTAATAACTGCATGTCAGAGAGCCTTATAAAATGGTGAGATGGACAGAAAGGCTCTTTGTGAAGGTAACCATCATTTTTTTGCCTGGAAGAAATCAGGTTATTCTACTTTATGGATCCATGATCAAAAGATTTGCAGAGCCCATACATAAACTTTTCTCAAGTTCAGTTGTGAGGTAGGCTTGAGAGCCACATTTCCAGTAATGTATTTGTCTAAGCTATTTCAGAGGCTTAAAAGTGAGCTGAGATTTCTCTTGGTGAAATCCAGGTGTGGTTTTCCTCCTTGCTTTTAAAAACCAATGTAAAGCATGGTCTGAAGGAGTTCTAAGATAACATGTGAGCCTGTACCTCCATCTGCTTTGGTTTCTTTCTTGCTTCCAGGGTCCAAGTCAGTATTTCTGCACTTTTAAAACCACTTACATTTATTCCAGCTGGAAGAACTTATCACCCTTTTCTCTTTTAACTCTTCTCTCAAATTTTTCTGAGGTGGGCACAGGTTCTGAGGAGCTGTGAAACCTTCCTTTGGCCAATCAGACAAATAGTTCTGATAATTTTAGCAGCATTTCTAAGTCATAAATTAGGTAAATGTATATGCTTTTCCAGGGGCAATTTTGAGTTTAGCATGGTCTGTTGACAAAAAAGGTTGGGATTTACTGAATTAGAGAACAGAAATAATTAGAACAGAAATAATCAGAACTGCAATGAGAAATGTCATCCTGTTGAGGTTCAGCACAAAACTTCAGTATGGCTTTTTCTACAGTCTCCTTTATATGCAGTTGCATAAGTCAGATAGTTTAACTTTATAGAACGGGACTACAGAAAGGGAATTAATGGTAGAATCAAATATTTGAAGTTTTTAGGTAATAAAGAGGAGAAATTATATATTTTAGGTAGCAAAATATTCATAAATGACATACTCTTGATGGAAAGAGAGTCCTCAAAGAGTTGTTTCTCCCCAGAACTATATAGTGAGCTATTAGACTGACTTCAGGAAAAGTTATAAATACAGTGCTAAACAAGACTTCTTACCAGGAGTTTAAGAAACCTTTAATATTTGGGTCAGGAGTGTGGGGGGTTTTGCCATCTGTAGTATTTCTGGGCTGTTTTGTTTTCATTATCTTCCTGGATCTTCTCTTGAAGTGCTGGGAAGTATTTGCAGCAGTTTCAAATATTGGGCAAAGGGTTTTTTCCT
This sequence comes from Machaerirhynchus nigripectus, assembly GCA_013397975.1. NCBI lineage: Eukaryota > Metazoa > Chordata > Aves > Passeriformes > Dicruridae > Machaerirhynchus > Machaerirhynchus nigripectus. Next base: position 1,194,069 of record VZRQ01010237.1, on the reverse strand, counting down.
CAAGGGGAAAGTCATTCTTTCATCAATGGAGACAGAAATGTACCTCAGGGTCCCTAACACTTTGATACTTCATGTTTCTCCTTCCCCATGCCCATTCTATCAGGGCAGAGTTTGGTAGGTAGCAACAGTAATGAAAAAGAGTCCATCAGAATCTTAATTTGGTTGCTACATGAATTGGTCATTTTCTCATCTAAAACCAAAGAATCTTCTGCCTTCCCAGGACACCTTAAAATCACAGTCTTTGTGGTTGTAATCATTATGGCTATCTTATCCTATTGTTACCTTATTGTTGTTGCAATCTTACATGCTCTTTTTCATTGATGTTTTATCTGTAGTGGTTACCCACAATGTAAGCTTTGCAATTAAACAATACTAAATGGGTCAGTGCTTTCAGAAGAAAATATAGCTGATAGCATGCTTCTTGTTTATGTGGTAAGGATTTTTATTAGAATTAGATTGCTAATATTATTCCTCTACCCCCTTCTCTTTAACCAACCAGAATAATTAATGGGTGAATACAAGACAAAATATTTCTTCATCTTCCCTTGTAAGATAATTGTTCATAATAGTAAAAAGAGATGATTTGCATGTTTGCATAATGAAGTGCAAATGAAGGCAGACTGAGCGCAAAGGGAGAGCAATGACAGCAGTGCACAGGGCTCCACAGGCACATCAGGGTGGCTGGTGCACTTGCTAGGCTGAGGCAGAAAGCCATGCAAACATCAGTGTACCAATGCAACCAACTCCCGTTCTGCTGCAGTGATTATGTTTACATTTTAAGAGGCATTTATTAGAGTATAAAAATGAAAATGCCCACAGATTAGCTCTCCACAATGCATTGTAGGGGGCACAAAAATCCCTTTGTTTGGCTTTGTGTATTTAATCGGAATAATTAATGGGCCTGACAATTTAATTCTGTGTAATCATATTCTTATAAGCAGCTCTACAGCTCCTCATTTATCAAATTCTGCAGGAGAAGCAGAAATGTTGCAAAAATAGGCACAAAAGAAAACCTGGCCTCCACTGGGTGCTGAGGCACCTGAAATTTCAAGGAAAAAAAGCCATTATACATAAGTATGAGAAGTAGACTGTTCCACCTTTAAGTTAAAGACTTTGTGCTGCACATGTGAGAGATTAGGAAGTAGATTGGACCCTTCGTGTGGTTCAGATTTCTGGTGAGCAAAAATCATGAAAAATAACAGGAGTTAGGGGATGTAATTAGACGATGTGGCTAGTACCAGCCCCTCAGAAAGGTATATCTTTTTGAAGACTCCACTGCCCTTCCTGATGACACTTTTTGGGGTAAGACAGACCAAAAATTGACCAAACACAAAGTTTAGAGACTCTCTCTAACCATCATCCAGATCCAGTTTTCTAAGGTACTCTCAAATAATTACGATTACCATTATAATTTTACAAAAGCGACTTAAGCATTTTGAATGTTAATGGTTAGTGAAAGACAATGGGACATGAAGTCTAAAGAGGACATAATAATAATGATCATTTATTATATCAGGGTTTAAAAAATCTACTTTATATTGTACCTGACTATCCATAAGCACAGTTGCTACACCACATTTGGTACAAGAGTTGTTCTTACCATATGGCACCCTGATGCTATGCACTTCCTTTGAAGGCACAGTACTAATATTCAACTCCAAAAATTTATGAATTGTCTATAATTAATTTTAGTTCTTACCAAAATTATCTTCCAGGAGATCAGGCATTACGCATGCAGAGTTCACAAAAGACATCCGGTCTGCTGTTATTTCCAACCTTATCAGGAGATGGAGAGTCATAGAATAATAGAATATCCTGAGTTGGAAGAAACCCATGAGGATCATAAAGTCCAACTCCTAACCTTGCACAGGACGCCCTAAAAATCACACCATGTGCCTGAGAACATTGTGCAAACGCTTCTTGAACTCTGCTAGGTTTGGTGCTGTGAGCACTTTTCTGGGGAGCCTGTTCCAGTGCCCAACCACACTCTGGGTAAAGAACCTTTTCCTGATACCTAACCTAAATCTCCTCTGACACAGCTTCAGGCCATTCCCAAGTCCACATATTTCTACTTGGATCTGGTGTCGCTGCCAGTTGTTAGCAGTGACTCTCAAGTAAAGTGGCAGATCCCACAGCATTTCAGAATTGAGGAAGATGTCACAAATTTCTGGCAGAATTGTTTGTTTGGAGTGACAGCCCTGTGAGGCCCTGGGGCAACCTATTGTGACTCACTGCAGTTTGCAAGTGTTGGGTTTTTGGGGACTTTGGTGGGGTTTTTTTGTGTTTGTTTTTTTTTTGGGGGGGGGGTTTGTTTGTTTGTTTGTTTATTTGTTTATTAGTTCATTTCTGTTTCCAAAGAAGCATAACATTAGTTTCATGCTTTTGGACATTAAATCATATCAAAGAGTCTTTGTCTTGCCTTTTATGTCTTTTTATTCAATTTTGTCCTTACTAATCAAGAGTGCAAATATTTTAACAGCCCAGAGGTTCTTATGGCAGATTTCTTTTAACCAAAAGCAATAAATGGTATTTTGTAGGGGGTTTGTTTGTTTGACAGATCGTACTCTGACTCTGCATTCTTTCTATTTAAAATTTCTATTCTTCTGTCATTTTCATTCTCTGCCAGAACGTTGCCTACACATTATAGAGAGTGTGCTTATCCAAGCTATTAATATTTTGCACTGACATTCTAGGACCCAGTTCATCCACTTGGTGAATGTTAATGCGTACCTGGACTTCACACAGGGATGAACTAAACAGCTCCTTTTCTGAAGAAGCCTGACAAAGAAGTTACTGCTTTTTGAGGTCACATCTTTCTCTGTTCTATGTCAGTAACTAGAACTCTCAGGTTTGTATGGACTCCAGTGATTTCATGTTTCTCTCCTGTTTAGTGTAACACATCCTCTCCACAGATCCTTATTTTGCTGCAGGAATTATTTAGTCTTGTAGGGACAGTGCTCAAACTGATAAACTCTTTCACTAGGCCTGTACATGTAGCTTTGTTGCAGAAAGATTTGCTATTGGAATTGAGGACACAGCTACCAAGGCAGGTACAGGCTGGTTTCTAGGAACCAGCACATCATGCTGAAACAAATTTCAAAAGCTGAAAATTATGAATTCCAGGACAAAAGCTTTTATTCAGAGGCAGGTGTATATAACTTCCAGAATCTGAGACATCTTTGAGATGATAATCCCTAAGCATCTGGCTGTCCTTTTCCTTCATCCAAATAAATACAGAATACCTGCTCCAGGAGTGGCTGTCACAAGTGTGGGAGCACTAAGCACACTTGCCTTCCCCTGGGTTTGGCTGCCTGTGCTTAGCATGCACAGAAGTAATGGTGCCACAGTCAAGCCTTGAACACTTTGAGAATGTTCTACCAAGAAGCCTTGTGAGAGCTTTTTCTCCCTGTTTTCACACCCCCAGCCCTCTTTTTTTCAGGGGTTGCTTTTGAGCTATGGTGCAGCCTTCTCTGTGGATGTTCTTTTATCTGCCTTGCTCTGATCCTCTTTTGTGGTTTAGCTCCAGCTGGCAACTAGTCACCATGCAGCTTCTTGCAGCCTTCCCCCCCCAGTGGGATGGGGAAGAGAGTCAGAAGGGTAAAAGTAGGTGAACACTTGTGGGTTGAAATAAACACAGCTTAATAGGCAAAGCAAAGCAAGGAATTACTTCACTGCTTCCCATGGTGGGGACAGGTGTTCTGCCAATCCTAGGGAAGAAGGTCTCTGTCACATGTAATGGCTATTTGGGAAGACAAATTTTACCACCACAAATCTTCCCCCATCTTCTTCTAAACCCAGCTTTATTTGAGGAGCACTGTAGGGCACAGAATATTCCTTTGGTCAGTTGGAGTCAGCTGTCCCGGCTGTGTCCTAATAACTGTACCCCAGTCAAAACCAGCACAACACCATGATTCACTGATGACTTTCTGGCTTGATGACTGGACTGTTGAATGATCTTGCCTATCATCTGAGACCTGCTCTCTATGCTCAGACACAGTGGGCCTGTTCCTTGATCCCTGCTCCCTCTGGTTATGGAGCACTACCTGCCCTTGCTGCTCCTTGATTATTAGAAAGAAAGCTTGTCCATGTGTACCCAGAGGGGACACCTGGGTTTTGAAAGTTCATACATCATTTATGAACATACCTTGTTGCCCATCATAGTCTCTCTCAATCCTTTAAGATCAGGATTTCCCATTCATACAACTGAGGGTTTCCTGTAGCATGTAGCATATGGGAAACTACATCATTTACATACAGAAGCAGACTGTCTGGAAGTCCTACATATTATTAATGAGCAGCATGAAAAGATAGATCGATAAGATGGCATCATCTGCCTTCTCCATGACAAATCCAACAGCAGATTTGTAACTCCAGACTGGTTGTATAGTGGTAGGGGATCCAGGCTTCATGCTGGCACTGCTTCTGCCCTGGAGGGTGAAACTGTGGGGGTGTCGTGTGAGCTCACACTATAGCACAGATACCAGTTTCTCACCAGGACCTCTAGTGCAGACTTGTTTTTTATCTTGAAGCTCATTCTTTCTTGCTAAACATCCCATGTTAGGGAGGTTGGTACTAGATGATCTGGAAGGTCCCTTCAAACCCACACATTCTATGATTCCATGACCAGCTTCAGTGACCAGTATCCAAACTAGAAGAGACTAATTCTTACTACAGGTTTAAGACCTAGGGAGAGGACTATGGTGGAAAACTCTGAGATTTTTAAAAACAATTTTTTTACTGCCTACACTCTAAAAATGTGTAGCTTCTAATTGTCAGTCCTTATGCATAAGGAATGTTGTTACTTCCTCAGTCCTCACATATGCACACTCACACACACACTCTGCCACCCTGCCCCAATTCTTCAGGGAAATCTACAATGAAAATTGTGCCTGTGAGGACTCAGACTAGGATGAAAAAGAAGAAATGTATTGTGTAGAGGTACCAGTCACAGATTTCTTTTAAAATCTACTATTTAGGAATATAACCAATTTAACCTTTTGGAGGAGGGGGTTGGCTCTAATAGGAAAGAAAATAAAAAAATTTATCAGCATTAAATTTAGTTCTTGGGGTGCTGTGCCATCTATCACAAGTCTATTCATCCCACAACATAAATCCCAGTCCCAAATAATTTTTGTCCTTCCTAGACTTGGTAGATCTAATGAAATGCTTTCTGCCATCATCAGAACCAGTTACTCCTTTCATAGCAGGACCTGTACATTCTAAAATGGAACATTTCTAGGAAAATGCTACAGCCTGCCATGGTTTGGAAGAACTGCTGTGTACCATCTTTCTGCTGTGATGCCTGCAATTTAGAGGACAATGGCTTAGAGAATGAGGATTGCGAAAATATGTTGTGGGAACAGTTGGCACCAAAAAAGGCACAATCAGTGAAGTTCGGAACTAACATCATAGCTGATTGTATCAAGAGCTGATGATAGACCTCAGTTCATCACATATTGTTGAAGTTCTGTAATTGCACTGAAATAGTTGAGCATGAGTAACATTGAGCTGGGTCAGAAAATACTATTTCTTGTTCTATTTGCACATATGCTAAATTTAATTCAAAACATTAAAACATTTTTTAAAAGATTAACAAATACTTTGGAGAAGCCTCATAATGGTTCTAACTAGTTAACTACACATTTAATCAAAGTGCTATCTCAGGTAGACAAGAACTGCAGCCAGCAGGAGGACACAATGTGTTCAGTTTCCATGGAAATTTACTCAAAGGAAAAGGAAAGGTAAGCTCTTATTCTATGGATAAGGCAGTAAAATATTCTTTAAAACATTGTAAAGTGAACTAGTCTGCTATAAAAAAAAAAACAAACAATGAAATGTAGTAGTAATTTTCAAATTCTATACCTGTAAAAATAAACAGTGTAAATTTCTAGAGGCAAAAGAAGCAAGGGAAGAGTTCAAAACTGTACCTGTTAATAAGTTTGCTTAGTAACAGGCGCAGTCTGCTGAGTGAACCAAAGCTGTCTTTATCAAAGTCCTATTTTTAGAATGATTGCTGCATTCTGCAAGCTCATCTATGACTTCACTGGTTAAATCAAAACATTATCTGGCCTGAAAAGAGTCAAAAATTATGGTTATTTTTATGAGTACATCTAACAATATAAATGAGGGGCTTATGATGTTTTTTATTGATCATAATTTTATACTGGTGATATTTGGGTTTGTTTAAAAAATTCAGGAATCAGTTTGAAAGTGGAAACAAGTGATCTTTAGTAAAGGATGCAATTGCTGCTTGAATATATAAACAAAAGGGTGTTTTTATTATTTTATTGTAATCAGTGATATATGTATTGTTTGTGTACTTAATATCAGTATATATATTTATTGATTTGTTTTGACAGTCTATTCAGGCTTTTTTGTTGCCTGTCTGGAGTCTGAAATACCCTAGGGGAGTCAGAATGAAGTCTTTTGCAAACAAGCTCTGCATCAGCTCAGCTATTGGTCAGCATCATTCAGGAATATAAATATCTTCTTAGTAAATTAAACAGCGTTAATCCAAATGCAAATGCTAAATTCCATAAGGAAAAGCTGTAAGAGGTGATCAATAAAATTCAGTTTAATTTCAGTGAATCACAGTCCTTCTGAAGTCACCTCTGCTGCCTGGCTGCCTGGCTGTACATTAAGTTGCACATCTAATAGATATCTGCCAGTGTTTTTTGTGACACTGACATATTTTAAAAGTAAGTTCCTCTTATGAATACCTTGTTGAATGAAGGCCTTATCATGAAATTTTGACCCTTCGCTCAAGTCTTATTTCATGAAGCAAACAGGTAATTCCTGGTGACCTTAGGTCCATGGCGCAAGCAGTACTGGTATAAGCCTTCCTTCATTACTTCTTCTCATTACTGAAGCAAAGCAATCATTTATGCTCTATTTTCATTTCAACCTACTTACTTCCAACAAGGCTCACATGTGATAAACATCATAATTTCAGCTGTAAATGTTAACTCCTACTACTTTGTCAGCTAGAGGTTTGTTAGCCTCTCATTTTCCACCATATAAATGGTGAGTCTTTCATATGGGGCAATGCTAACATAAATCCATAGTAAATAATTAGATCTGTGATATTCTTGCAGAGATTTTTGCCATTTAAGTTAGCTAGACTGGAAGTATACAAGGTCCTGAGATTGATATAACAATTATCTTTTGCTTTTAGGGTCTGATCCAGACTCCTCTGAAGTTAATGCACATTTTATCATTCCAAGAGCAGTTGGCTTAAGCCTTTAGGGGTGAACTTGTTAGAAAAAAATAAATAAAAAATTGAAACATTATCTTGCTTTTGTACTAAAGTAGTATCATAATAAGCAGATAATTAGGCTTGATGAACCATTATGGGTTTGGCAGTCAAATGCAAGGACCATTTCAGAAAAAGAATTCTATTTACTAGACACACAAGATCATTGTTACTTGTCAAAGTAAAACAGTGCTAGGTCAAAAGAAAGAGTTGAGAGTTTGGCTGACTTAATTATTTTTTACGTTTGGGAAGGCACTGGGACTTTTGCTAAAACAGATCTCTGTCTACCTGAAAAATGCTTTCATACAAACCTTTATACTCCCACTTTGTGACTGGACCTTTTCTTTTAGTCATACAGCAATTACAATCTTAATAATATTTTAGATACAAATAATGAATATCACACTGCTAGCATATGCACCACATAGCAGACTTGTGAATTTGTGAAAGCATGAAGCATCCCTCATGCAAGGACAAAAAAAGCATTTTATTTCATATCTTCCCCAATGCTGAAATAAACTGCTATGCAATTGCATGGCATTTGGCAAGAAAGGAGCAAAATCCCTACAATGCTGAGGATATCTTAGTTGTGATGTTTCTGTTTTAGATCATCCAGAATGTGTGTGTCATATTTATTCCTGAAATGTTTCCTCTGAAGAACAAAACTGCTATTTAATTACCTAATGCAAATTCCCCCCCAATCAAAACCAAAAACAAACTAACCTCTCAGATGCAGATAATGAGAACAAATCAATAATACCATTGTAAAACAGTACTAGCTTCGGGAGACAGCTGCACAAGTAAATAGGTCCATTTGTTTTGAAATCCTTCCTGAACATCATGACTCATCTTCTGGTTCTATTTTGGGCTCTGTCGTATGTGTGTGTGGCTGAGGTCACACAAGCCAGTAATCCAAGCAACTGAAGCAGTGTGAGTTGTCAAAAAGAATAGTTTATTACGTGGATTTGCTGTATAGAAATGTCTTTTCATACTCTGTCTGTTCATAAAAGGATATGAGCAATAATCTACCTTGTCTGCAATGACTTAAATCTTCTTATTCAGAATTAAAACAAGCTTCAAATTTCTTCTCTCGGCAACATCAAACTAAACTTTTATTTCCAGGGAAATCAGGTAAAACCAGTTAAGAGGTTTTTTGATTTTGTCTGGAAAGCATCTTGGGAGGGGTCAGAGAAGTAATATATATTTAAAATAGAAATAGATTTCTAAGTTTAGATAGTAGCTTTTGCTGTAATAATGCCCTCAGGAGACTAAAATGGTCACTTTTTACCCATTCATCCTTTAATTAGGAAAAGTCAGTACATATGCGCTTGATGAAAAGCATGATCATGAGTGCTGTTTTAGTTTGGGTGTCAAATTTGAGGGCTGCAAAGAGTGCAGAGCACTAATGTTCACTGGCTGGGACATCTGCACGGAGATGTCAGGCAGGGGCTGGTTCAGGGCACACGATGAGTCATCCGTGGCTGGCAGAGAGTGCTGCTCAGCAGGGTGAGCAAACCCCCATGGCCGGAGCCTTGCCCGCCTGGAGTGAGCAGATGTGCAGGGAACAGAGAGAGAGGAGATGCCCACCATTCACATAGAAAATGCTGTGTTTTCTCCAGTTTTTAAGATTTTCATTTGCCCTTTTGAGAGCTGGGAATACTGGTGCACTTTAATACAAACCTCTGGATGAAATGATGATAGCTATTAAAGTCAGTGAGAAGAATAAAGCTCCACTAGTTTCAACAGAGTACTGTCACTGTGAACTCATCACTTCAAAACAATCCTTGGTTTTAGATTTGACAGTTTTGGAATGCCAGGAACATTATTGTGTTACAAACAAACACAAAGAAAATAAAGCCTGTGAACTATACTTTGCAATAAAAATTCTGGGCAGTTTATGTCTGCCTCAGATCCTAACTTTCAAAGAAAACTTGGTTGGCAGTTTGGTTTGGGGGTCTTGTTGCTGCTGCTACTGCTGATTACCTATTTAATTATTGACTTCTTCTTTTTTTTTTTTTTCCCCCAGAGAACTCCAAAGCCTTTCACAGTATGGCGACCTACTAAATTTTCTAGCTTAATTAGGATGGGGATGGGTGTTTTTTAAAACATTAACATTTCAAGATCCATTTGGAAACTTCTTTGGACTCTGAAAAAAAACTCATTGCTGAACTTAATTATTTTCACCAGTGTCCTGGGAATAATGTCCAATGGAAAGAAAGTCATCTTATGGCTAGAAATATCAGGCCCAGCACTCCATCTGCTTTCTGACCTGTTAGGCTTTCTCAGCACTTCTTTCAGGACTTGCTGTAATGGACATCCTGATACTACCACAGCAAAGCTTTGAAAAAACAGGAATGATGGGCAACCAACAGTGAAATAACCACTATAAGCTTTATGAAGAGTTTTGAACACAAGGGCATCTGGACACCTTGGAGTCAGTAGATAATGTAGACAAAAAGGTATTTATCAAACAGTAGCGTAAAGTTCCTTATGTTTCTCTTTCTCTTACTACATAAAACCAGTGTACTTTATGGTGGATGGCTTTAAAACCCTGCAAGACCTTTTCAGACAAACTAATAAAGCAAGTGAAGAAACAGTGGTTATATTTTTCTAATCAACTGTCCAGAGAAGAGGTCTAACTATTTCTTGAAGGAAAGCTGATATTTGCAAAAGATTTGTGCTCCACATAAGCTCCCATCTCTGCCACATACAAGTGAATGTATTGGCTCTCTCTTCCAAATTCTGTGTAATTTGTCTGATACACAACTGTTACAAGAGACTCCAGTACTTAGAATAGTTCTGGCAAGAAACTAATCAAGGAGCCTGAACAAACAGCAAAACCTAGTAAATTCTAATTCGAACAACATATGTTGTTATCAAACTAGAGGTGTTAAACATACCCATGTTCATTCATCTGGAGAAAAATGACCTCAGCAGCATACCCAGCAGCATTCTAAGGGAAATGTGCAAAGTGTCCAGATGATTATTAAGTTGTCTTCGTTTTGTGGGTGTAGTACCAAGATCACATGCTAATGGAACAAGGACATTTGTTTGATATTAGGTCAGCTGGGTAACCCCTTTCACCAGTAGGAACTCATTGGCTCGTTTCTCTCTGATATCAATATATACTCTGGGAAGAAGGGGTAACTTGCTATGATTCTCCAAGACGTAGTCTTCACAGCAAAATGACTGGCTGGTATCAGTATATCCTGCTTTAAAATAAAAAAAATTAGAGAGAGTATAGTTCTTCCAAGGTACAAAAAATTTATCAAAATTACCGTGGCTAATCTCCATGTTTACAAGGCCCAAGATGCACAGGCTGACTTGTGTCTATGGCACAGATATAAAAAGCTCTAATAAGGCAAGCCAGCTGGAGCTTTTGCTTTGGCATTTGGTGAGGTTTTTTTTTAATCCAGACCATAGTGCTTGCTTACATCATGGCAAAGCTCTGCCATTTTAATTAATGCAAATCATAGACGAGTTGCAACAGATGAAAATGTGCAATGGAAGCATAAACTGTGGTTGTTGGTTGCTGCCCTCTACTACGGAAATTTGGAAGCTGCAGTACAAAGGAATCTGCTGAATTCTATAAGAAAGTGAAAAAGTAGAGATTTTTTGCAGAAATATTGGATGTCGGTTAATAGCTCATTTTTCTCTCAAGGGAGAATAGATTTTTCTTCTATGAAGATTTATTTTATTTCCTCACAGTGTTCAGAACTATAAATTGTATGCAAGGGACTTGGTTGGAATTTACAAATGACTATATCCTTTTATTGTATTTTATGCACTTGTCAAACTAGAATGGCTACTGTAACTGAAGTAATATAGAAGTCATTTTTCTACACAGTTTGATTTAAGGAAATCTAATGTCTGATGAGAACTTATTATGGGATTGAGCATTAGTATTATTTTCTGCTCTTTTCTGGTTTAGTATTGCCCTTCAAACACAAAGTTCATTGACATTCTCCCAGTCATGCTCAAGGTGATTAATTACGTGATCATTACTACCTACCTTCAACTCACTTTTGGGAAATTTCCAGACAGTTAAAGTATTTGAAAAGTCCTTCAACAATTTTAAAGTTTTGCAAAAATATGTAATACTTGCTTCTTCAGCACTATCCAAAGCTCTGGGTGCTATTGAGACACACTATTGCTCCCACCCTCGCCCCACATGAGGAGCTGCAGGGGTAACCCCCAACAGCACAGCTGTACTTTTGTTCCACGTCGCTGATGGCAAGTGAAGTTTCCAAGTTTGCCATGGGCCTCCACACTACTCTTATCCTTTTGATGTGTGACTTTTATTCCAATACACTTAAAGCTATTTCTTGAGATGGATTTGTGCTAAAAATAAGGACCATTGAACCCAAATGTGCCAGAATTCTATAGGTTTGATTTGCAGGGAACATGCCTTTCTGCACTGCCAACTTTGTGATTTTAAGATGAAGTCTCCTGACATCTGCTGTTTAAGGAAATGACCTGTCTTTTGAAGATTGGTGATTGTAAGTCTGTCTACTTTCATTTAGGTGAAATCTCTAGGCCTTTAACTGCATGGCAAAGTTTGAAAAGTTATTCTGAGTTCACTTTGCATTTTTGGAAACAAAGACAGAAGCCTTCAAACTAAAAAGTAACTTAGGCTTCAGGACTGTCCGGGTTTTTCTTCTTAATAAGATTGCTTTTTGTCTGGTGGAGTTTGGGGCTCTTTGGAGGCTCTGGATTTCTTATTTTCATTTTGGATTGTGGCGCGTTTTCTAAACACAGATCTTTTGTGCTTGGCAAAGAGCAATTGCCTCTACTGTTATTTATGTCACTGTGGTCTGTGAAACAAGAGTGGCAACTGTTGAAAATTTCTTTGAAGATCTCTAAGATCACTCCTTCTTCTCAAGTCAGGCTGTAAATTATAAGAGTTAGCATAAAAAATGGATTAACCAGCTGACCCAGGGATCCCTTTGTGAAAATCAATGACATTAGTTTTTTCAGAAAGTGAATGAAATGAAAATGCATTAGGTTTTTCAGATTTGCTCTTTGCTCTTGACCAAAATACCCTATCTATAACAATATAAGTATTTTTAAGTATAAAAAACTAGGGTACAGGTGTCTGAAAGAAAAAAAAAAAAACAGTAAGGTGTTGGAAGGGAAGGAAAACTGAGAAAATCCAAGTAGTTTTCTTGGGTAGTATCAATTTCAGAGAGCTGATAAACACTGAGAAGTCAGAACTCTTGTTGCTGACACAAGGCAAAGAGAGGCTGCCATGTTGCAATAAAATAATTTTCTGCTCCAAGGAAAACAGATTTTTTAGCTGGAGATGTTTTACTACTTCACAGAAATAAAGCAGTGGGAAGTGCAAAATACCACGCTATATAAACACTTTCCAGCTATAGTAACTTTTGACAGAGTCTCTGTAACAGTTTTCTACAACTTCTCTCATCCTAATCACTAAACTTTGAATGCCACAAGTAGGTGGGAGATGCCTCCTGGATGAGGAAAGGGGCAGAAAGGACCCCAGCCTGCTCTAAAGAGCTCAAAGAGGGAAAAGCTTGGAGGGGAATTCCTCTATCAGAGTTATAAACCAGAATTAAATTAGTACTGAAGAACGCCTCTGTGTTTGATTCTGCAGGCTAACCCTTAGGGCACTTAACTGATAAAGACCTTGTTTAAGATGCATGCTCCGTGGCGGATGTGTGAATGTATTATGCCATCCCTGATTTTTAAAAATAATTATTATTTTTGTAAAACACGAAACCAGACAGAAGCAGGTTTTCCACATTCATAAGAGTTCCTAGGTTACAAGGCTGGGATATTTCATCTCTGATATCATTTTAGCCTTCTAACCATTAAATTTTAGAATATAGCTCAGATTTTTAGGGGTTAGAATCTTACATTTAAGTTAATAGTCCTTCTTTTTCAAACCAACACTGAGGCTTTATCTCCTCCAGTGCTTTCTCCCAGCTCCTCAGCATGTCATGGCAAAGCTTACCTTGTATTGGCAACAAGTCCACACTACTAAAGGGTAGCAAGGGGACTATTCTGTTTCAACCACTGTCATTCTAAGCTTTCCCTGAATTTCCTTGCCTTCCTGCAGACTCCAGGAACAGCAGGGTTTCTCAGTAGCTGGCTGCCACTTCATAATACCAAGAGGGTGTTCAAACTGTATATTCAGCAAGTACAAACAGCCTCATTTTGGTATTAAATAACTGCTAGCTGGTAGCTGGACAGTAACCAAGCCATGGCAATGAAGCAAAGACATAGACTTAACACTTCATGACTTTCTCCTTCATCTTGCCAGATATTTTTCACTTTTATTTTAAACAATCATTAAGGAAGTCTATGATGCAACAAAATGTAAGCTAAACACTTCTCCCTCATAAAGTTTCAATCTTCACCAGTGACTCAGTAATCACTCTTTTGAAGTCGGCAGACTGTTTGTTGAAGCAGCAGAAGTACATGCAGATTTTATAGCCTAACTGTAACAGTGTTTGTCATGTATTAGAAAATAACTTAGAAATGGTTTTTCCATATGCCTTCTGTCTTGGAGTGCAGAGGGTTTAACATTTGCATAAGGTGTGTCAGTAGGCTTTGTAGGTCAGGCCTATGTTCTTATTCCATTAAAAATCATAATACATTGGAGGTTTTTGTCCTTTCCATTTCATAATTATTTTCACATTTTCATTTTGTCTGTTTTTTCCTCATATTTCCTGTGTGTTTTTCCCCTTCTCCTATTCACTTCCCTCTTTTTCACCCCCCTTTCCTGTGTAATTTAAGTTTTGATTATCTAATCAGACTTGTTCTTACAATGGATTTAAGTTGGAATTGGAGAAAAATGTTTGCTCATTTCTCAGAAATAGAAAATGTCCAGGAAGCTGGCACACTACCTGTGACCAGAAAATAATTGAAATGGTAAGAGATGTAAATCTGGAGACAGGAAACTCCAGAGTGTCGTTACAGGTGGTGCTAAAAGACCACATCTTGAGGAAAACTCTCATTACACCGCTGAGAAGAAAATATTGAAACATTAACATTCAAAAAACATTGACCATGGGAAAGGAAATATTTTGTGAATCAAACAGTAAATCTAAAGGGTGTATTGGTGGAAATGTAAAGAGGGGGAAAAGGGGTAGAAAAATCTCATGCTTTGTGGAAAGCATGTCCCTCTGGAGGGAGTCTGCACCTGGGACATCTCACCAGCACTGCGCTTTCATCCTCTTCCCCCAGTCACCTTTTTCTTGTTCAGTCTGGGTATAGCACTGTGGAGAAATAAAAAACAAATTGTACCCTCTATGCCAGAACAGGCAGTTCAACAGAAATTCAAGGGAACATTAGGAGGGAGGAAAAGAAAGAAGGATATGAAAGGAACTGATTTACAAAGTGACAAGTGGAATAAGAATATCAGCATTCCTTACTGTTAATGAACAGTCACCAGTAGGCTGATTTAAAACAACTATTTTTCTAAAGTCCCTTTTACAGCTAGAAGGTGACTGCTATGTATGAAACTACACCTACCTTTAAAATATGCTGCCAATCCTGAAACACACATACAAGGAAGTCTTGTTTCACAATTTGAATAAACATGAGGGGGGTTTAGTAAATGGAGGAAGTGTCCCAATATCTTTGTCTCAGCTGATCCTTTTGCTCAACTTTGTATTAACTGATCTGTGTGCTATAACCAGAAAATAGAATTTTTAGTGTACTATAAATATGTTTGGCTTATTTTCTCATTTATTTTCAGAAAAGGTCTTAGTGCACTCTGCATGAATAGATGTGAGAGCTACAGAAAAACAAAGTGTTTTTCCAACGGAAGTCATAAATAGTAAATTCTTCAGCAAGCAGCCACTAATTCTCACACTTGAAAAAAAAAAATTTGGCACTGAAAGGTGCTGGGTTTTTTTCACAAAGGCAGGTGCTTGTTACTTACAGACCTGATGCTGAATCTGTGTAAAACTTCGTTAGGAGATATTTTTTGAAACTCCTGGTGGAGCTGAGGAGCGAAGGTGACTAAACTACAAAGCGCTCACAAGGACTGGAAAAGCGAACAGCTCGCAGAGGACCCTGCGGCAACACCAGCATTGCCTTTGTAACCCAGGAGAGACAGAGCCACTGGGGAGATCATTATGCAGGGGTTACTATTCAAAAGCTTCACAACACCTTATAGAGAAGTAGCAAAACAAAATTATGGCAGAGACAGATCTCTAGGACCTCAGCACAGCCGGAATTGCCTCAAAAATAGGTAATCCTTGCTTTCCCAATCCCCTAAGAGATCAATTATAGAATTCTTTTGAATAATAAAACATAAGTCAAATTTCAGTCTCAGCTGCTACCTCACCTTATATTTAAATTCAGTCCTCAGAAAGCCTAGCTTACCACAGAGGCAGTGGAGCACAGAGGGTCAGAGAAGTTTATAGCTTATCGTTTATAATTTATAATTTATATATAACTTATAGTGCTCTAACTTGATATGAATAATGTAGGCAACTTGCACAGAAATGCTTTAAAAAATCTTACGGTTACAGTGACTGTGGTGTTACTGGTTATGGGCACATAATTTCCATCCCATCATTTTTAGAAGATCTAACTGAGCTGCTGCAGAGACACTAACCCTGGANGTGGTGTGGTGTGGCGAGTCCCAGGCTGGCAATGGCTCTCAGGCTACTCCCCTCCTCTCACTGAGGCAGTGCTCTGCACTGCCCACAGCCCACTGCTGCCCAGGGCCACCTGGCATGGGCTAAACGAGCACTAAACCACCCAGCCTGGAGCCTCCCTTGGTAAGGAACATTTACACACGAACTGTGGGTCTAGGACAAGCTTTTAATTAGTGACATTTCTTTGTAGTTGATACATTTGCTTCTTTTTAACCTCCCACAACAAGAACTCCTTTTTCTGCAGGACTTCCAGATTCCTGGTTCTACCTCCAGTTTTTCCCAAATGGTTAGTACTGGACCACGCTGGTTGTTCATTTAACAGTGGGGCAGCACCTGAGAAATGGGGCAGCCCTTTTGCAGCCCTTGACACATGGGGCTTTTCCCTCACTCTGCTATGCTAAGATACTAACACAGCATGCAGTCTCTCCTACTATTTTTGCAAGCAATATTTGAAAGCAATGTATGTAGAAGCAGTTCCTGGGCCATGAAGTAAATTTAGAGTGAGAAAGTTGCAATATGAATACACAGCTTGTTTGCCAGAACGTGCCTCCTTCTTGCCGTGAAATCCCTTTGCAGAAGGGCTGGGCAGGCACAGAGTTGTTAGAAGAAAAATGTGTACCATTGCATGCTTGGATTTTTTTTTTTTTCTTTAAAGGAGGGGGTTGTATTTGCCTTGACAGAAGAGAGGTAACACTGTGGGTCTGCAGCAGCTGGGCTGGAAGACCAGGGTGATGGCACGGTAAGGGCTCCCTGCCCCAGCTCCATGGCACCTGGACTCCAGCTCATGCCCAGGCACCTGCAAATCTCACAGCAATCCTTCACAGCCAGGGTGTGGCATTATGGTTTTTTTTCTCTGAAATTGAAAACTTCAGCTACTAAGTTAATCACTATAAATCTCATAATGGTTTACCAAAATTTTCTAGATGAAGCACAGATGTGGGAGGAGGTGTTGCATTAAAAAAGCAAATTGACAATTTAGACCTCCTTTATTAGTAATGCTTAACCAAAGCACTGTTTGGCGACTGAGACAATTATAAGCAAGTCTGATCATGCAGAATACCATGGTGGTATTTGAAAGGTTAAAATTCAGTAGTGAGACTATCAGAAACATCTCAGCCAGAACTGACAGTTTTATAGCATCCTAGAAAATATACCTTTACTTTGCTCAGCAGCACTTCAGAGCCTTCATATATCAATCGTCCCAGAAGGAAAATGTGAACATTATTGTTTTGTCTAAACAAAAAAAGTCTGTTCCAATAACTTTCTGTCCAAACTTGATTGGGCTAAAATAACATGACATAAACAGTGCTTAATATCAGTGTGATGTTCATTTGTTTTTGTTTGTGTCGATGCACTGGCAAACGGAATGTGGAGTTCTTTTGAAGTTCCATGGTTTTGGAGTCTATAGATAAATTCAGTAATATAAAAATACATGTGATTTATGACCAGTACTTGAAATAATACTTCAGAAGTATTGGTAAAGGTCAGATTCTTCTATGCCCCCATTCCATCTCTTTTTCTGTGGAAAATGTCAGTATATGTTGCTGAAGTCCCAGTGTGGTATATATGGGTCCACTTGTGTCGTTGCACGGGTCTTTCAAACTTATCACTGACCAAATAATTTTTCTGGAGGTCACTGTGGTTTATGAGGAAGCTATGCCAATTCCAACCAACCAATATTAAGCTCAACAGAGTGCAAGGCATTTTCTTTCACATTACAGCTCAAATCTCATAACCACCTCTATCCAAAAGAAATATGAGCTTTTAAGAGCTTTGAGGCAAAACCTCATAATAATAAGTTTTTTATGTAGCATTTTTCATTTCAGGATTACACAAAGCACTTTGATTCATGGAATGGCTTGTAAGCCAAGAGAAATCACGATTTTGGCCTCCTGAAAAACATAGACCTGTAGGTCTTCTACAGTGCTTTGTAACTTGGGACCACTGTAGTAACCTTGAGAAACCCACATCAGACAGATTTTATCAGACTTATCTTGAAAAGAGGAAAATTGCAGGATTCAGTTAACTGGCTGACTCTCAGAACACACAGCAAGAAGCGGCAGTGCTCAAAATAAATTGATTAATCCAGGAATTACTTGTTTTACCAGCTGCAAAATGCTTAACTATTTTCAGACATGCATTTTTTAGGGGAAAGACAAGATTTGCGCACAGTCCCTTCTTTAAGTCTCAAGGACTTGTGTAAACAGAACTAACTGTCTTTAACTGAAAGGTTAAAAGCAGTGATAGAAACATGCTGTTAATAATTTTGGGGTTTCATTGTGGTATTTGGAGTCATAATGTAACATAGAGGAGGTCCAGTTTCTCTTCCTCATATACAGTAACAAGCCTGGTGGTGATGCAAACAAGTCACAAGGAGTGTTTTAAGGAGATTTTATTAAATTTCTTCGCTATGACAAAATAATGAAATAGCAATAAAAAAGAGGTAAATCAAAAGTCAGCATAAGAAAGTGGAGATTTAACTTTGGTTATTTTCCATGCTAGTAAATGGCACTTGCTCTTGTTTTCATGATGCACTAATGAGCAGGGCTGTGTGGATAAAGATGGAGCAATTCAAACAGAATAGCAGGGACACAGGGACTATTCCTTTAAAAAAATTTCTAATGGGGATTATTAAATTATAAGGTTTATTTTTATCTACAGTGGTGACTTTCTGAGATGCAGTGTAAGATACACTGTTAAAGTTAGGACCAATGTAACACGGTTAACAGATCTAATGTATGGCTAAATTAAAATTACTGGGTCGTTAACTTGCTATAGGAAAAAATATTAACATCAACTCAAGTTGCATGTAAGTCTTTCAGACTTGGTTTTAGATGCTAGGGCTAATAGCTATATAAAATGGTTAATAACCCCAAGTCGGCCAAACTCATATTGTAAGCCTTTGTTTATAAGTTTCCATACAGTCTCTTTTAAAAGAGTTGCATGGATGGGTTTTTGGGGGGATTTCTTTAATCTACTTTCCTTTTGTAAAGTTTATTTTGGACGTTGTTACTTTTTCAAATTACACGATTTTAAATACCTGAAGCCAGCAATGAGTCAAGGGCTTGTAGGGAACATAATTTCCTATAGAAAAATCTCCACTCTTTTGGGAGAACTGCTGTTTCATTAATATGGACATGTTTTTTTTCTTTAAATCAGTACCAAAATGATCCACCTAATTATGAAAGATAATTTCTTTCTCTAGAAGTGCAATATAGCCTTTCATCTATTTAGAGTTCTGAGAAGTGTTTGTTACACTTTTGAGTCAGGTCCTGGGTATCGACTGAAAGACTCCATCCTGTTAAAGGATGTCTTTCATTGTAGCACTAAGTAGATGAAAGGGCTGTTCAAACAGGGTCACCTTGTTGTTTAGCTGGTTTCTCATCATTCCGGAAGAGATTTTTCCAGCTTTACTGAAAGAGCCAAGGCAGCAAAATAAAATTACCCATTTCTTCACCTTGCACACTTAGAGCCACTTGAGATCAGTCTCCTGCCTTTTATCACAGCAATATATACTGTTGCACACTTCACTGGAGGAATTTGTTAGGATTTTTCATCTGAATTGTGGAAATAATTAATAACTTTCTTTTTATATTAATGACATTTCTTTCAAGATGATTCTATGCTATGCTCAAGCTA
Source organism: Machaerirhynchus nigripectus (assembly GCA_013397975.1). Classification (NCBI taxonomy): domain Eukaryota; kingdom Metazoa; phylum Chordata; class Aves; order Passeriformes; family Dicruridae; genus Machaerirhynchus; species Machaerirhynchus nigripectus. The sequence goes on along the minus strand of VZRQ01010237.1, from coordinate 1,174,545 downwards.
AAGTACCCACATCATTGATTTTTAAGCACAAAGGCATTCCTGATTTTATGCAGATTGAATGATGTTAGGATATTTGGGAAATAGTAGTTTATCCTGACTTCTTTTTTTTTTCCCAGAGTTTAGGTGTTCAAATTTTTCTTAGTTAGTGCTGTATTGATTTTAGCTGCTAAGTGACCTATGATTATGGTCTTATTTTCTAACACTGGAGGGAGGAATGACTTTCTCTGTATCAATTTTCTTTTTTACTCTAATGGCTAGGAAACCATGAAAATTTGAGATAAGCTCTGTCAGTGGGATTTCAGGGACAAAATGTTGGCTTCAAAGCATTCAGTTTATTTTCAAGTATGAGATGCAACATAGCAATGTGACTTCAAACTACTGAATTCTTTCATCTGCAGTCTACGTTCTTTGCTAGTACTCTCAGAAAACAATGAATATGCTAAAAAACATGAAAGCCTTAATTTCAGCACTGAAGAAATGCACACTGGAAACTATTTACTCCAGGTAACATGGTAAATTTTCCATTGAGCACCTGAAAAAAATAAAATAAATTGAAGCATGCCTTTATGGCGTGCTGTGGCTAAAAAATGACAAATTATCAAATTAGAACATTGGCACAGAACAACCTCTATGCAGCTGAAGAACTATCATTAATGTGGTGCAGAATCCATTAAAATAACATATTGCTTTATGCAACGTCTTTGATAATCTGACCAGAAAAACATCTACCATAGACAATAAACCTGAAGAACACAGATGTATCTGGCATTTTGCACAAAAACACAGGAGAATTGTTGTTATTATCTGATATGCCCGAGGTCATCACTTGGTCTGCAGCATCCTGAAAATGCTGCAGCTGGGGTTTTCATTAAAAACTCTTGTCCAAGCTGCTCAGCATCACACAGTGGAGGGCAGGGACATCACTGAGATCTGACTCTTGTATTGCCAAAATGTTCCCGCCTTCACTTTTCCTGCTGCTACTGGCATAATGCTATTTCTGCCTTACAGAATTACATGACAGTTCCAGAAAATTTACTGATCAGCAACAGGATGAAAGCAAAACCTTCCTAAGGTTTCTCTCCCACTTCTGAAATACTGGGTTATCAGATCTAATACAGAACACCAAGGACTTTGGTTGTAGGGAAACTCTGGTTTCACATGGGTCATGAAAGCATGGAACAGCTGATATGACTAAGATTTCCTGGTCTGAATTATGACACCTCTGGCTTTGAATCCAAAGTTTTTTGCTTCTCACCTGAATTTCCAAAGTGCAAGGAAAACAGTATCTGTGATAGCTCAGTAGTTTTGACTAAAAAACAGTTTTCTGCAACTTGAGAAATCCTTCCGAATGAAAATTGCTGAGCTTGATACCTGAAGTGTTTCATATCAAGTAACATAAAAGCTGCAGTTTGTTCTGCACTTTCATTGTCCCTGCATAAGAAGCTTGAATAATATAGAGTTGGGGTTTGACAGATATTTTTTTCTGTACTTTTTCTAAGGGAGTTGTGGGAGTAGTTTTGGGGTTATTTTAGATTCAGGTTTTATTTTATTTTTGGTCTTATCATGCATAGACACTCTGGAAAAAATAGAAGTATCCCATAAATCTCTGTCTCTTGCGCAAATCAACTCTTCCATTCTTGTCCAGATGCCCATCATATTGGAGAAACAAGTTGTTTATTGTGGTCCTCAGACCTCAGCTATGATCTGTCTTCCAGAGCTCACTGCTAGACTATTCAGACCAATATGGAGAATGAGTATAAACTGTCAGGAATATGTTCCTGGGGAATGCAATGCAACTTTCTGTACTCATTTCATATCTGTGTGGGACATCCAGGAGCTAACTTACGCACCTATAACTGAGACTAACTCACCATCTGCCAGTGACACGTAACCAACTAATTGATCAGAAATGGTAGGTAGCCACATATGTCAGAAATCTTACATGAGATCAAAATGTCAGTCAGGCATGCAATAGAGCTTTTAAAGTCCTTTGTGTGTCCATGCCAGTTCTGGTCACAACCTAACCCATAACTGTACCATGACATGCCAGCACTGCTAAAGGAGTTTTTCTGCATAAAGATTATTTGAGCTATAAAAAAGATGAAAAAAGATGTGCCATGCAGTGATCAAAGAAAATAATAAATATGAAAATTAGGCAGAGATTAGGAAACTTGCTTATAATATGAAAACTTCACTTAATTATCAGCTGAATTACTGAGAAACTAGTCTTCCTTGTATCTTATGGCTGCTGTTCTTTGTGGCATCTAGGAAATACAGACATTAATCCATCAAGGTAATAAAATACTATATCAGATACATGATATTTATAACAGGAATATATTCTTGTCACAGAGGAACTAAAAATGTAGTAGCTGGACATCTAAGAGACAGAAGAGGTATGGGTATAGAGAGAGCAGTCCATGGGAATAATTATGTGTAACTTCTCACTCTTCAAAAATACTAAACAATGGGCTAGCAAAACCCCCATATTGTCACATTGGATTCCTTTTTAATATCACATCTGGAAAATCAGCAGAACAACCTGCTCTAAAGTTCTTTTGAAATCATGCTACAGAAACAATCTTTCCCTTTCCCTGCCTAAACTACAACTTCTCTTTCAAGTTAGCTGGGAAAGTGCTTTCCGAAAGTCTTTTCCTAACTGCTCAAACTGCCTGCTAATATAATGAGCACAGCTTTAGAAAACAAAAATTTCGTTCTTGGATTACAGGCAAGTGGATGTTCACTCCAGAGCGCCTTTGCTCATTTCAAATAATCTAAAAGGTCAGTCAATACAGTTTGCAGATTCATATGCCATGAAATCATAGGATTATGGAAAAACAGGATTGGAAGGCATCTTAAAAAGTCATCAACCCCATTCATTTGTTTGAGGGTGGGGTCAGCCAGGTATGTGGCATTTTTAAAGTGGAGATTGCACACCCTCATCATTGAGTGCTTCTTTACTGGTAGGTTATTCCTGATAATGAACCCCCACATTTTCTCCTGCAAGAAAAGCTCATCCAGGTATTCTGACTGCTCCTGCCTTAGTAATATATTCCAGCACACTGCATTACAATAAAACTGAGCAATGATCACTGGCAGATGCATCAATTTTTAAATTATGTTCCCTTTAATACGGTTCATTCTTTTTGCTGGTAAGAATATTGATGCAAATAGAAAGTGAGGAGACTGACAATATCCTTTAAATTAACTTTTCTTTTTAGCTGAGGTATAATTGAAAAATAGATCAGGGAAAAAGTAAATGTAGCACTTAATGGTTTCTGCTGATACTGTCATAGTTCAGATAATTGCAGTACTCTAATTGTATTTTTTAAGTAATCAAGCAGAATTAAAGTTTTCCAAAATAATTGTTATTGGCAATAGTAATATCTTCCCTAAAAACAGTACATCCAATATGTACAAATCCAATTAGAATCATATCAAATCAAACTAGACAGAATCTTTTTTGTAGTTTTTGACAACACCTCCAGAAAATTTTCTGCAGAGTGACGTCTGGAATACTTAATGGAACATACTAATTTGACAACTAGCAAGTTTTATCGGCAAAATGGCTTTTGTATAATACCCAAATATTTCATCTGTGATTCTTTTTCTGAACCCATTATAAACATTTCTGCAAGATTGATTTTTTACACACTCACTTTGGTGTTAAAATTAATTTCTATTAAGTAAATTATTTAGAAACATGAAAATTTAAGATTGATATACAGTGCTATATAAATACTTCATTGTAGTGAATACTACAGATCTGATGGTAAAGAGTCAATTTACCAAAGCATTTTAAGGATGAGCACAAAAATGTTTGGTTTCAGTGGAAGTTAAGCTGAATTGAATTTTCTTAACACACTTGTAATTTGTTTAATAACCATTTTGCAGTGAGGAAAATAAAACCTGTCACATAGCTTGACTCACTTTGCCAAGAGCAAAGGTAAATAGTTTGCTTCCTGGACCTTTCTATAATTACTATTCTACTTCTCTAGAGTAAGGGGAAAATCTGTTGAAGGGAAAGAAATCCACAACATCTGAACTGTCAAACGTGTGGTATTCAGCCTGTACGCCTGGTAACTGCAGAGGTAAGGGAACAGACAGTGCCGTCCTCTTGCCAGGACTGCTAGTGCAGAATGGGCAATTACTTTCCCAGGCCTTAGTGTGCCAGGGAAATCAGGGAGACAACTTCAGTGCACTCCTCTGATCAGGCTTCCTTTCTGGCCTCAGGTACATCAGTTTTCCAACTGCAAAATAAAGATGAACCTAACTCCCCATTCCTTCAAGTGCTGGGAAAAGATGAAGCATCAGATGTTCAAGAAAGACTATACTGGTGATCTGAAAGGTTCCAAAAATGTTCGGTATGATGCCTTCTAGAAGCTTAATACTAGGTGAAAATTTAACCTATCTGGAAACATTCTGAAGACTTATTGCTGGTTGGATCTTTAAGGGAAGGAATACGACAAAAATTGAAAGAACAGTAATTAGATTTTCATTGTAATTTAACCCACTGAAGAACAGTAAATGACTTCATGGCATCAATGTAATGTTATCAGAGTGGTCCAAACCACAGATTCTGATCAAGCTTTTAGCAGACTAAACACTTAAATTGCCAAATTTTAAAAGAACATTTTCTGAAACACAATCTTTTACAATTGTTTTAAATTGGTGATTCAAAACCAGACAATTCAAGTCATTAGTATACCTTGAAAATCTCAGACTTGACTTTAGAGCAGATCACCATATTTTGATGACTCCATTTCATTCAAAGAACTCCTTATAAACTCTCCTTCAGAAGTGTGGGATGTGATGGATAATGTAAGCAATTCCTACAGCATAAGCCATGGAGATAGGTTTCAGCTTAGACACAAATTCTGGTGCAGTTAAAGATCTGAAAAATGAGTACAGAATAGAAGGGCTGTCTCAGTGTTAACCTTGTGCAATTAAATCAATACTGTAATACAGACCCCCGAGCTGAGGCAGCATCACCCTTCCTGAGCAGCCCTATTTACTGCATGCTGCAGTGCATTGTGTGACTCCTACCTTTACCATTACAGGAAATGATTTAAAAATAGAAATGAGGTGAAGTGGTTATCTTAGGTCTGGCTCTTGGAAAGGGAGGATATTACAGACATCAGAGAAAAACCTTACCCTTTCCTTCTAAATGCACTGGGTGAGAAAGACATCTTGTGTTAGCTATGCCAGCTGTATTCTAACACTGTACTGGTAAAACTCCCATCTTTTTCAATTTTTTGGCAAGTTTAGAAGCCCAAAAGTAGGACCAGACCTGCATACTTGATGCAGAATGCAATAGACTGTCTTTGGCTCTGGGATCCCAAAATTTTTCCAGCGGTTTTACAAATAATTCTGTGGTTTAGTTTATTGTGGTTCAGTTACTGATCAAACAAAATTATTAGATGGACTCAAAAGACCTTTTTCTAGCTAAAATTAATAATTAAAAAAAAAAAACAAAACAGCCAAAAACCCCAAAAAAACGCCCCAAAAACATTCATGTCCTGTTCCTTATTTTCCTTTTTTGAAAGGTATTTTTCTTTAATGAATGTCTAAATTAGCCAATTTGTTTCCACTTAGAAAATGTCAAAAACATTCTGATACTTCAGGAGGGTTTTTATTACCCCTCATTGTTGTTTTTCCTGAAGTCTCCTGAATTTTTCTCAATCTTATCCAAAAGTTTTGAATAAATTAGAGAGGGGAAGATTCTTCTGTCAAAGAAATTTTGCTAAATAAATCACCCATCTTAAAGATGTGCCTATCTGTATTGAATAGACTATTTAAAATGCGTATGTATTTGGTCCAGTCTTCAGAATTATAATCAGCTTAATAACGCTATTAAGCAAAAAAATCACTGTCAAAACTGACTCCATTGTTGGCAGCCTTGCTGAGCAGCTCAAAGACTGAATGGACTGTGGGGCTAATTAGGCATCTGGAATGGGATCATTTCTTATCTGTAAAGCCTTTCTCAATGGAACAAGACTAGGGAGGATGATGAAAGAAGAGCTTTTCCTTTTGCCATATGAGCCTACCGTGTCATTTTCCATTCCATTTCCTTAAAATATAGAGATGTATTGAATGAAAACCTGATGATTTAATTGTCATTTGAAACTATAACAATATGATCCATGATTTTAAAGGTTTGAATCAGAGTTCAGCTCTGATAAGTATGGACATCATTATACTGATTTCTAATTTGCCTTGTCAGAATTATTTTTCTAAAGGTAACTAAAAACTCAATAAAATGTACTAAAATATTTTAAATATCATTACAGAAAAGTAGTGATCTAAAAAACTGGTATCAATAAACATTAAGGAATCATATTTTAAATCACTGTAATTTGTTATCACTTTTGGTAATTCCACCAATAGGCACTTTTAATATGGATTTTTAATTCTAAAATTAAGTTTCTATTTTTGCCCAGCGATTCTCGCTTCTGTCTTTAATCTTATTAAGGAAAATTTGCCTGTTATTATAAGGATTAGTTTATTAAAACCCTTCATCTCTCTGCTTACATATTCACTTTTGCTGCTTGAACTGCTACACTCCAGTAAGTCAATGTTGAGGTAAAATCTATTTTTCTTTATAGCTGGCAAAGTCACTGGGTTTTTTGTTAGAAAGAAATTGCTCATTTGCAATTATATTCTGATTTATCAGAGAGCATTCGTATGACTTTTTTTTTTTTAATTTCTTGTTGGTATTAATAGTCTTTGCTTGAGAAATTATTTTCAATGGTGTCTAGGAAAATCTCACTTATTTTAAAAACACAGCTAAAAGTTCACCAAAATTGTTTAACAATTATGTGGCTTCTTCTTAATTTTTCTCAGCATGCAGCACAAATACAAGATATTTAAGAGGACATCAGGAGTGCCAAGTGTTTTCTGTAAAAACACTTGTCCATCACAAGAGTTTCATAATTGTAAGACAAACCTCAGAAAAGGTGAAGTTGTCAAATACATTTTGTGTGCTTTATACTCACCCTGTGTCTTTTACTCTAAGATATGCTCTTCAGATATATTTTGCACCCTTTCCTTTGCAACAATTTGGTTCCTAAAAGGACATGCAAACAGATTTTCTGAACAATAAACTTCTAGAATCTGGAGGTTTAAAGAAGGTTTAGACCATAAGAGTTGATAACTGTGCCTTAGTGTCTCCCCAGTCAATATGGAAAGTGTCTCACTGCCGAGATCTGACTGCAACCCTTCAGACTGAAGACTTAGGAGGTAACTGATTTAGGTGGCTGTGATGTTTATTATTTAAGTAACACGCCACTAAGGAACTACTAATTCTCTAAACTACTATTTATCTTAAAAGACACAACTAGAAGTATTAAATCACAGTTAAAACAGTAGTTGCAGTGCTATGGAAAACCATTCCAAATCACACAGAAGCATATTCTTTTCCTTTCTCCATTTAGTGTTAGGATGCAAGTCTGTCGCTGCTTGCTTTGTCTGTATACTGTATACACTTGATGGGGAGCCCAGTGGGTTGTTTAAGAAGTTCTTCTATGGGACCTGGATGAAGTGTTGAAAGATTCTTAATCCCTCCCTCCTCCAAACAAGTTCATGGTAGTTTAGTTAGGATGATCTGCTTCTTTGCATGAAAGAAAAAAATAAAAGACAAATAAACTTATCCAGAAGAAACATATGGCACATGGTTCTTTTTAAAAAAGACAACATCATGCTGAACTAAGTAGTTGTTACCAGAATTCTGAATTGTTTTAGCCAAATCTGGATCTCATGCCATGATTCTGCCTCCTCACTATAGAAGTCTGTGGTATTTATCTTCTTAATCATGCATTTCTCATCCTGTGTTTTGAAGGTGAGTGTGATGGTCTTCCCGCTACAGGAGCCCTACTTTGCTTATAGGACAAAGTAGAACTCTTTTTAGAAAGAGAGGAGTGATAGAGACACGTCTAACTGAAGGGTTTGTGTTGGGCTGAGCTGCTAATCAGGGAGTACTTAAGAAGAGGTAGCTAGAATGTTTAACCAGCACAGGTCATGCAGGTGTAGTTTAAGGTGTCTTAAAACTTCTACATTAGTCTCTGGGAATAAAATCCTAATATTAAGATCTTACAGGACTTTATGTCTGTGTTGCTCAATTAACACTAGTAAATGGTAAATCAGCATTCTAAGAGGTGGAATCTGGCTCGGTCATCTGACTCAGATTACTTGTGGTTTTCATTAAAGGGTAGAAAAAGATACTTGTCCAAGGGACTTGAGTTTATTGCAGATATGAACAGTGAAAATTCTAGTGAGGCCACTTGGCTTAGTTAAAACATAAAATAACATAGCCTCCAGTGCTTAGAAAATATCTGATCTGTGTCTAAACAATTTTACAATCCTATTTAGAATAAATAATATACAAAAATATGTTGTCCCTTGCTTTCCATTTGAATTAGGCTGGGAAGTCTTACAGGGATCAGGTAGTATGTGCACTGTTAGGCATCCCTCAGCTGACTGTTATGGTATTTTATGAAGTAAAACTAAACCAATATTCAAAGTCCTTAAACAAGGATAATAAATTTACACCAAACTGGACATATCTGAAAATTGTTCTGTATTTCTTACGGTTTTTTCTCTTCACAAAGGCATGTGTTTGAGGAGAGAAAAAGGTATTTTTTTACCTCTCATACAGTGTTTGGCAAATGCCATCACAGAGAGTGAATTAAACACCTAAAGATAGTGAGCATCCCAGGTATAAGAAAACTGTGAAAAAGACTGAGTCTGAGTCCCAGGTGTCAAGAGCAAAAGCAGTGCCATTATTTTCTACTCGGACTCCACAGTGGACTTTGTTTTATCTTTCATGAGAACCATAACGTATATACTTCAGTCAGTTAATGCTATTTTTTTTTATTCCTGTTTTAGACATATTTTTAGCTAATTCTACAATACACGTGTAAGACAAGTGAAAAAGCTCCAAGCACTTGAAGTATATTATCAGTGAATGTTTTCAAAAGAAGAGAGCTCACAGTCAAACAAATAGAATGTTACTGAAAAATAATTGGAATGTTTTACCTTAAGGGCATTGCTTTTAAACCTTATCCAGTTTACCCTGCTCTTGGCATCCTGCTGCTGACATCCAATGGACAAATTTCACAGTGAGTTACCTAGACTGTCTCATGGATTTGTATGTCCCAGGAAAAGGTAACCATATAAAAGCAGCTTGGCAAAACCATCAAGCCATTTAAAAAGTGTCTCCAAAAACTTTCTGGCTTTTGCAAGAAAATTCCAATGGCAGTTGCCACAGTTTCCAAAGAGCTGCAGAGCCTGCTTCTCATTTGGATGGCAAAGAGGGTGGCTAGCTCTTTTTTGTCTCTGTTGCAATTGAAGCACACTTCCAACAAGACTTTAAAAAATATTTTAAAAGTTGTGTGTGTGTTTGTGTATTATATTACATAATTTTTAATATATTTATTGCCATTTTAAAAACTTTGGATCTAAGCCTCACTTAGTGTATGGTTCCATTAGTGATGCTAGATTAATATACACAGATGCCGTCCATCTGACCTATAATTAACAGTCATGTGAGTTTTAAATCTGTTTTATAGGCCGAAAGTCTAAGCAAAAAATTTTGAAGGTAGCCTCTGATAGTGAATGAATCACCCACAGACACACGGTGCTATTCTAGAAGGGCTGTAACTCCTTCCTTACCCTTCCAATTCAGTGCACTCACTTTCTTACCTGCGATGCTGACATGCCTGGTGAAATATTTCTTCTCCTGTTCTGTCTGGACAACAGCTACCTCGAACCCTGAAATGTCAGCATGAGGCTTACCTATAGGCAGCTCAGCTGAGGTTTTCCAGTTGAGTGCTTATTATTACATGCCAAAATACCTATACCAGCATGCATTGTGTCATCCTCAAGAGTGTTGATCACTCTAGTGCCCTTTCTTTTTTCTCTTTTCCATTGCCATTTTCTTCAAATGACACCATGCTTATTTTAATTCAGAATGAAAAGACATCTCCTGGTCAAGAAACAGATTCAAGGTGGGACTTCACAAGACAGCCGAGCCATGGTCTGACAATGAGGGTAGCCAGTCCAACTCACTGAATGAGTAGAAAACTAATTTAAGAAAACAAGGGATTGGTTTTCTTTCAGGATAGTAAATTTCACATATTTGTGAGAGAATTGCAAAGGAGAGAGAAGGCATTTAGCCCTTTAAGGAGAACTTACTAATTTAGCTGGCCAGCTGGAAATCTCCTCCTTGAGTTTTAGAAAGCTAAACCTATCCAAATCCCTTCAAAAGGCATTGAAGAGGAGACTGGTTGTAAAAGTCTGTATCCCACACTGACGCAGTGTGCTCTCTGATGAGATCTGTCTAATCACTGACCCTAACAGCAGGAATTTGGGGCACACAGCACCTTGGAAGGATGTGACAGTAGGCCATATTTATAAGAGGTGTAGAAGGAGTGATATTTCTAATTTCTTCAGTGTGTTAAGCACACTGGGTTTGCTTATTTTTTTTTCCAAATTTGCAGCTGTCTTGTATAAATAAATATAACTGTGTTGTCTACTTTGGAGTTACATGAATTTGTCCTTTCGTTTGAATTTGACCTTGAATAGCCTTGAATGAAGTGAAACTTCATGGCAATAAAATAGCAGGGGGAAATTCCTTATACAACAGTGCTAGAGCACCCTGGGTCGTTCCAGAGGATCTGTAAAGTGAGAGCACTATTCCAGCTGCATGGGCCATTTAAAGATCTGGTACCACAGCCTTTTGAAAGAAGTTTCTTCCCATAGAAGGTGGTGGCCATGAAAACAATTCAAGTTGCAGCAGGATAGTGAGATGCACGTTTGGACTCCAGTTTCCCTGCAGCAGTAACTCACAGCAGTCACTGAAGTAAGCAGCTCTGGAAGCTGACCTAGTCAGATGACTGAGCCAGATTGTTATTTTTGATAATTTCTACTGCCAGTTGTGTGAGTTGGGACAAGTGAATAGTGAGAGCAGACACACTGATAGTTCTCAAACCAAGGTATTTGTGTCAGTCTGAATTTTCAACTGTCTGCTGCCTGTTCAACATCACAGGAGGAGCCAAACTAAGAAGTGTCTGGTACAGTGGCTAGAACACATGATTTTCAGTTCTTTATTTCATGTCAATCACCTTCACTTGTCCTGTGCAGTCAATCATGAATATTCATGTGTGTAAAGTCCTTGTAGGCAAGAGAACTAAGTCCATGGTTCTCAAACTGCTGTTGCAGAATCAGATGGTTAATGGTATTAAAATAGCAGTCATGATCAAAGGGACTATGGCACTTGTAAATTAGCGGACATCTGTGACCTTTCAGCGTAGATGAAAAGCACCTCTGTGCCCTTTACAGTTGAATCCTGCAGTTGCTTCAAGGAGATCTTGACAACTGCTTTTTGCTCTGACTTTATGCAGTGCTTAGCATAACAGTACTGATGTTGCCTGTTTCTGGATGCGTTACTACAAATAGCACGGTAATAAAACCCTTTAAATACATTGGTCTAAATTATCTCCTGACCTTCAGCTGTGTCCTATCAGCATCAGACTACAATTCTCCACAGGCTTTTTCAAAGTTTACATCAATAGCCAAGATGTGTCAGAGGCTGAAAGAGGTTTAGCTATAATAGAAGAGTAATGAAACACAAAGTGTTACAATACTATATGTTGCCTTCAAAGTAATCTTCATGAATCTTGAGGTTATTATGACAATGAAGGGGGGAAAATTAAAGCAGTCTGTAAATAATACAGGACCACACAAACCAACCAAAAGCCAAAAATAATTAATTCAATGATCAGAATAGGGAGAAAAAGGACAGAATTCTGAAGACTAAGATTTTGAATGCCATTACTTTAATTTCAGTAGGTATTTCATAGTTACTTATAATTTTGAAACTTTCCTACAATCCTCTCCTTCATTAATTAGGCTAATTACAAATAGAAGCACAGGCAAAATAACGCAAGCTAGAATATGGTTACTGTATTGTGCCCAGAAGTGATTGATTTTTTTTTTTGAGGAGAGTACCAGCTACAGAACTGTATTTTCCAGAACTGTATATAAACCAAACAAGGCTAGAAAAAGGAATCCACATTTTTCTATTTTACATTCATGCATGGAGATTTTGCAGTGAGGCTTTTCCACTAAATGGAACACAGGAAAGATAAAAAGCTCCAGAATGACTAAGAATCACTCTGGTTTTTATTAGTCTGTGACTTGAGACAACGGCTGATGTCGTACTCAGACATGAAAGAACTACGCAGACACTGTTCCATCAGGATAGGAGCCAGGGCCAAAAGAGAGAGCAAGAAGGGCCAAAGAAGGAGCAAAAGGCCAAAAAGGGCAAAAAGGGGCCCAGCTCTTTATTCAGTCAGTTATATATCTTTTTAGAGACAACCATGGATTGGAGGATGGGGTTACCACCTCTCAATGACACTGGTCAGACCAAAAGTCTATCATATTTCTCCGCCTTACAAAAAGAATGATAATGCTAAAGACCGGTAGGTAAACATGCCTTATGTTTACAGAAAATTCGTGAGAAACTCTATTACAGGAATGAAAACATCGAAAGACTGCAAAACTCAGGGCGACAGGCTGATATCAGTGTTAATTTCTTTTTAAGTCACATTGTTTTGCAAAATTTTGGTAGGCCATAACAAATAACAACATACAGGAACTCTCTAACTAACCTCAGCAATTATTTTTCTGCCTATTGCTCTGTACTGTGTTGGCTTTCTCTTAGCATTTGTGTAAGCAATTTTGTGCTCATTATAATCATAGTCATGTGCTGCCAGCATTTCAATAAGTACGTCCCACAAAAATGTTTCTTTGTATTGTCTACGAAGTGCTGCATCGTCATGCACAGAAAAGGAGGGGGAATTTGGGGTAAGAAAATTTAGGTTTTTAAGTAACTTTTTTAAAAAAGAGGAAAATATCCCTGATGATTCATGGTATAGGCCATTTAATATAGGTAAGTACAGAGAAATAGTGTGGGATTTGGCGAGGTAATTTATCAACATTTGCAAGACTACAGTCCAAAAATTGTAATGTTTGGTGACAAAAAGCCATCAGAATACAGGCCCCTGTTGTTATACAGGTATTTTTGTAGTGCAGTGAAAACTATTATTGCTGCACATAATAAAGTCATCCAAACCATCTTTAGCTTATAAAAATATTTAAATTTGTTCTTTCTGCCTTAATTAGAAAAAGAGACACCTACTAGCACTATTCTAAATTAATGGGTATTCCTGAGGACAAAAATAATTGGACTTGAGGGAAAAAAAATTATACAAAGCCAGTACCTTACTTGAAGCCTTGTAGGTAGGTCCGGGTTCGCATTTAGATTAAGTAGCCTGGGATGATATTTTCCTATAATCAATGATATCTGTTTTGAAAGAAACAGTCTTCTAGAAAAAGCCCATCTGAAAGAATATAGTTACATGAAAGCTTTTCACTTTGGGAATGGTGAAATATGAAATAATATTTCAATTGTGATCAAAAAAGTGACCAGAAAAGTGATCAAAAAATCTCACTGCTGGCCATTCAAAGATGTACCAGACTTTATGTAGAAAAGGCGTCTGGATTGGTTAAATGTTGTCTTTTCTCAAGATAAACTTCCTGATTTGGTGTTTCACAGTTTCTGGTGTTCCTTGGTGTTACTGACTATTACACAGAAACAGGGGGACTCCTCTATCAGCATCTTTGTGTGCTAAAGATATTTCCCAGCTTTTATTTTTACTGGCCACACTTTCATTGAAAAGGCTAAAAAAAAAAGATGTACAGCAGTCAGGGTTTCTACAAAAACGTCCTGTCTTAGATGTCCATTGGTATATGAATCAAAACATCTTTTACATAGCTTATCTTACAGTTCATCACAGTTTTTGGCCTACAGTTGCAATGCAGGCTAGCTCCTCTCTCCTAAAGCTTCATCCTACATCTGCATATGGTGAGGGATCAGTGACCCCTCCCAGGAGTGACCAGCAGTCAGGTGGATGTTTCTTTCTCCAGTGCAGTGCGATGCACAGATCCCATGTGCAGAGGATGCCCACAGTTGGCTAAATGAAGAATGTGTGTCTGTTTGGATGACCAAAACTTGCACACTGTGAATAACCTGCAAATGCTCCTTGAAGGACCTGTGAAACTTGCTGTGCAAAACCACCAGTATTTCTTAAGATGAAGCTTCATGATAATCCACATAACTCTTAAGGTAGAAATTCCTAATGGATAAGGCCTGAGCAAGAGTTTAGAAAGGTCCTGGAGATATTGTTTGAGCGACCTTGAAGAAAGACTTTCCTAGCTTCACTTTGTTTCTTGTGCTTTTTCTCACTTTGCATTTTTGGAGATCGTTGCACAGTAGGTCTTCAGCTTCAAACCAGCCACTGATGTAGTACAAATAGCTAACAATCATAATCATCCAGGTAACAATAACCTCTCTTTTTCCTCTCTCTCCTCTTTTACCTTCCTCTCCTCTCCAGACATACTTTAAAGTAGGCAAAAGTAAACTGAAGAGGACTTGAAATGTGTGGGGCTTGAAATGTGTTGATTGGGTAATCAACATGATTGATGTGTTACTATCTTGTAGTGGTTTTAATTACTGAGTCTTCCACATCCTGTATTTTGCTACATTTTCCATCTCTGGTGAAGTAACCTGACACAAATTTCTGTAGAAATGCAATAGTCCATCAATATTGTTCTCAGATTAACATGCTGAGTTTCTGTGCCAGCAGTGCTTACCTTTATGCAACCCAATCTCCAAAGTAAAATCCTACTTGTTAGAAGTCTTTCAAAAGGAAAAAAGCCTTCTGAGGTTAAAGTCATTGTCTTAAACAGATACTGGCCTTAACTACTGTGTTTCCCCTAAATATCTTGGCTTAATTCATTAAAAATGTATAAAATAGCAAGAAACCAGAAAGCTGTGAGAAAGTGTATTTAGCCTAGGGTCAAAATTCATATTTCATCTTTGGTTTCTCTCTACTAAAGGACATGACTACCACATTTCTGTGTTTTGTTTTGATTTTTTTCTGGATATGTTCAGCTCTCCTGCCTTCAAAGTTACCTGTGGGTAGATTTTTTGGCTGAGGCAGCCTGTGTCCGTGTTATTTTCAGTCTCATCAGGGCCTGGATGCTGGAGTCTCTTCCTCAGCAAAGAGCCAAAGGGCTGTGCTCAGCCACTGTGGTGCTATGGGGGAAGCATAGCATTGACTGACCAGGGATCGAGCAGCAGGTAACTCAGGATTTGGGAAAACCCTGCAAGGACCTGCAGGGCTGGGATGGGGTGAGCATGGGGCGGGCAAGAGCTGGAGAGAAGCTCACAGAGGTGTGTTACAGGTGGTAGAAAGCCTAGGGAGCTAAGGACAGGTGGTAGAAAGCCTAGGGAGCTAAGGCTGTTGGAAGTGGTTGTCCAGCTTAGGAGGAGCTTTGGAGAAAGAAGAAAGTACAGAGGATTGGGGGTTAGAGGAAATGGGTGTCTCAGGACCGAGAGCAGTGGGAGAGGGGGAGCAGTGAGGTGTGAGGTGCAGTGGGAGTGTATAATGAATGACTGCCAGCTAGGCTGAGGAGAGGATGTCTCTGGGGAGAGGGGCAAGAGGGTTTGAGAGGATGAGAAAGGCTGGGAAGGCAGGCTTGTAGCATAAGTTGCAAAGAGGTCTGTGCCTCCGTGGCACTGATGTGAACACTTCCAACCAGTACCTGTGGTGGAAAATTGTAGCTGACAGCCCCCACACGGATCTGCACTGATCACTCTCATTCTCTCCATCTCAGCTACACCATCACTTCTGCTTTATGGAGCAATACAGGCCTTTTAAAGGCAAATAAAAAGTGAGGAAGGGATAAGGTTTTTACCCTTTAGTTTTCCTACAGGAGTTTGTTATGTGTGATACCCTGACATGAAGGGTAAACGGCTCACCACTGAAGTCATCCTTCTGGCTGGAGGTCCCCAGGTAAAGAGACTTGTTCGTCTGTATGGAAATGAAGCTTCTGACCTAAAACCTCTAATGAAGCTTGCAAGCATGTGGAACCAATTCAGATTTCTGTTTCTATGAGATAATCCCCTGGTACTAATGATTGAGGTCTGTAATTTATTCAGCAAAATGTCCCAACTCCTTCTTGCTGGGGCTTCAGAGCTTTGGGAGTTTTTTATCTTCTTTATTCTTTTAGATTTGATAATCCTATTTAACTCTCCTGTAAATGGGACCCCAGGGAGAGCTTTTCAGTTACACACAATTAGTTTTATAAGCAGCTTTATTAAATCATCCATTGGCTGTTTGGTATTTTTAAATTCCTTTATTAATAGCAATAGAGGCTTTTGAATGAAGAACAGAGGGTGGCATTATATGAAATCATTTCAGACTCTAATAATAACTTTTCCTGCTTGTGAGTAGAATTAAGAAATGAGCTCTCTTGTCTAAAATTTTGTTCAAAATCTGCTACTCCTTTCCCCCACTCATCCTTTCCCCTCTTTTTTTTGATTTTCCCTCAGATTCATAAAATAGGACTATGCCGGATCCTGAGGGATAAGAAAGTTCATGGAGCAGGGCCAGCCCTGAGGAGTCTTGCTAGGTTGATGTCTCCCTGCCTAAAGTTGAGTATCGTGCTCCCCTATCAGTGACCCCATTGCCAGAGGCAGCATGTCAGAGGACCGCAGCTCATTCCCGCTGCTCTTGGCATTCAAGGCCACAGAGCTGGAGAGGTGCCATGGTTGTTGCTAAATAAAGGAACTGAGGAACTGTTGCCTGAGCTGGGGCAGAAAGGAGGCAGGTGCTAGAAAGGAGCCTGCTGGGATGTGCGAGGACCATATGAGTCTCATGGTTATGAGACTGCAGGAAGGGTTGGGTAAGAGCAGGCATCTGCCCACTGCGGACCCACAGTCTCCAGAGGAAATGGTGAGAAACAGGATGAGTGGAGGATAGTATTTCTCCCTGCTGCATTTTCAGTATCCAGTTCTGTGTTATATGAAGCTGGTGGCTGTAGACAAATCACCATATCCACTAGACACTTTTTTTTCCTCTGTAAATTTGACTGGTTTTCTTTTGCACCCATGTATGATTTTATCTTCAACAATATCCCGTAACAACACATTCCCTAGTTCCTCACTGTATGAAAGGGCACTTTTGCTTATTTTTAAACCCAGTGCCTGATAACTTCATTGTTACGAGACAGACTGAGCAGTCGTTGCATATTCACTTCCTCCTTGTCACTCCGGATTCCCATTGTTCTCAGGGTATTGAACTTGACAAGGCTGTATTTTAGATCTTGTACTGAATTTAACACAAACATAACGTTTAAGGCTCTGAAGTTGTGGAGTGGAGCTGAATGCACTTCATCTTTGTCTGCTCTCCTGGGACTACTGTGCTGCCATCCCTATTTCTGCCAGGCCACTTCATTTACATTTTAAAACCTGGGATTTAGAACAGATATGTAAATTGTTTCAGTTCATATGGTAACTCCTGATACTTAGTTTTAAATTTAAATCCTAACCATAAATTTAGGATTTAAGATATAGACTGTGTTCCTGTCCAATGGATACGGAAAGGGTCATAAGAATTTGATTTAAGAAAACTGAAATAAACGTTCAATTAAAAAATTAATCAGCACTATTATTTCTCTCTAGGGAAGGTTCAGAAGCTTGGGTTAGTTTTGAATGTTCTTTTCAAATGAGGATTTATCTTTTTGAACTTACATTCATGATTCTCCAACAAAAAAAGAAAAAAAATTGAGAGCATATTCTTGTGAGAAGGCTTGGGTCCTGCTGCAAGGTCCACAGACTGCCCTCTTCTCAAGAGTGAGATAATTCTGTTTCTGGAAGAAATATCAGCAAATTACTTTTGTTTATGAATGCACTAAAAGGATGTGCATTCATCTTTTTAACACACGGGATTTTTAAATGAAGAGAAATGTGTATAAAGATATTGCTCATTTCCTGGTACTTACAGAACCATTATCTTTCACCTCCTGGCCTCTTCCTCTGCTCTTCTTAGTCTTACAAAACCAAAATATAATTCACAAAGAATTCTAGTGGACAATATAATTTTGTTTATTTTTTTAAAAAATATATACTGTAAGCTAAAAAAATAGATTTTATACATATATATATAGGCAAGAAATAGAAAATGGCACTTTTTGTACTAAGAATAATCACAGGTTATTTTAATATCCCATAGTGTCTGTAGATATTTATTGGCAGCAAAACTATCAAGAACAATGTTTACCACTCACACTAGACTAACATTTTCTTTACATATCTACAATTGTTCTAGGGCTTTGCCAGAGAATTTAATGGTTGGTGTCCCACACTAATGTGAAGAATATAATTTGCTCCATTCTATTCCTGGGTGTGGTGGGAAATACAACCCTTTTGCTCTCTATTTTGTTCCTTTTTTTTCACAGGAAATCTTCATATCTATGACACAAACACAACAAAACAGCATAGTTTTATATTCCTATCTGGCACAGCTGTCCATAGCTGAACAAGCTAGTAGATGATGAAAAAGCAGGATCACTGGATTTAGCTGGGAATACAGCATTGCCATCTGCAGTTCTATACAGTTGCTTTTGTTACTTAGTAGGTCATTATCAGCTGCATCACCTACTGAGCCCAGAGATACTTCAGGAGTAGGTCTTCAGAGTCAGCTCAGCACAACAAAATTGAGTTGCTCCTTTGGAGTTGCCTAATGTTTGTTTTCCCCACAGCTTAGGTTTACAGAAAGGATTTGTATAAAACAGTCTTTTTCATGAAAAAATTACTTAATAAACACTTGCCCTCTTCTCCACATTTCTCTGTTCTCAGTAGGAAGAAAGATGGCTGATGCCTCCTCCCATTTTCTTCCCTAGGCAATTCCATAAAGAGCACCCCATCGCATGTAGCTTGGTCTTGGCATCCAGCCTGCTGCCTGGAGCCTGACTTGGGGAGAAGCCCTTTACTTACATTTTAAAAGAAACTTCCTTTTCCTTCCCTAAACCTCTGCTTTCCAAAAAAAGCAAGTGAAACCTAAGAAACCAAACCCTTCCCCAAACCGAACTGGAGGGCTGGAACTTCTTGGGGGGAATAACTTGCCTTTTCTCTCCAACCTTGACTGTTATTAATTCAGAAATATGTCACTGCACCGTGTCATTAAATGGCATGAAGCCTCTGAACTGCAACATGAATGGCTTCCAACTTCACTGAAAAAACAGCATTTCTAGTATGAGTGACAGGTTTTCCCTGCCACTGCCCACCGTGGAAGGTAGTCTGCCCCTCTCAGGTGCAGACTCAACCAAGGGGACCATTATTCCAGCTTTCATGGGTAGGTGGAATTGCAAAGCAACAGATGCACCCACAACTTTTCCATTTGCTCATTTGCTTAAGGAACACCTATGCAGATGATAGAAGGAAGGTGAGGCGGTTTTCTGCCTACAACTTCAAAGGGAAATGGAACTGGCTGACACAGCTGTTTTCTACACAAAGAAATTAGGAAACCTGGAAACAAGGGGTCATTTAAGGCAAGGACCAGCGGCTGGTATTTTTCCTTGTCTCCTCCCAAGGAGTTGTTAATCTCATCTCACTTTGAAGAAATCCAAGAAAGTATGTGTGCAGGCTCATGGGAAAGCTGCTCTCTCTTGACAGGGTGGGAGGAAAAGAGAAAAGGTCAAGAACAGAGTGTGTTTACCTAAGCCATGTGCTCCAAGCTGTGTGTTGCTGTTGAGTACAGCTGCTTTTACTCTGAGCTGGCATTTTGTGGTTTTGAATACTAGACCACTATATAAAATATGGGGGTTTAATACCTTTTTTTTTTAAATATATCCAGTGTGGGCTGCTAAAGTAAACAGAATATTGCACGAGTGCACATTTCATTCATATGAGCAGAAGCTTAAAACAAAAACAGGAGTGCAATTAGCAACCAAAACCAGCAGTCAAAGGCCCTGGAACACAGCATAACTACAGGCAGATATAAATTTCCTTTTAAAGAAACATACTTGGAGGACCAGTTGCATAATTCTGCAAGCTAAGGAGAACACTGACTCACTGAGTCAATATTTGCTAAATTCACTGGGCCAAACTCAGCTCTTGTTCAAGACAGAAGAAACTTTCAAAGCAAAGAAAGGGCCTGGCCATGACAGTTACAGGCAGCAGCCTCTGGTCCCTGAGCCCTTCTCTTCCTGAGATCATGATCACTGACTATCTTCTCAGGTTGGATTTTCCTTCAGCTTCAAAGACTTTGGGCAGCTTGTCCTTTATATTTGGTATTTGGTAGATTTGTGTCATTAGGAATTGGTGCTTCTGGCAGCTTTTTCCACTCTTTTGTCTACTATTCATATCAGAAAAATACAGGACTGAACAAAGAAATTACTACATGTCCTGTTGAAAAAGGAAGTAATTTTACATACATTTTTACACACATTTACTCCAGAGAAGAAATTAAGATGTGCAAAAAAAGGATGGAAGCACAGACTCATCTTCAGAAACAGATGTAAGCTGAGTTGATTAGCTGTCGCAGCCAAGTTAACAAAAGAGGGGAAAAAAAAGAAATAAAAAAAGTTTTAAAAATTGACCTAACAGGGCTTTTAGCAAGGGAGCATGGCCTGCTGGGATGCACGAAAAGCAGACAGTGAGAGAACATAGTGAAGCTGAAAGATTTGCTTTGTGATCTCCTCTGGTATTTCAGCCCTGAGGGAGCAAAAAAACCATATATCCCTGAGGTTTTAAGTTGATCTGGTGTGTGGCCTCTTGCACCACTGAAAAATCCTGCTCAGGTTGCGCAGTCCGCTGTGAGCAGGGTCTAAGCTGAAAGCAGAAGCAATCTGGGAAACCTAAAAAAAAGTTCTCAGGGAGTTTGCAGTGGGTTTTAATATTTTATATTTTAATATTTGAATGTTTTTTCTAACCTTTAAAGATGTCTATTAATATATTTAAAGGAATCAGTATGCACCTTTTCCTTACCTAGTGGCACAAAAGAGTAGGACAACCTACTTTCTCACCTTTTGGGGGCTTCACTACCTGTACAAAGGAAGGACAAGCAGCACTGCTCTGAAGTGCAGATCACAAGAGAAATTTATATTTTCTCTACAGCTCTTTTTAAAACTGTATGGGGAAAGATATAAAATTGGTGCTGGCACCTGAAACAACAGGGAGCTTTGATAATCTGACTCCTTTTTCTCCTCCTTTCCCTGCTCTGCAATAACAGATAGTGCTCTGTGGACGGAATTCCCCATTGTCTTGCAAATCAAGCGCAAGTCCACTGAAGCCAGATAACTTGCACGCATGCTAATTCAGTCATGCCCTGGTGCTAAAGGACCTTCTGGTGAATGAATTTACCTATTACTGGGGCAACTACTCCTTCCTCAGCCTCCTTCCTGAGCTGTGGTGCTTTGGGAAGCTTAATAAAAGTAGAAAAGAAAACAAAAAAAAAGTAGAGGAAAGGAGAGGGGAAGAAAAATGTCTAAAAACACAGTTTTATTTTAGAATCACAAAACCTCCCTTCTTAGTAGAAATGAACTGAGACAACAGTGGAAGCGCAGTTTCTGGACTGAAGTGCTGCTTTGTGGTTCTCCTGAAAGAATTTGGCTTTGTCTTGTCAACCGCAAGCGATGGCAGAACGCCAATTTTCTTTTCAACTGGTTGTCATGAGTATTTGCTGACGTTTCTGAATGAATGTTGATCAAAGGAGCTTAAAATGGCTTTAACCTTTTAGATCTACCACTTAACTAAAATATATATTTACTATGATAAAAAAATTACATTAAAAATTTTGGTCAGCCAGTAACTATTTTTCAGCCTGTATTTTCTGTACATATAATAAGCTACTCAGTAATCGAAAGATTTTTACTGATAGCATCTAAGCAGAGTTCTTTTTAGAACATATGACTAGTTATAATTAATTGCTCCATGAATAAATTAATCTAAAAAGCATCCCACTGTTAAGTTTTTTTGAGAAAATAATAGCCATGTCCCATATCCAGTGAGGTAGAAAAAAACAATCAACAAATGTGGGTATTAATTGTTTCCAGCCCTTGCATCTATGAATTCTCTTTTCCCTATATACTTATTTAAAAACAACAGAGAAGGAGTACACAAATTATCAGAGGGATGGACAGTGTACATAGAGAAGGCTTCCGGAATTTTCCAGAATTTCCACTCAGCAGAATGTAGAAAAAAATTGTGGAAATGTAAACTAACAAAAATGCAAAAAGAGACAAAACCCTGTTGAGTTACATCAACAAATCAAACAAAGCCAAACACTCTTGACATTTTATCTTCTGTCTCTCTTCCAGTCTTCAAAATAGACACCAGAAGCTGTTTTGGAAAAGTGCAGCACACAACTGTTTTTTGAGTGTGTGCAGCACACACCTATTTTTCCAGGAACTCTTGAACTCCTATGATGTGAGACAATTAGATTAGTTTTGTACCAGATGAGGATGAAAGAATCTTAAAGATTTTTTTGTTGGCTAACCTGCACCCATTGACTTAGAGTAGAGGGGTTCGAGCACCAAATAGTATAATGTATTAAATATTTAGATTTTAATACTTCACTGAAAACAATGTAAACCTAGGCCCCACATGCTGAACTCATCTCTGAACAGTTCTGGTTTTAAAACTGATCTCTGCCTAGATGTCAGTGCAATCAGATATAGCTCCTTTTAGAAAATACCCTATAGAATTCAAGCCATTTTTGTTGACCTCATTAGTTTAATCTCCCATTCTTTTCTTATTTACTCAGAAGCCATTAGCAAGCTCTGGCAATCTGTAGTTGAGAACCACAGGGCTAGACTCAACATTAACTCAGTTAAAACAAACTTCATTCTGTCATGCTCTGTAAGCATCACTGAAACACAAATATACATAAATAAACTGTACACAGCGGTATAGTTTCCTAAAAAATTTTCCAAAAACATATTTCAGCTATCTACTCTTCCTCCATTTTGGAGAAGGCACTTGCTCTTAACACCTCCATGCAATTCACAAGAATCAGAGCTCCAGTTAACTCTCGCCACTGTTTTGTTACTGGGTTTTTCATTTTATCCAAGGCTGATTGCAGGTCTTGTAAGACATCCCTGTAACCGTCTCCATAATGGGCGGCCCATGTGTAGAGAAAATCATATGCAGGTTTCCACATCATCTGAAAATAAAGGGAGAAAAAGAGGTTTAGCGGCAGAAATTTAATTATTGAGAGGAAAAAAAAAAAAGCTAAATAATTGAAAAGTCATAGAAAAGCAAAGAGAAAATAAGTGTTTAATCACTAGGCATGCTGAAATGCTTTATCAAAAAAGGCATGTTGATATAAAAACTCCAGTAATCTTATTTCCATTATGTCTACGAAACATTCAAATTTTCAGAGAGGTAAAAAATAGATAAATTCTTCCTTCAGATGATTATCGACAAGTCAAAATACATCCTTGTCTGAAAATATAAGTCAAAGAACAAGGGTGGAAGGAAAACACTTTTCCCCTTGATCATCTTTTGCAGTGCATACACCCAGCAACAGCTTTCCTATTTGGTTGTGCTTTTGATGGTTACTGCCCCGTTAATCAATATCTTACTGTCCTTCTACTTAGCCTGGAAATATTAAACAAGTTTTTACCTTTCAGAGATGTTTTCTGACAACTGTAGCAGGAACTTAATCTGGACACTCTCTTAAAAGACAATTAAAAATATTTCTAGAAAGACATCAGCAACAACAGAAGGGCTAGGGAGAATCTCCAACCTTTATTAAATACGGGGGGCAACAGTGACAAAGGATGAGGGAAAAGTTGGAGGTACTTAATGCCTTCCTTACCTCGGGCTTTAATACCCAGACCAGTTCTCTGGGTATCCATTCTGCTGAGCTGAAAAACAAGGATGGGGAGCAGAATGAAGTCCCCTTAATTAATTTAGATTGGATATTAGGAAAAAATTCTTCACTAAAAGATAGGCGAGGCATTGGAAGGCCAAGCTGCCCAAGGAAGTGGTCGAGTCACCATCCCTGAAGGTATTTAAAAGACATGTAAGTGTGGTACTGAGGGGCATGGTGTAGTGGCGGATGTGGCAGTGCTGTGTTAACAGTCGATCTAGATAATCTGACTAGCTTATCTTGGAAGTCTTTTGCAACCTCAATGATTCTATGATTCTAACATGATTTGTCTATAAAATCTGTTTAAAGAAAAGGAGGGGGGGAAAGCACCCAAACACTCTAAAATAGGCAAGTCAAAAGCTTTTATAATTTTTTTTAATCAGGACATACAGTTTAAAAATTTTCCTATGAGAAACAAAGGAAATCAAAAGATAGGTTACCAGTTCTTTTTTGTTTTTCAAACTACGATTGTTTTGGCTTATGCCAAACAAATGGAGCAGATCCTTAGAAGGTATAATTTGTCATTGGTCTAATGACATTAATTAAGTCAAAACAGAATGATTCAGATACCAAGCTGGACTTATATCTTTCAAAGTGCCGAGTAAATTTGCTCAGTTAACAAACAAAATAATCATTTTCCCAGCTGCTGCTTTTCCAAATGTTACTTGGGCAATCAAAATTCTAGTTTCCCTCTCCTCATTGGCAATAAAGGTTTTGCAAACAGCAATTGAGTTGGCAGTTGCAGGGATGATACACAAATCCGCAAAGAAACCAGTGACTCTCCTTAAAGGTTCAATCATTCACTCTTTTAACAGGAACATATTTATGCATAGTAATAAATAGATATGGACTGATGACTGCACATTTATATATATATACACAAAAGTGATCAGGAAGTTGGGATATTTTTAGCATGTTTTCCTCCTTGATTGAAAAACCAGTTTTTATGGTTCTGAAGGATAATTTTGAAGGAAATTAGTTATTTCCTCAATATAAGCGTATTAATTTACAAACAGTACACAACATAAAGCTTTACTTCCTTGATTTAAGCTTTATTTACTTGATCCCTGGAGGAACTGAGTAGGTGGAGTATTTCTTTGCTCATCATTCTGAACTTTTCTCCACATTTGGGCTAAGATCTTTCAGCTTACCCAAAACCGATCGTCATAGTTTCTATAAACATTTCCCTCAATTTCGGCTGCCATACCCAAATGGAAAAAAACATTAAACTTACATCCCCGGTAGCACATCTCACAGTCTAATTAGTCTACTTTCTGCCTTGAGTTTAAGCCATAAAAAAGCACATATACTTTCAGTGAAGTTTCTCATTTTAGGTCGACAGGAGGGAAAGGTATCAACATTAACAAAAATGAATGGTGCCTAATTTTTCCTTTAAGCAAGTCTATCTTATGTCATAACCATAAGTTTACAGAAGGAGAAGAGATAAGTGCATTGGTGGTAGGTGGGAAGAAGGAGATTGATTAATTCTTTGGGGTTTTTTTAGAGAGGCTAAGCTGAAAATAATTTTTTAATTTACTACTGTAAATATTAGATATTACAACATATTTTAATGTACTAAAGCAGGTCACCCCTGTTGTATTTACACTGAGACAAGAAAGTTACTGTATTCCTATTTTTAGCTTGATAGCCAAAGTAGCCAACAAGAAAAGCTGGTATTTTCCTACAAGAGAAGCTGGTATTTCCTGAAATTATGTTACTGGCTATGCTTTTTCTGGGTCTCTTTCTTCCTTTTCCTACATTCCTGTTAGACAAGGTTATTTAAAGAATTAGGGTACAGTCTTCTGTCTTCACTAGAATGTGAAAAAACAATGAACATGAAAAGATGCTATGCTTTGACTTATGCTGAAGGTCAGTCTGACATTGTAATAAGATAATTGGCTGAAATATCCTTAAATTCAAACCTTGGTTTCCTCTAATCTATCACAGCTGATTTTTGCTTTTTCTTTTTTTTTTTTTTTTTTATCTAAGAGAAAAGAAAAGATGAAAAAGGAGAATGTAGGGATCAAAAGCTTTACAAACTGGTCACCACTGATGCATAATTAACTCAGCAATAATCTACATGCTCGTCACATTAAACTAGTACTGCAAACACGGCAGCGGTTCTAAGGCAGATTCTTCTCCACATCCATACTCTAATGCAATGGGTGAACTGAATTGCATTCAACATTCCTGAATTGTATCAAAGCAGAATTTCAGGAAAAGTATTAAATCACTGCAGCATCCTGGTCAACTCTCATCTCAGTTGTGTGCATGAGTTTTCCCTCTATTCCCACTCTCTCTGCTGAGTACGCAATAATGATAACTACATCCACTGCAAAGTGATTTGGAATTTACTGATGAAAAATGCTTCATAATCTACACATCAATTGTATGTACCTCAAGTTGCCTCTGTGATCATCTGCAAGAAGAGTTCTCGCACCAAGAAAACTACAAAGTTTAAAAGCAGAAACATTTTTCAACCAATCAGTCCTCCTGATTGGAAGGTGGAACAATCCTTGGTGGGGAATGAACTAGTTAATATTTTCATATAATCATCAATAACTAGTCAAAACTTAACATCCTCCCCCAGCTTTGCTGGGTTTCCAGTTTTAAGGCCAACAACTACTATCAGTAGGAAAGTTTAGAGGTCAGAAGAAAGGACTGATATTTACTAAAAAGTGCCGAAGTTTAAGGTTAGATTCACAGGACATTGAGGGTACTCAGTGATCACGAGACACCAGTGCCAGAAACCTTGTGCTTTGAACTCACATCCATGTGGACGAGCACAATTATTAGGCTCACCCCAAAACAATAAATCCTCCATGGACCCAATTTAATCCGTGAGAAATGACACAGAAATACAGCAAACTTCTGTTCTTTGATTGTTTGTTGAATGTTCTCTGAAGAAATAGAGTGTGCTGTATTATGGGCTTTTTTATGATGAGTTTGACTTCACTATGTTTTGGCAGCAGATACTGTCACTGAAAGGCAGAGAATTTTGTGTGTGTTTTGCCATAAAAATAATGCAGAAAACTCTTGAAAACAAATGAGTAGGGTGTATGAGGTAGAAGATAGGCATCATGGAAAATCAAAACCCATTTAAAGTGAAGTAAATGTTTATTTATAAATTTTCTTATTATATAAAAATAAATAGGTATGATGCTGGAAAAACGGTTATAAGATTGTTTTATTTCTGCTGCCTATTAGTCAGGGGGAACATTTCCAAATCACATGGAGACCAGCAGAGCTGTACATTGTTCAGGTCTATAATTCCTTCTGTAGAAAGCTGGGTGTAATACACGAAATAGCTCAAAGAGAAAAACTAGTTCTGAGAAGGAGGCCGTGTTTGCAAACAACAGTTATGGAGACAATTTTGTTGAAAAGTACAGAAGCACATGGGTAAACGTGGAATTTTGATCAAATATTGATTGGGGAGGGAGGGCAGAGCATTCAAAAGGAATAAGAGGTAGTAGTTCACGATTAGATCAGAAATATCTTGATAGTTATCACCAAGCAGATCAAAACGAGATGACAGATTCACTGGATTTAGACAGTGGAAAGGAGAATATGTTTGGCAGGGAATAAGAAGAATCAGCTACAGGGAAATAAAAAAGGAAGAAAAAATTAACTTGAGTAGCTGTGAACCTGTGAATGGGAAATAATAATTCCTTTGACACTAAGAGGTGAGAGAGAGTGAATGCAGTCTGGATCATGTACGTTATCTGCAACAATCGGGGGATGATGGTAAAGGCAGAGGGAGAGTCAAGCCTGAATGTAAGCTCTCAAGTCAGAAAGACCATTCAGCAATGCTCATAAAAAAGGGAAAGAATGGGCCTACTCCATGCTTTGATGTTAGAAGAGAGAAGGGCAGGAAGTAACCTGGTTGCCCAGGCAAAGGTAGGCCAGGAGCAAAGGCTGACCCTAAGCTCAGCAGTGTGGACAAGGGTATTGTGGCATATCTGACATTGCATGGGTGCCATGAGTACCTCTGTTCACCTCAGATGTCACTAGAGATCTAATTAGGCACCTGAATAGCTCCTTAGATGTGTAGGCACTAAAATACCTCTGAGAGGATAAACTGACTTTTATACAGAACTCAAACTTCTGTATAAGTAAAATGCTTTACAAAGGAAAAAAAAATATGATCTACCTGAAAAAGTATAAACTTAAAGCATAGATTTGGCACATTCATACAACAGAAGTAGAATTGGTGTCAGGACTTCCAACCTCTTCTCATGCTACTTAATCTAAATGATAACAGTTATTACCCTTGCACAGAAAAATATTAATGATAGAAGTCAGCTTCCTTTTTGTGGAAAGAACCAAAGCTGTACTGAGTGTGATTAGAAGTGGCTCCTGCAAGGACCAGCTGGTCTTCCTCACTGTGTCTGAAATGACAGCAGAAGCGTGAGTAAGGTTAACAAGTGGACAGGACAATAAAAAAGAATTAAACATGGCCCTGAAGCTCACGACAGGGACTGAGGCCTTCACTGGAAAGTGAAAAGGAAAGAAGCCTGCAAAACAAGGAAGAAGGGAAGTCCTTGATTGTGTTTGTGCAGAGCAGCAAATGCGGATGCGCTATTCCACTAGGCCCTTACCTCCAGAGCTACTGCTCCATTCTTCCCTTGGTGGGGCACTTCATATGCCTCTATTTGCTGCTTTGTGAGTCGGGCTAGCTTCTCCGCAAGCTCCCGCCAGCTTTTGCCAAGCTTGACAGCTGAAGTCAAGATGATGGTGTCCTGGGTAAGACGTGCCACTAATCCCTGGCAATCTATTTTCAAAAGTGCCTGCAACAATGATTTTCGTTAGTGATCCTTCACCAGTAATTACAAACAGAACATTTTAATTTAATTTTATAGCACTATTCTGCATTTCTACACAAACAGGATGACTTTTTTTTTTATTTTTGTGTTCTTGCACAAATATGTACTTTTTTTCTACAAAATGGTGTTGCCAACAGTTTCAGAGGAAAACTGCCCACAAGCTTAAGGAAAAAATCAAGCTGGCATTCAGCTGCTTCAGCATTCCAGTGTCAAAGGATCCTGCCAGGCTTACAGATCCTGAAAGAAAAACATATTTCTCCAACAAAAATATTTGGGGCTAAAAAAAAAATTAGCTTCTTAGAAGTTTGACATGAAACTTGAAAATTAAGTTAGAGCACTATACTAAGGTGTGGTCCTTCATCTAGGGCTTTATTTGGAAAATCACTGATCACGTTGTCCAGTACCTTGTGATTTACTCCTCCCACAGAACTAATAATTTGCTGACCATTAAGGAGAAATGCAAACATAAAACCTTTCCCTCTTCCTTGCCAAATGAGCGTTTAATAACACTCAAATTAAAATGGTTGAAGGAGTAAAACTTTGAAATGCAGATACATTGCATTCTCCTTTCTTTATTTGTTTGGATAAGAACTAATGAGAAAGATAAATGTTGGGTTTATTCTTCTCCTCAAATTAGCACCTAAATATTCCAGTGAAACTGTTGAGACTTTCCGGGAAAGATCAAGAGCGAAATACAGAAATTTTCTTTGTTTTTTAGATCCTAATTTTTACTGAAATATCAAGCATTTTTGGAGAAATCAGACATAAGAGTGATTTAATTTTAAAGTATTAACCATAAAAATCCTCAAGCAAACAATAGAACTTTGGTAGGCACAGTAGTGAGAAGGTGACTACACTGTACTGTATGAAATTCCCCTAAACTGGAGACAGTCAGTTTGTGTTTGCTCTGATAAGAAAGAACCCTATAAAACACACCAAAAAAGCAGAGATTTCTTAGAAGAAGTAATTGTAAATTCTACCCAAAAGTTACATGGATGACATCTAGATTTATGTCTAGTTCTACAAAGATAAGGACCTGCATTGGCACTTCCTAGCAAAAATACATAAATCTCACAAAACAGGACATTGAGCAACTTGGTCTAGTGAAAGTTGTCCTGCCCATGACAGGATGGTTGGAATGAGATGATTTTTACGGTCCCTTCCAACCCAAGCCATTCTATGATTCTATAAGCTTAATCTAATTATGCTCCACTTTTTGCCTCTTTTGTAATGAACCCTGTTTCACTGTATTTAATTAAAAGTTTGGATAATTTTTACCTTTAGGTCTCTCACTCTTTTTTTGTACAGAGACATGACAGACTTTGCAGTATTTCATACTGGCTCAGTTTTATTCCACATAGTTTGATGTGCTCTTAAGAATTGTAAGTGGTGACTGTTACCAAAATTTTCTGAATCCTGCTGAAATTTCTGTCAACACTTCAGAGGGGATAGACCAGTGATGAGAAGTAAACTCAGTTGAGGTTTGCAGTTCAGGATAGTCAAAAGGCTTTAGATGAATAGCTACAATGTGAGTTTTTAAACATCCATTTTTGTGTACTTTACTTTCATATCAGAAATTTAATTATCTTCTGTTCCATAATAGGTTGGTCAACTTTTCTGTCAGAGCCAAGGAGAGTATTAAGTAACTATTAATTTCAAATTAATTTGCACACATATCACTAAGTGAATTAGGATTGTTAACAGTGCATCTTATTACCTGGAAGTAATTAAAATAAACTTTCTATTCACATTTGGCAGTATTTAGTCACATAGAAGTTGTCTAACAGCTTACAAATGAGGCGCATGAAAATAGATACTGAAATACTTGCAATGTCCTCCTTAGGCCACTACAACATTGACTTGGAAGTTGTAAGGTGTAGATAGAAAATCTTGCCCTCATCTTTTGGATCAAGACGTCCCTTTTAAACATATGAAGCTAAGCTAGACATGCAACTTAGCATAGATGAATATCTATAGATAGACATAGATATATAGATACACATAGGTATAGATATCTAACTATATCTATGTATGTATAGTGGAGTTCCCACAGTATGATAATATTACTTAGTACTTCACAACGGGAATGTGAATTTCTCAGGAAAGCCATTTACGAAGAAAAAAGACAGAACAGTTTCAGTCGTGGCTATTTTAAAAGCAAAAAAGTCATCTTAGTCAGCCTACTAAATGAACACAGTTTCTGGAGCATTAACAGAAGACTGTTCAGAATTAATTGATCAAAGTATTATTCTTCATGAGAGTTTGGATGTATTTTACACCTATTGGTGTCTACAACTTTTAGTAATAAGTTCTGGTTTATAAAGATCCTGCAAGGATGCAGAATCACATTTTCTTGTTTCTACTGAGTAGTTTCTTGGCAATATATCCCAATAAGACAGTTAGTCCATGCAATACTTACAACAATGAGTTCATAAAGAAATAGTCTTTTTTTTTTGTTAGCATGGCAGTCTTGCTTCATCTTCTTCACAACATGTGCAACTCTTTCTGATTCCTTATCAGCATGTGCCTCATTAAAGTCATCCAAAGACATATGAGAGTATCCCAGCACCTCAGCTAAAGCTCTCCAGTCATAAACACTCTCTGATACCGTAGACAGAACAACTGAATAGATATAAGTCAATTTTTTGAATGGCAATGCAATTTGTTCAACAAGATTCCTGGTTGATAGCTCACTATCAGCAGTGTCCATAGCTTGTTCTTTGGAAATCACTTTTACATTTTTGCAATGTACAAGACCAATCTTTCTTCTGAGAACTCCCACGTACCACTCTTTCATTTTGGTTTGTCCAATGGCTTTAACTTTATCTTCACCAAGAAGTGCTATTGTGTCCCCTTTAAAATATTCCAGCAAATAATCAATCTTATTTTGACGTAACACAGTTTTCAAAGCCACTCCATAAGTATTGACACTCAAAGTTTTGTCTTGAAACTTTGGATATTTTATTGTTGGTATCAAAAGCCATGGTGCAGACTTGATTTCTTTGCGGTTTTGCAGGCGCTTTGGCCTATTAATAATTCCACTTAATTTTGGAGCTGGATCAGGAGTCGTAACATGGAACTGTGTTACTTGGCTACTTTTTAAGATTTTAATCTGAACAAGGAAAACGAAGAAATGCATCTCCCTACATCCAAGCATGGAAAATGGAAACTGTTGGCGGACCATTTCACCAGTTTTCAACTCCTCCTTTTTAATATTTTTGCTTTGATCTTCCATTTTTACTTCAAAATCTGGATCACAGGATATCAAAGAAATGTTTAGATCTTGCGGTTTTTCAAGCAGAAATGTGTGCTTTCCCCACAGCTGAAACACCACAGGAGGCATACTTTTCCCCCTTTTTTTAATATCACAAATCGTGAGTTTTGTTGGAATGTAGTTGTGACCAAAGACTGTAAAAACTGCTGTAAAAGATGGATGAATATGTTTGGGACCATAAATTCCAACTGAGACTGTTCTATGAATGTAGTCCCACACATTAGTTGCTGGAGGCTGGATTTTGCTTGCTTGTACAGCAATCACTGCATACATCACATGACTCAGGTCCGTTAGCTTCACTTGTATGATATCTTGATAAATATAGCAATTCTCTAGCTTCTTAAAAGGTCCTTCTTTGTTGAGACTAAAAAAACACACAATATCACTCATAACTTGGCTGAGTGGATCATTCTTCACTTTAGCCGCAACTTTTACTTCTAGGAAAATGGCTTCACTTGTGTTGAGGTTGCTCAGTGTAAGTTCTATTAGAGGGCTTACCGTGCTGGACAGATCATTGTTGCATGACAAGGGAGGGTTAAGGATAGCCTTTAAACCAACTTCTTGGAATTCTCCTGGTAATACATGACCCACAGGGACATGAATGTTGATATCTGAGTCAGGTAGCTGCACTGAACCCCCTTCGTGATTCAGTTTACAAACTACATGGATGTCTGTAGCTTGCGTTTGTGCCCATCCAGGACTGTGGCTCATGGCTTCTAAATCGAGGCAGGACCGGGTGAGTTGTCGGTGACTCAACCAAGCCATCTTGTAGGCTTCACGGTCATTCTGAAGCCATGTCATAGCGCAAGCTGTAGTTTTTTGAGGTGCTGTCTTGTGAGGGTTAAATCTTTGGTTATCAACTATATCCAGGAAGTCAGAGACACTCTTGGATCGTCCAGATCTTCTTGCTGAAGTCTTTCTTAGGAGACAATCAATATCTAGCTCATCACCTGAGGAATCCAAAGAGTCCCTATTGCCAGAAAGTTTAGGGAACAAATAAGGTTTTTCCTTTAAGATAGAAAGACGTTTATTATTTTCATTTCTATTGGAAGCAGCTATGTCATGTACAAAAGGGTTGGATCCTGACAGTTCGTTCCAGAAAGGATTAGTCTTGGGAACAGCTTGGGCATGTTTGAATACACCAGGCCAGTCAATATCCAAATCCAGTTTACTTTCATTGACATCTGTTTAAAAGAAAAAAAGAAGTATTTCCTCAAGCACAGAGTCTTGAGACATTCCATTTATTTCCAACTGATAGTCTGTTAAACTAAGAGGTGACTAAATTTTCCTTCTGAAATACAGATAATTTCTATATTTCTCCTTCAGGTTTTTAAACAGTATCAATGTTGATTTAATTAAGAATCTTTCTTAATAGAGTGCTAACAAATTAGTGCTGAATAACAAATCAGTGTTGAAGGATGTAAAGCATCTTTTTTGAGGTGTTGATCATCATCAACTCATATGATTATTTATTGGCATTGAGTATGATAAAGTTCCGTAAGGTTCAAACCATCATATTCCAGTAATCTTTGGCTTCTTACAAAATGCCATGGATTCCTTTCCTTTGTGTCTGTCTCTTTGCAAAGATTAAACAACTACAGTTTCATTTTTCAAACACTGAAGACTGTACAGATAAATGCATTATTCAAGATTCCTTTTCATGCTACTGCATGTGCATTTAATTGATAACAGCACTCCTACAATTTATCTCCATGTGTGAGGAATTTGTTATACTAGCTTTCCACTAGAAAAAAATCATTGATATAATTTATGAGACCTTGTACAACTTGAAGTTTGGAGAGAAATGTTTGTGTGACTACTAATTTTCTGAGATTGCATTTAATTAGACAAATATGGGCTTATAAGTGATATTTACATATGTTTTTTAATAATAATACTCATTATTAGCAGTAATATCTATTTTTTCTGAAGAAAAGACATTCTTACATTTTATGTTAACAATTGTTCAGAGAGGCTGGTTAACAGTTGATTGAGAATCACCCTTCTTGCAATGGAATATCTGCAACTTTTTATGCTAAGGATTTCTGTTACTTCATTTTGCCATTATCTTTTCCATATAGAGAGGTTGTACTATCCCTTCTTTATACATTCTTGCAAAGAGTTTAAATTTTAGAAGAAAAAGTAATTATTTCTATTTTTTCACCATATCTATAGCTTTTATCATTATACTTTCCATAGCACTTTCATTTCCAATACTCTATATTGCTCAATTGCAAGCATGACAGTGCATACAGCCACAAAAAGGAAAAAAAATACTTTTAAATGTAAGTACTTCTCTTTTTGTTTCCTCTTTCAAATTGTGATAAAAAGCCCAAACTGTGAAGTCTTTTCACAGTCCCTGAAACTTCCCAGTTTGGAGGAATCAAGGTGGAATTTACCTGTTTGCCAGCTGCCTATCTACAAAGTTCTAACACTGTCTTGACAAGAGCCTTCCAGGTGAGCTGCCAGGAGGATTGAACCTGGGGCAGCCTTCTTTTCCTCAAGCACCCTGCCTTGACCAGGGTCACCAGAGGAGGTGAGGCTGTTCAAGCCCCCACTGAAAAGTTCTTTTGTCTCTGCCCGTAGGACAAAAGCTTTCCTTGTGCTGTGATGCTATTATAGTCAGATCATTATTGCATGTTAAAATATAAATTAATTAAGCCAAAAATAAACATAAGGGGTTTGTTTGGGTTTTTTCCCCATCCTAAAGGGCGTGTTTCTACAGGAAAATATGAGCAGAAAACTCTGTCAGAGCCTGAGTCACTAGGACAGACGCTTTCTCATGCCAAGGTAACAGCACAATTACTGGAGTGCAGCAGGTCAGCAAAGAAATAATTCCTGCTCCACAACTTACACAGCAAGTGCCAGGCTTGCTGTTACATCTGTTACTGGACAAGAAACTAGGAGAATGCCTACCTTGTGGAGGGCAAAGTTTTCTCAGCATTGGGGTTAAAAGAGCAAGGAGGTTAAATCAACTTTGCCAAAACTCAAGTTTTTTAATTGGGCTAACTTCCAAATTACCCTGCCTTCGTGCTTCTTAAAACCCTAAATTAATCTAGTTTGGCTAAGTCCCTCTTCTCTTCCCCAATCTTGACCCACAGTAAACTTACTCTAAGTAGCATTTGTTAATGTAAGGTTGAAGATTTCAACTCTTCCTCCCAACCTGCCTGATCCAGAGTTTTGCAGAAATAAATACTTTAGTTGGAGAGCCTTAGTACAGAAAATAGCAGAAGAGTCATACTGTAGCTGTCTGAAGGTGTCCGGTCATCCACATCAATCAAAGTCCCCTCCGACCGGCTTCGTGGAATCTCTCCACTGCTTAGGGAATCTGTTCCACTACTGGAAGAATTTTCCTCCTAGAAGACAGTTAAGCATATAAAACATCAGCAAATATGCAATTTGTAAGGGGGGATACTTTTGAAGAATATTTGAGCTTTGTTCCTGTAGTGTGACGTGGAAAAAAAAAAGTGAAGGTATAGATTATGAGTAAATTTATGAAGTCTGCCCAAGACCATCACAATCCTGACTGAGTCTTACTATCTAATGTGCATCAAACCCAGCAGATGCTACAGATGCAGTACAGTATGGTACCCCAGCCCACAGTGAAGTCAAATTACTCACAAAATTAAGTGTCTTATAATTGGAACTGAGACAGTAACTTCCACTCAGGTGGTCTCGAGTAACATATTGTTTTTTAAAAATAGACATCATAACTCCTGTTTTAAGGTAAGTTTGAGTAGAATCATTAATGGGGAAGATCTAGATATGTTACTTTCCATGCCAATTAATATAAAGTATTTTCATCCCATTCTGCTTTATTATTGTTACATTCCTCCCTGAAAGATCAGGTCAGATTTCATTTTAGTCTGTCCAAGAATGACTTAAAATACCCTTCCCTAGGGAGCACACCAGCACAGCAACAGCCCGAGAGAGGATATTCAGGTCTCTCTTCTTCCTTTTTCTGGCTACAAGAAGTTCTGTTTCATTTTGGTTCAGTCCCTTAGAGGCAGGCAACAGAAAAACGAGCCTCTCAAGGTACCTTTCTTAATGCTGAAGAAAGCAGGAGTTGTTGTGTCTCCCAAAGAAAGAGGAATTACAGAAGTTTCAAGTGAGCATTTGGTATCCTACATGCTGGAATTACTGTATCCCAGAAACAGAAGCTAGAGGAAATAAAATAAAAGAGATTTTTTTGTGGAGGAAAGCTCTTCGAGTTAGTGCTATTAACCAAGACATCACCTAGTGACTTTGCCAGAATCGTCTCACAGATCCTTTATGTAGTGAGATGCAAATGCTGATGACCAATAGATACATTAAGATAACTGGGGAAAAAATGAGACAAATAAACAAACAAGGATGGGAGAAAAAGAGAGTAGGAAAAAATCCAGAAGATTTTTGGGTCCATACATGGGATACAATAGTCAGTTTTGTTCAGGAGTCTGAAATATTGCAGCCTGATACTTCTGCAGTGAACATTGCAGCCTAAAGAGACTTCATTTTATTGTATTTTAAATGAAAAAAAAAGAAAGAAAAAGGATTTGGCCTGGTTTTGTTGCAGCTGTAAGAAAAGGAATTTTCAGTTCCAGTTCTCTCCAGTTCCAGTTGAGTTATGGGAAAAGGACACATACCTTATACCCAAGCATTACTGAACAGAAAGCAGAAGCCAGCTGGCTGTTTTCATTGCACAATGCCATGGTTTAAGATACCTCTTTTTTTCACTGCAAATATAAATTGATAGTTTTTGCTCTTCCCACAAAAAGCACCTTCAGCTAATGGCAGTCTGTTCAGGTGCTGTTTTGTACACAAGCAGGGTTCAAGGCTGAGGTCAGGCAAAACTCAACTGTCACCCAGCACCTCAGAGGACTGTATGGATTTTCAGGTTCCTTTGTTACCAGAAATCTCTTTTATGTGGCCTTTGGAGCCCTGATTTTAGCTAGTAGGTAAAGCTAGCATCCAATGCCAATACATTCTGGCATCTGATACTAGTACCCCACCAGAACAAAACTGGAAACCAAAATTCCTCCTTAATCCCAACACCATTAATTCCAAGATACAACATTCCACAACTGTATAAAGATATCACTGTTCCTGCTGTCTCTGATAAGCAATGGTATATTTTATAATGTATATAGACTCCTTCAAAGGAAATAAATTTTGTTTTGCTGCATCTCACAATGTTGAAAAACTGAACACATTGTATAGATACACAAGATTTTTATCTCTGGCTTCGACATACACACTGTGGAGGTTTAATCACACCAGCATAAGGTATCCATAGTCTAAAATCTCAATCAATGTACAAAAAGTTAGTTTTCTTTTCACAGTACCAGTGTACTTGTTGTCAGCACTAATCTCTGTCTGACAATTTACTGATAATTCACAAATGAATTTAAGAACAGTTCTTTAAAAAGTTAAAACACCTACTATTATTTCAGTAGCTGCACAAAGTGAGAGGCAGTAAATAAGGATGGAAAAAGGGCATGAGAGTGCAAATGTACAGGGGCTAAAATAGGAAACCCGTGGAGA
The DNA here is from genome assembly GCA_013397975.1 of Machaerirhynchus nigripectus. Classification (NCBI taxonomy): domain Eukaryota; kingdom Metazoa; phylum Chordata; class Aves; order Passeriformes; family Dicruridae; genus Machaerirhynchus; species Machaerirhynchus nigripectus. The sequence continues at coordinate 1,137,145 of VZRQ01010237.1, read as the reverse complement.
AGGGAAAAGAAGAGAGGAAGAAAGAAAAACAATCTCTTTATGCAGTGGGATTACATTGACAGAGACATGACAACAAAATTGCATGTGGAAGTTTTTTAAACACTAAGGACTTCTGCAAATAGAATAAACTATTTCCTAAAAGTTCCCTCTGGGAATTTCTCAAAATGTTCATCACTGGCCTCGCATAGAGACAGAAAAGGCAGATACTGAAAAGGAAAACCACTTTCAAAAATAATCCTCCACCCTCATGAAAGCATTTCTTGGTATGACAGCATGATGAGGGATCCCTTGTGGCTGAGGCACGTCTTCAGACCAGCCAAGAGGATGAGAGAAGGGGAGATATATAAACATGCCTGAGCAAAAGATGACCACATTTGGCCAGCATGTCAAGGGATGTGGGAAATGCCAGGGACAAGCTGTACACGCACCACTGGGTACCGGGCAATGTGCCTCCTGCACAGGGTTACATGAGCTGACACCAGGGCTGGGTCCCACCTCTTCTCTGTTCCGGCCTCAGTGCTGGGAATGCCTAAAGCCCCCATTTCTTTCTATGAGACTAAGTAAGAAAACAAAATGCTTACCCTTTTCCATGGATACATTCTGTGATAATATAGCATCCCAAATTAAGCTTTTGACAGGACAAACCTGTTAACTAGGAACTTACCTGAACAAATTATGAAGACCAATCATTTACAAGAGAAGTGAGATTGATGCATGTGGTATATACAGCCATACTGATCAACACTGAAAGGCAAAGGTGTAAAAACCTTTTGCTGCAAAAAGAGGGAACTATGTATAGGAAGAACCAGAGACCAAGCTTTTCATTTGCTGTAGCTACTGAATAAGAAAGATGTAAACTGACAAGTGTTTAATGGTGCAAGGAATTATTTGACTGATGGCATGTCAGCTCACAGTGGGAAGTCAGGAGGGAATGAAGAAGTGAAGAGGTTGGAAAGAGATCAGCTGTGGAGGTGACCAGTGAGTGAACCTGAGTGACTGCTGAGAGACGCGGCATTTTTTGTATGAGGGCAAGCAACAGTTAGCCAGGTGCGCTCTGCTGGGGACTGCTTGACCCGTAAGAGCACGTAACCCAGGAACCAGAGCACTGCTGGCAGGCACATTGCAGCACTGTTACAGAGGAAGAAAAATGCACTAGATGTCCTAGAGGAAGAAGAAAGTCTTGGGTAGAAAGTTCAGTTTCACAGAAGTCAGGGGACAGCTTTGCTGCAGACAGCTTTTTTGCTGCATATAATGCCTCCAGAAATTTCTTCCAGGTCTTTCAAACTTCAAGTACACTTTTTTTTTTCCCCAATCTCACTACCAAAAAAAATATATCCTGCTGTGTCTGAAACAGTGGTAATGAAGAAAACAAAAAAAGCTCAAAGGCAAATACTTTCCCACTGCCTTTGCCTTCAAAATAAGAGAGAACACATTCCTTTGTGTTTTTTAAGTATCAACATCCCAGAGCAAAACACTAGAAATTTATATTTCGTTCTACCTTAATCCTTCTTCAAAAGCAGGTTTTGTTAAGAACAGAGCTCTCCCGTGGCCGTGTCCCCCCTGGACTTCTACTTGTTCCTCACACAGTACTGCCCTTATTCAAAAAGATTCAAGGCATTCGTATCCCGAGGATGAAGTTTATGCACTAGCAGTGACAGAACAAACAACAGAAACGGGTGATGGTGATGTGTCTCATTCCTCAGGCTCATTTTTGAGTGACATGGGGGAAAATGACTTGCTAGTTATATAGGTTGGGTTGTTAGACTTTCAAGTTTCTTTCTGAAAAAGGAGATATGTAAATGCAGCAGAATGTTACATAAAATGTTCCTCATCCAACCAAACACTGAATATACTGAATTATTGAAATTCTATTATATAGAGAGATGTAAAGGAATTCTTAAGAGATAGCAATACACAGAAGAAGGATTGTTTCAGAAGGACTGCACATCACCAACAGATCTAAAGCACTGCCCATTCTCAGCAGACTAACGTATTTTTAAGTAAGCATTAGCTACAGTAATGGGCCATATTTTAACTGTCCCTTGGCTCTTATGGCCTGGAACAGCTTTATGCAGCTCAGAGTTTGGTGAGAGGCACCTGGACCCAAGATACTAATCTCTGATTAAAAAGCTGAACTGTGGTGCTTTAGGTAGTGGCAGTACAGCAAATAGAACACACAGCTGAAGTGAGGAAGCCTTTGACTTATTTTAGTCTACTGCATGCGAGGCAGTCAAGGAAATGCATCTGTACCTCACTTCAGAGACAAAACTGACTTTTAATGTTCAGCATCAAGAGTACCCAACCTCTAACGTGCTAATACTCAGCAGCAACATTAATGATTTCGTACGACCCAATACCTTGCCATTTTGACTGTAATTATAGAAAAGAATTTTCAATAGATTTATCTACTGGTTTACTCTGTTGTTAAATAGTTGCCAAGTTTGGTCCCTACTTTTTCAATGTTCTGAAAATTTATCACCCTGTGGGAACTGCAGAGCCATTCACACTGAACCCAGGGCCTAGACTTTCTGCAGACCCAACATATGTCTGCATGGCTGCTTGGAACTGACACAATCACTGCTCGTAGTGCTTCACCCGAGCTGGCACCAAAGGGTAGAGCTGGTACTCTCAGCACAACAAAAATGGGAATTGAAGTGGGTCATCCCCTCAGTAGATTTCCACTATTTTGCAGGTGGGTTTTTATAGTCTCCGCTCAGCTCTGCACAGCCCAGAACTGACTTTAGAGCCTGTTTGGGGAACACTGTGCAAGCAAAAATAGCTATACCATAAACACTCCCTTCACAAGGCAAGTATCCTTCCTTTCATTCCACACATCTACGCTTCTAAAACTGCTGGTTATAAGCATAAGTGGTAGAGCATTTATTTTCAATTATAAACTTTACATTTGGGAATACCGCTTTCCAGAAGCCTCAAGGATGTGTAGTTAAGTTCTGATGTTTTCTTTTGGGTTTTAGCTACCACTCTGAAATACTCCATGGTTTCCCTTTAGCCTCAGGAAAAAAAGAAATGTTGCCTTCTACTTACCCTACTAAGTAACTTCTTCAAGATCAGGAAATGGAAAGTAGAGATATCACTAACAAATTAACTAATGGATCCAACTTTGCACTATGAAATTGCAATATTTCTTTTTGATGGACAGAAAAAACTTTGCAAGTATATTAGCCTAATTCTTCTATGGATTTATGTCCTTACACAAGTTAAAAACTATAGTTAAAAATCACACTGGATTCTCACTTAATGTGTATACTTGTATATACTTTGGAAGCACTGTCAGTTTCTTCACTTTTGGAGGTTCTGTGAAAGCACTTTTGGTTCCTTCACAGAGATTACAATACTACAAGTATTGTAATATTGTACTTCTGACTGAAGCCAACAGCTATTCCTTCAAAGTGGATATTGAAAGTACTCTGTAAGGAACATGTTTAATTTAGAACTTTCATTACAAAATAAAATTTCCATTTCTAGGTGCTGCAAGTGTTTCGGTATCACCATAATTAATGCATGCAGCACTGCAGAGCAAGGCAAAGCCTGCACGTACCATGTTCTGCATGTGAACTAGAGCCCTGCTGCTTTTCCGTGGGTACTTTTAATGCTTGCTAGGATGACACAGAAACCTCAGCTATCAACATTTTTAATCAGCCTAGAGAAGTGGGAACTACCAGGATGCTCAAAATCTCTGTTAGCTATTTATATCCCTGTGAACTATAGCTGTGATCACAGGTTTTTAAGTACATGATACCTCCAAAGTACTCTATATATTATTTCATTACCCTGATTTCTTCTTCTCTTTCCACTAAGTTAGACTTTTTCTCACATCCAAGCTGCATGCAGGAATTACACTGGGTCTTTAACTGAGCAGCTTGCCTGTCAGTGGCAAGTGGAGCTGAAGGCTGAGACATCTGCCCACTAGCTTGGCTTAGAGAGCGCTCCCAACCCTGCATATTATTCATTATGTCCTTCCCTGGGAAAGGCTCATGTCTGAATATGTTAATGCCACAAGTCAGCTTTGAGCAGGATAGATATGAGCTGTGGTCTTTGAGGGCAGGAAGCAGTGGTGGGGGACAGAAGTAGTGGTAGAATAAACAGAAATCCTTTGTATGCCTTGGAGTCACTGGGGCATGACCAAAAAGGGAAAGAAATAAAAAAAAAAAAAAATACTTCCTCTGTCCCAAAGACTTGGTTCTGGCAACACTCTTCCAGCTTTTCCAGTTATATATAGAAAACAGCACATCTACTATCCACCCAGAAAGCAAGCAAAGGATCTATTTTTCCAGACAATCAAATCCAGGTCAAGTAGTGAAGTAGTTCTTCAGTTCTTCCATAGAGACTGGCAATCAGGCACTTCTGAGTTACATGTTTCATAGAAATAATTACTTTTAAATTTAAGGGCTAAGCACAGGCAGGGAAGAAATCCCTCTTGACTTTCAACATTTAAACGTCTCATCTGGCCCAGTGGTGCAATCAAAAAACATCCTGCAAGGGCTGCTCTCTCTTCACAGCATCAGGGTAAAGCAGAATACACCAAGGAAACCACCCACAGAGAAAGACCAGTGTTTTAGTTGCTCACAGCTCTTAAAGCTCTTGAAATTATTATTGTAATTAATATTAACAACAGATTTTGAGCATCCAAATCATCTGGATATGGTGCAAATATGTAGGATGGTTTTTCTGCTATTTCAGACTAAGAATGAATTTGACAAAGTGACGTGGCTGACACTATGTCAGGACCAGTCTTGAACGTCCAACTGTGGGACTAAATTGCCTGTCAGTGTGCTGCCTGGATAGCAACATTTTATTTTGGACAGGTGTAGATTAAAGACGCATGAGCAAAATACGCGATGAGAACCTTGAAGGAAATTGAACCTGATATTGATGCCATGATGATTTTTTGCCTTTTTATATACCCCTTTTATATACTTTTTTATACAGCTTTTATGTATCCTTAGTGCTTTTAGCCCACATACTTGTAATTCCCTAAGTCTGATAACTAGCTTAGACCCAAAGTTCAGTTAAGCCAAGAGACCAAACATCTTGGAAACCTTGCAGCTGGGGGTCAGAAAGCCCCAGACACCAAGGTCCTCTCCAGAACACATTCTGTAAACCAAGATAGGCCCATCCAGGGGGAAGGTTCCTCAGGACAGGGCCTTCCCTTGAGCCTCTCACTGGGGAATCTTTGATAGATATGCTAATTTACAAGGTCTGTAACTGTATATGTGAATCATCATGTGGGTGCATTCGGGGGTACATTTCAGTGCATTCTACCTGGGTTTGGCGCACCTAAGGATCCTTAAATAAATACTGAGGTAAAACTTTTTTTTTCCCCTCTAACCATGTTTGGCTTTTAATTTTAAGACCAGGGAAAGGCAACAATATCCAGGCATATAAAAGGTGCCTTTAGGCTTCTGGTGTTCTGGTTTCAGCAAACTGAGGTGAGTGCCCAGAGAAGGCTACAGGGGGACACTACAATGTGCTGTGCCTTTGATGAGATGAGGTACTAGAAAAGCTCCTTCCCATAAGCATGAAAGAATTCTGCCTCACCACAAAGGAAAAACATGTCAGAAAGCCTGTACTGTCAGGTGGACATTTTTACATGGAACCTGTTTGGTTTGGTGTTGGTTAACTTGGGGGGGGGGGGAAAAAAAAACCCCAACAAACATACCAACCAAAAAATAAATTAACAAAGTAATACACATGGAGAATTTGCT
>VZRQ01010237.1:1092864-1131216 GCA_013397975.1 Machaerirhynchus nigripectus | reverse complement strand
GCACCTAAGGATCCTTAAATAAATACTGAGGTAAAACTTTTTTTTTCCCCTCTAACCATGTTTGGCTTTTAATTTTAAGACCAGGGAAAGGCAACAATATCCAGGCATATAAAAGGTGCCTTTAGGCTTCTGGTGTTCTGGTTTCAGCAAACTGAGGTGAGTGCCCAGAGAAGGCTACAGGGGGACACTACAATGTGCTGTGCCTTTGATGAGATGAGGTACTAGAAAAGCTCCTTCCCATAAGCATGAAAGAATTCTGCCTCACCACAAAGGAAAAACATGTCAGAAAGCCTGTACTGTCAGGTGGACATTTTTACATGGAACCTGTTTGGTTTGGTGTTGGTTAACTTGGGGGGGGGGGACAAAGAAACCCCAACACACATACCAACCAAAAAATGAATTAACAGAGTAATACACATGGAGAATTTGCTTTGCAAGGTTTAAACTATCTCAGGCAAGCTTTCCAAATGTAAAACTAGCAAAAAAGGTACCCCAGTTGTGTAGGGCAAGAATGGCATGGTGAAGAGGGGGGAAACATGTCAATCACTTGTTCCATTTCTCTTGGGAAATATAAAGGGAGATCAATACTGAGATGGCAGAAACAATGGAAAAGGGGTGACACATGATCAGCTCAACATGGAAAAAAATTAATAAAAGAGGGAACTACCTGTTTGGGAAAATAATTACATTAAATATAGTAGAAGAAAGTAAATCCATTTGGCAAGGATTCCTCTGGTTGTAATTAGAGGTTAGTTCAGAGAGTTAATAGCTGCAAGCATAATCATTCTTGACTGCATCCACAAATTACATTTTGCTCTACTTGACTGACCCTGTAACAGACACAGGGAACATGTACCAGCACAAATAGTATGTTTGACAGAGTGCAATAATATTCACAAGGAAAGACTGTTACCTATTTCTTGTGTATTGATCTGTTTTGACTGAAGGACTTGTTTAATACTCCTTGACACTTTAGGAATGTGGTAAAAAGAGCATCAGAGAGGGAGTCTTAATCACTAAGATATACTGCAGAAAGTGAACTTTTCCTTTGTTGCTTTTTATGGCAATTACAGTTCCCAAAGTTTGGTTGGATCTTTACTTCAGAAGTGAGACATCATTGCATTTAAAACATTTGTGCCTGTGTTGTTAATAATAGCCTGAGCTGTCCGTTAAGTTACACCTGCCAATATTATAAAGTTATTTTTGACAATGTAATTTTGAAGGGAAGAAGGGAGGGGAGTTCATAAAAATGCATTTTGTTCTCTAAAAGCCAAAAACAGCACCTCTCATTATACCACAAACTCTCCCTTTACATAACAATCACACATGCTCTTGACAAGAAAAGGCCCAGTTATTTCTATCAAATGGGATACAGGTTTAAATAGTTTCTCTACTAATGAAGGACATTTGAACCACTGAACTGTACTCTTAACTACTACTTTTTAATAGTATTTTTAACTGAATACTTTCACTGAAATAATACGACTGCCAGATCGATTCTAAAATGGTAGAGATCCAGCAACAAAAATTAAGTCAGAGGAAGATAAACTGCCATGCAATGTCAGGTCCCATTTCATAATCCATCTTCAATTACAGAAGACTGCTCATTTCAGAGGAAAAAATAAAAGGTCCTACCTATGAAAATGAGGAACTGCTACTTCCAGTATTGCTGGTAGTTTTAGAACCGAAATGGCAGTGATTCTATCTTAAAAAAAGAAATTAAACACAGTGTACATTATCACTGTGGATCTTCTTCTAAAGGAGCAATCAAGTTTGAGAAGATTTGAGGCAACGAGTTCCCAATAAAGTACATGTCCTTATGTGTCTAAATTTAGTTTTTAAATCTAGCTGCCTTGCAGGTGCATTCATTCGACTGTCAATTCCTACCTGTTTAGAGGAGGGCATCTATACTTTTGGTCGTTAATGTTTGGTACAATAAGCAGAATAACATGTTCAATCTCATCCACTTTTATACAGCAGTTACACTCACTCTTCAACAATTTTCTCTTTTCAGAAATGAAACCAAGAAGTGTAAGAGAGAATTTTTCCAGGTCTCTTCTTCCTTCACTCCCTATAATCTTGAACCACCTTCATTCTCTCCACTGCATCACAGTATACAACTGTCTTTTCAGCTGCAGTTCTCCTTCTGGTGATGCCTACCATTAGCCTGGATGCAGAAGCTCAGTGGAAAGCCAGTTTTCCCATCCAGGAAAACCACACTATTATATTGCGATGGATAGTATTACTCACTGGAAGCATCTTAAGGCTGTGTATTCTCTTGTCCTGGCTCCCTGAACAGCTCAGATGAAGAAGCTATTCCTGAAGTTCTCACCAGACAGCTGGCTGATTTCCAAAATTGATCAGTGAAATGCTTGTACAAGTGGAGAAGTTCCTTATGTTAGCCCAGGCATTCCTGTGCTGACTTTTCTCTCACATTGTCTCTATTCCCCCCAAAAGCAACAGCAGAGCTCCAACTTGCTTTTCCTAACATCCCTGCCCATCAGGCTGCTAACGGGACTCTACCTTCTCACTGGTTCCTGCTCTTCCTTCTGAGCCAACATCACTGAGGGTAAAATTTGATGAAGCAGCTGAGAGAGCTGTACTTGTACAGGAATAGTATGACCTGGCACCATACATTGATGGGTGCCTAATGATGCAAGAAATCCATCCCACACAGCTCTATAACATCTTTCCATACCATTTGCCTTGAAGAAAGCTTAATGTTAATAATAACTTAGTGTTATTTCTTCTCTGCATTTAATATGACAGTGGTGCAAAGAGAAAGAAGGCATAAAGCTGTTGCTTCCTTCTTTCTCATTTCCTTCCCTACCTCCACACAGGTTCATGGGCTACGACACTGTGTTAGAGATTTTGAGGGAATGAGCATAGGACAGAAAATGAGGATGTCAGTGGGCTCAAGTTCTGTAATAGAGAAGACTCTCCACTCCAGTCACATGTCAAAAAAAACCACCCCAAACCAACCCCTAAATTATCATAAATTTCATATTTTTACATATTACAAAAAATAGTCATTAATTGCAAAAAAATTTTCAGTTATCCCAAAAACTCTGGCTGACATCCTGAAATAAAAACAGTGTCTGAAGAGATGCAGTCACAAATTGCTTAGAAATTTGGACTGAAAGCAAACTTATCAAATTCCCAAAGCATGCCTCTCAGACACCCCTGCAGAAAATCTCCAGGAAAATGATTCAGAAATACAGTTGATTATACTCCATCAATTCAAAATATTTTCCCAGACTTTTATTTTAATGTCTCTTTCTCAGCAAGCTTTACTATTTTTCACTGCAGCTGAAGTTATTTCTTTTCCAGCAGAAGTGGAGGGCTGTAAATCAGTAACTCTTAGATAGAAACATAGCATTTCAGTATGTTGTGTCCAGCTTCTCCCTTGGTCTGTCCCTGTCCCCTTCCCCCCTTCCAATAAAAAAAAAAAGAATCCAAACCCTAAACCAAACTAATCCACAACTCCAATCACTTTTACAGTCTTCCAAGAACTTTTACAAGCAGAAAGCTAATTTTCACAAAGAAAACTGGTGAAAGGACTGGCAACTCTCAAGCCTTGTGACAATCCTAGTGTCAATCCTTTGTTTTGCCTCACCCTTCACAGACACTGAGCATGCTCACCTTCCAGTTTTATACAGAATAAACAAGTTCAATATTTTATACTATTAAGTCTTTCAAAAAGCTGAAGTTCCATGATCTTACTGGCTTCTTACACAAAAAAAACAACCAACAACAGCAACAACAACAACAACAAAAACAAAAACAAACAAAAAAAACCCCTCGATATCATTTATCCTCTAAACCCACCTCTGTAGCCATGTGATGCTGCACTCACCAGAAAGAATAATCATCTGGTATTCAAGGTGAAACTGCTCTATAGACTATTGTCAGACTACAAAAATTACAGAAAATTGATTTGACACCACTAGGATATTTAAACATCATGCAAAACCACATTAATTTCACACCTACTACTTGGAACTGAAATTTTCATGCGATGTCTACAGCTGAGGTTTTCTCTGACAGCCTGTCTTGCAGGAGGGGAGGACAATCTCTCCCTGATGGAGGAAACTACGAAGAGTGTCCCATACAATGGCTACAGCAGATTGAAAGGAACAGACATCCATCTCAAATATCACCAAACAGCCCAGGGCACAAAGTCCCTGCAGGTACCTGCACAGGCCATTTCTTTTGAGACCAATTCCTCTGGGAAGCTTGAGTTTTTCTAGCTGGCCTCTTTCAGCCTGATCAGTAACAGCAGAGCAGCCTTTGCTTTAGACAGAAATGTACCAAATACAAGGTTACAAGTGAAATAAACTAAAATCCAGACCTCACAACAGCTTTTTAGTGCTTTGGTTTTCCTAATTAGGAACCTGAAGGCACCTGCCATGTGTTACCTCAGAGAATTCAGCCTATTCAGCAACACCTTTCAAATGCCAGCCCTAAAGAAAAACTTTTTCTGGTCTCACCTTCATAAGTTTACTGTCCTTGCTCCATTTGTACCACAACGTGGGAGGAAGAATTCACAGCCTTTCCAAAAGGTCACTGACTTTGATGATCAAAGCATTCCCCTACCCATCTCACCTCCTTGGCAGCAAGTCTTGAGTTTTACACCTTTAACTAGCTCCTACACCTCAAGATAATAAGGTTCAAAATGTGTGTTTTGTTATGTGAAATACTGCAGAACCCTATATGCATAATTCCACCGTTTTAGTTTTTTCCTAACCAAATTTGTTATTTTAGATTGGACTTTTTTTTTTCTATAGAGATCAACATACACCATACCGTGCAGCTGAAAGACTGTTTATGTCAATCAGCTCACTCCTACCATTGCACATGTATCCTTGCCATCACTGTCAGGGGTTCCTTGATTAAAGTACACAAGTGTCATGATGTCCTAAATATCATAAATATCCTCTTAACATTTAGCTTACAAATAGCAAATCAAGCACACACCTTGATGTGCACCTTGATGCATGACAACAAGTAACTTTGCTTAAGGCATTTTTCCTTGGCTGTAATGAGACAGGAGACTCCTGTTATTTGTTTTATCTCTATCCTACAGACACATGTAATCCTGATTGTGCAATTTATTGAACGTGTTTTTCAGCCTCCCTTTTATGGAAATTATTCATCTATTTTTCAGGTCACTGCTGAAGACAAGCACATATTTGCAGAACATAGGATTCTCCAACAAAGTGTTGTCTAGAACAAAAAGGGAAAGAAAAGCATGAAGTACGTCAATCGATACTCAACTTAAATATATCCTGCTTCCAAAACTTCATCTAAACTTTCTCTTGACAGGTACTCTTGGAGGTGTGTGATCCAAATATTGACCAGCATGAAGTTAGTTTAGGCCAGCTCCTGACAGATCACAGCCCAAGGTTATATTTGTATAGGTTCCTTCTTCAGTAAAAATTAGAAATATGTACAACTTTGCTGAAAACTTGAATCATTATGATCTAAATACCTTCTATAATGTGGTGCTTTTCTGTTAGCTATTATACAGCTATGTCACATCCACCAGAAGTGAAAAGTATCACACAGAAGGCCATCACAAAGAACATAAAAAAATATTTGTCTAACATGTGCAAGTTCTAATCTTCAGAACTTCAGGAGATTTCACTCAACTGCGCACCAAGAAGAAATGATGTTATGCCCCGACAGTCTTGATAAATATAACTAAGCAGTTTGCTCTGTTGTGAAAACTGGTTCAGATTGTGTTATTTTACAGTGCAAATTCATCTCAAATTGCTGATTTTGCAATATTTTACAATGTTAAGTCAATGTCTATCATCACCATCATTCGGTATGTTGAATCACTAGCATCCACACAAGTAATTTCATTTTAAAGTTCTTTAGAGATTAGCATTTAGAAAAACTTGAGGCTTAACCTCTAATCTGTAAGTGAACTTTTTGCCTACAGGGAAACAGAGTGAGCTTTTGCTCCACTTTCTCCGTATTAGGAGAGACATGATTTGCCACCTAGGAAACATTTAGGTTATTCACTCTCCCAGACCTATTTGTGCCAAGACACAGTTTTTGGCACCACAGGCATAAAAACCTGGAAAATCCTACAGTTGATAATTTCAGAATCAGTAAATTTGATTTATTAATAGATTTCAAAGCAAAACAACCCAACAAAACAATCATCTTTCCTCTTCCTATGAGGAGTCAAGGCCATAGAACTTTACCTAGCTGTTATTGTGACAAGTTGTGTGATTGTCACACTTCTTATTGAACTGAAATGTTAAAAAAAATCCAATTCTGTGTCTCAGAGCTTATGTTTATATTCTGTTGGGACCCAAATCAGGGTTTTCTTTTACTCTTTGACTGATAGTCTGGTAGAACTAGATGGAATAATATTCCTCTGCAAAGCTTTGTACAAATACATAAAAAGCAGAGCCTCATAACAACAAACTGATTGCTTGATGCACAAGATAAGGAAGGGTAGAGATGGGGGAAAATGGAGATAGACAAGTTTACATATCACAAAATCATATAACATTTTGGGTTGGAGGGTTAGCTTTGAAGGTAACCTTTGACAGTTAACTAGTCCAAACCAAGATGGGCAGACTAAACCACAAAGAAAGTCATAACCATATTCCAGTGCCTTCCACCCCTATTGTAAGAATTGTGTAAACATGTGCTAACCCCTTAAAAATCCAGCTCCAAACAACTTTTCACAGACAACTTAGAAAATCAGTGAATGAGAACAGGACTTGAAAGTGCCATGGGAAGAGAACTGTGACCCAGACCAAAGGGATGAAAATAATCACATAAATATCACAAGAGCCCTTCTCCGTCCCCAGGTGCTCACACCCTGAAACGGTAATTAACTGGAGAGCAAGGCAGGTATTCATAACACCTCCTGGCAGCCTTTGACACTGCTATGTTTGTCTTCCCTTTCCAGCTATGAGCAGAAACAGATAAAACTGAACTGTAGCTATGTACTGCAGACAGCACAAAATTACTGATATATACACACACACACACCTTAAAGTGTTTTTCTCTCCCATATTTTCATTTATCTGGTAAAACTATTTATTAGTAGCCAAACTTAGAAGTCTGATACTACTTATGATTGAAAAAAAAAATTGCAGTGATGGAAAATGACACTTTCATTAAGTTCAGACTTCCAAAACACTGTCCTTCTGTTTCTGCTACCATTTATTACATGAGATGAGGAAAGGTCTAGGGAAATTCTTACTTATCTGGGGAGCACGTGAGTAGTGCACACAATACCTTTTGCTGTGTGTTTTGTGATTACAGTACAATCATTACCGATTAAAAGGCACCAGGGAATTCCAAGGTGCAAAGGGCTCTCCTACATATTTTCCTGATTAGTAGCACTTTTCTGCTCTGCCATATTAGTATTCACTGCTCACTGCAAGCCAGAAAAGGGAAAGAGGAGAGGGAAAGGGAGAGGGAGAGGGAGAGGGAGGGGGAGAGGAGAAAAAAGAAAAAGAAAAAGAAAAAGAAAAGAAAAGAAAAGAAAAGAAAAGAAAAGAAAAGAAAAGAAAAGAAAAGAAAAGAAAAGAAAAGAAAAGAAAAGAAAGAAGAAAAGGAGTCCCTGAGCAGAACAATCTGTCATTACTCATGTTTGAGACACTATAATTTCATAGAGCAACAGGTAACAATTAGTGCTACAGGAATTAGGGCAGTACTATGAATAAATTGATATTTCTCATCTCCCTGCAGTGTCCCACCCCTTCCACCTTTACAGAGAGCCTGTTAAGGCTAGTGGATCAGAATGAACCCAAGAAGGTTATCATCATATCACAGCCTTTTCTTCAGGGCTAAGAGAAGGTATTGCATGAGATCATGTATGAATATAAACAAACCACTCCAAAGTCTCATCAGTTGTCCCTCCCCCAAGTTATTCCAGACAATGCAATTTCCTTTTAATTACGCAGCTTAGCACATGTAGAAAAACAGTTTATTCTCTATGTAAATACATATTCAAACTTTGGTCCCATTTAGGATCATAGGATAGAAATTAAGCTGTAGGATTTGCCACTGATGGGTCACAAACTTTGCATTGACTCGTGAAGTTTTTGGGTTTTTTTACAGACATGGGCTCAGGTGAGAATTTGAACAACTCCTTGTCAAGCTGTTACATGAATGTTTTGTGATACAGCTTGTTCAGCCAGGGGAAAGGAGCTGCTTCCTTTGGCACGATCACGGGATGAATGGCACAATGGACAAGCAAGGCTGTTGGCAGTTATTAGTCGGTAAAGATGAAACCTGAAATAATATCATTATACCTAACTAGAGATCAGTGCAGATTAAAGTATAAACCAATATGCTTTAGAATCAATTTAAATATTTGTGAACCCCCATTTAATGCAGGGAAATATTATATGCCTCCATGGAGACAGAGAGAGATATAAAGAATTAGTTCAGAGCAAGCCTGGAATAGAAGAAGGGTCAACTCCCCCAAGTCTTCAAAGTATTAGAAAAGAGATGAGGTCATGTGGCATTGTGCTTGAGGCTAAGCCTGGTCTTGGGGATGCCATCTGACTGGGTGGTTGGCTGTCTGGCTGTTCCAGAAAACATCAGTCCTACATCTCCTTTGCATCAACACTGGTGCTTATCTGGTCTCACCAGGAGCTGGTCCAGGCACAATGACTCAGAGTTCTGTGCTGGCCCGCAGGAAGCAATGGCTAGGTATGAGCAAGGGGACTACCCCATTCTGCAGCACGCAGCCATTGCCGAGCTTGAATGGAGTGCAAGAAGTTACCCAAAGCAAAGTGGCAGCTCTCCATCTCAAAGGTGTGCAGCAAAGAACACAAAGATTTGTAAGTACTCTGAATGTCCAGTGAAGGCAGACTTCCTCTAATAATTCAAGAAGATCCTTTCTCCACTGAGAGAGCTGAAGAAAATGGCAAAATAGTCTACTCTTTACATTTTGGACTCAAATAATTGTCATCTAGAGTCTTTTGTAAATACATATCCCAAACATAAGGCCCCAATTATTCTCTGCCTCCTATAAAATTTCAGATACATCCTAACCTAAATTCTTCTTCTCATCACCAAAAGGACACCAAACCAGAGCCCAAAACACCCATTTCAATAAGCTATAAAATTGTTTTGGTTTTCTGATGTCTTCAGTGGTTCAAAGCCCTGCTTCAGCTTCACCACTGCTCCTTGGTAGGGGTGTACTGCAGTGACTCCACGTATCAAAGTACACAATAGGCTCTTTGAGGAAAATTCTGGAGGGTGGAAAGGGAAAGTCAGTGGAAAGTGATATGACTGTGTTTGCTCACAAACCAAAATTACTGAGATTATTAACACTAGAGCAGACTATGAAGACCCCCCCCCAAAAGAAAAATGGGAAAGCCTAATTAATCAGACAGCATGAGATTAGGTTTGCTGTAGATAAGAAGAGGTGCTCTCAAAGGAGCAATTTGAAATTACTCAAGCACATTGATTTTTAAACTAGTTTAGAAATTTCTTAGGACAAGTTTAAGCATGACCTTCAGAAGTTTAAAAAGGATGTGCAGAAATGCAAATGGAATACTCGTCTGTACTGAGAAGCAGATGAAAATATGGAAAAATATTGCAGAGCTAATTGAAGTACGTGTTTTCCACTAGTACATGATGTCACATTTACACTGTAATTCAGTTTCTGAGAAAACCACCTATTTTCTCCTGAAATTACAGAGTTGAAGGAGATGAACTGAAAACAATTCCAGAAAGAGGGCAAGAGATGAGAGGAAAAGGCTTCCATAGAAGTTAACATCTGGTGATAGCAGCAGTGTATGGGACATCAGGAAAGGGATGATAGTCAAGCAGCTTCTTTTATCTTTCCAAGTCATGTTTCATCTCCCATTGTGGGATCCGTGAGGTAAATTACAATTCTGTGCAGTAGGAGATGTGACAGGAGAGCCTATAGTCCCAGACAGAACTATGCTTATTGTTTTACAAATTTGGTTACAAGTATGGACCATGTTTGTGGTATAGAAATATGATGGACTACAGCTGCCACTACTGCAGAGCTCAGCTCTTCAGATAGGAGGACATCCTTTAGAGATCATCAGATTAGGTTGACTAACTGGCTGTTCTGTCCAAAAAAAGCCAGTCTTTGACTTTTACCTCAATGTGATTTACTTTTCTGGACTGTATATGTTTTTGGTATTTGTTCCGCATATTTTGTATCCATATTTCAAGGGTGGACTTCCCTGCCGGGACTTGTGCCAAAGTTTGCAGTAGCATGAACACATGTAGCTTCTCAAGGAGCTTGAGTTTATCTATTTTGAAAAATAGAGAGGAATGGCATCCAACTTCAGAGACAGTGGGAATCAAAGGGGTGTTTTTTTCCCTTGGATACCATTCATAGAAATCTCTCACAGATAATCCACCAAACACAAATATTCCTGGTCCACAGGGGGAAATAGCTATGATGAAGATTTAGAATAAGTTGAATAACAAAGTGTGCAATTGAACCCAATTAGCCATTCTCATAATAATGGGAGAAAGACAGGGAAGAGAGATAGCACAAGAATTTAAACCAAATATTTAAATGTTAAATAAACGTTCTATTACAACATATTGCTTTGGCAAGTCCGAGGAAGGGCAAAAAAGTTGACGAAAGGTGTACAACACAGGTGTTACAGGGAGCAGCTGGGGGAGCTGGGGTTGTTTAGGCTGGAGAAAAGGAGGCTTAAGGGGAACCTTGTTGCTCTCTACAACTAGCTGAAAGGAGGTTGATGTGAGGTGGGGTTTGGTCTATTTTCCCAGCTAACAAGCAGTAAGACAAAAGGAAATGGCCTCAAGTTGTGCCAGGGGAGGTTTAGGTTGGATATTATGAAAAAATTCTTCACCAAAAGAGTTGTCAAGCCTTGGAACAGGTTGTCCAGAGAAGTGGTGGAGTCACGATCCCTGGAGGTATTTAAAAGATGTGTAGGTGTGGCGCTCAGGGACATGGTTTAGTGGCGGACATGGCAGTGCTGGTTTAATGGTCGGACTTTATGTTCTTAGGGGTCTTTTCCAACCCAAGCAATTCTTCGATTCTATGACTATGTAATTAGCCTTTTGAACACACTCCCACAGGATACTGTTGTACTATGTAGTTTAGTGAATACAAATGTAGGTATTCCTTGTTTTTAATGCACCCAAGGCAAACACCATTCGCCGGGTTCTCACACGTCAATAACCAGCTTGAACTTGTGCTGTTAATCCTTTTGGATATGTCCCACCCAACACAGACACCGTGCAACTGTTTTCAGTGTATAAGTTCAGTGCTGGAGCCTTCTATATTAACTACTGTCAAACACATGATTTTGGGCTAGGGAAAGTGCTGCCAGAGTGGCAATTTGTGCCTCCCAAGATCTACCTAGTACGAATGATTCCCTTACTTCTTCTCTCTCTAGATCAGTTACTCAGGAGGATACCTATCCTCATCTAAAAATAAAGCCAGTCAAAAACTATTCCCAAGCTGTTAAAAATTTGGATCTTTCTTCTTAAGAAAATAAATCCATATTAAAAAAAAAGAGGTATTAGCTGAGTGGTAATAACAGGTAGGAAAAGAACAAGAACTGTTTCTTCTTTTTTGTCTTTCACTTAAACCTTTCTATTTTTAAACAGACCGGCCAGCTCTTCTTGTCATTTTTTAGCCATAAGGGAAGTTGGTTCAAGGTATGTCAGCATGATAGGTCTTGCCTCCATTTAGGCTGGAAGTATTGCCTTTCAAGGATTCTTTTAATAGAGAATGAATACGTCAGTGTTCAGAAGTAGATGTGCTCTTCAAACTCTCTTTTTCTGACTTCTAATGGCTGCCTTGTTCTCAGGGAGGATTGTTAGGGGGTGTTCACCTTTCTGATCCCCAACTCACAAAGCCGGAGGCCAACCCAACAGCTGCATGTGTGGAGTGTTATAGTTCACACAGTGCTTCAATAAGACCAAACCAACCAATCAACCAGCAAAAAAACCAAACCCCACAGAGGTGTGTGCGTGCACACACACACAGGTCTACAGCAGCTCATTTCACAGAAGTAAAATAGAGAAGGAGAGCTTAAGTGATTGATTAAAAATTTTAAGAGGTTCACCATTATTTATGCTCTCAGCAAAGGCAGTCACCAGCACTTAGCAAGTGTCTTTCTCCATACGTCCCAAATCACCCTAGGGTACGATATCATGCAATTCAAAATGTACATAAGTTCTGCACCTTCTCCAGTAGCACCCGGAACTGGCAATGGCCAAAGATAATATTGGACTGAGGCAATAGTACTAGGCAAAAAAACTACTCTGATATATCAGATCCTCCAATGTATTTTAAATGTAATCAGCAAAAGATACTTTAAAGAAAAAAGCAAACTCACCATTCTGGAAACTAAGAGCTTTTCCCTAGATCCAAATTATGTTTTTGTTCAAGACATCAGTATTGTTGAAGGAGCACTTATTCCTGCTCTGGCTATGAAACACTCTGGCGTGCTCAGGGTTCAGGTAGGTGCTGGAGCACACCTGGCGAGCCTCCCTCTTCGGGGTGCTGAGCAATGCCTGCTGGAATGTGCAGTCTAGCAGGAACCTGGCACCGCTTGTTCAAACAGACAGGCGTGAGCCATGGGACTACATTACCCATAATTGCCTTCCGCTGGTTTATGATTACACCTGAAACCAGGAGAGGTGGTGTGGGAGTTTCACCTTAGGGGGGAGAGAGGTACGCAGAGGGGAAGGAGGAAGCATGTGCTCCTTGTACGCCACTGGAACAGACTTAGGGTTTTCTACTTACACACGCCATGTTGCAGATATATTGAATTGTTGGGAGGGGTTCAAAGAGTGGCCTTCTGATTAAGGTCAAGTTAGAAATAATTAGATTTACTGGCAGCAAATACAGTGACTGAAATTGCTTGAACCTGTATGACCGGTTTAGGCATCTCTGTGCATGTGAGAGAATCAGACAACTGAGTATAAGGAAGCAAGTGAAGGAGGGGTGGCAGTGGCTTAGGATATCTACAGAGAAGGGAATACAGAGACATTTGGGAGAGTGAGGAGGAAAATGTTCCTTTTTAGCCCCATGTCCTTTAGGAAATAGAACATTTTCCTGTAAGTTATATTGCAGGTTGCTTTTTTCAGTGATTTAAGTATTTCCTGAAATAAAGTTTAGATGGACAAAGGTTACAGGCACAGAGAGATAAGAAAAATGTGCTAGGAATATCACAGGGACTTGGAGAAGGGATGATTTGCATATCCCATTTTTATTTGCTGCCTGTGGGTTTATGACACTTAGGACTCACAGCTGAAACCCCCCTTTCGTGGAAAGAGGTTTCACAGGCTTTCTAAGCCTGCATCCAAAAAATTGAAGCATAAATCAGACAGGAGAAAAAAATGGAGAAAGCCATAATCCAGGCTCTTTATGAATGAGATAGTGTCAACTGGTGGGCAATTTCCACCAAAGAAGCAACCTGCCAAAAATAGGTGGTTCTGTTTGATCTGACAGCAAAGTGGGGTGAAACTCAGCAAATAGTTTCATCCTGAAGAAAATGAAGTTGAAATGACCAACTATTTCAACTAAATGGTCAATCAATTACAGCACCATTCAGAGAACTGAGCACTTTCCCTGCAACCCAATCCAGAAAACAGCCTTTCCCACCTCACCATAAGTGACAAAGATGAAAAAAAGATGCCCTATCTCCAAATGATTTGAGCAACCAGACAGAGAGAGCTTTATCCTGCTGTCAGAAGCAGGATGTTAGAGTAATACAGCATAGTTATTCACTCTGTGATAAGACTACCAGTTACAGAAAAATTAGGTGATTTCTTCTACCACTGCTTCTCTAAAGGCATAGTTCAGAGAATCAAGGTCTGGAAATAGAAAATGTAGGACAGGTAAGCCCTGTTGGACACGAGAAGGAGAAGATAAAAAATTCCAGTGACATTTAGTGGCTTACCCAGAGCTATTATGAAAGCAAGTATTTAATTTTTGTTATGTGTTTCATTTTCTGGTTTTTTTGAGTTTTCTTGAGGTAGGTATTGTCTATCACATGTGTCTAATACTAATGACAATGACAACCCAAACCAGTTGAAACTCCCTGTCGTACCAATATAATCTAATAATAAATTAAGATGTTGGTGTCGTAAACTCTACATTTCAATCCCTTTTCTGTTATCTCAGACTACTCCTTAGAATGACTATTTAGGTAAGATACCTTTCCCAGGCTTCATTTCTCTGAATGGACCATTACCTCATAAAAGAAATGTTGGTTAAAAATAGAAGTACTTTCAGCGCCAGATATTTTAAATAATCCATTCTTCAGCACAAAAAAAATAATTAAAAAATATTAATGGTATTCTACTTAAAGTTTAGGCTGATGATTTTTAACATCCCTTTTTATAGGGATGAATCAAAACTCAATTAAAATAATATCCCTCTTAGCAGCTTCTCAGGTAGAAAATTAGTTTAGAACCCATAAAGCTGCAGTTGGGACCCTGATGACTCACAAAAAGCACCTACAGGATTTGAGTTGATCACTGGGTCTCATAAAACCATAGAAACATAAAATGATTTGGGCTGGACATCTTGCACTAGATCAGGTTGCTCAAAGTCCCATCCAACCTGGCCTTGAACACTGCCAGGGATGGGGCATTCACAACTTCTCTGGGCAACTTGTTCCAGTGCCTCACCACCTTCTCAGTAAGGAATTGCTAAATAAGATAAGGAATCTAAACTTATTCTCTTTCAGTCTAAAGCCATTTTCTCTTATCCTATCCCTACATGCTCCTTTAAAAAGGGCCTCTCCAGCTTTCTTGTAGCGTCCCATTAGGTACTGGAAAACTCCTAACTACAAAAGGGCCCAAGTATTAACATAGTCTATCTAGGCTTTCCCTGCAAGGGTGACCAGTTATTAGTTCCCACATATTTATTAAAGTCTGCCGCATCTGTCTTGTTGCATAATAAAGTTTACCTTGAAGGCATCTAAACCAGACATTTAAAAGACAGCACTGCCTAATCTGCTACCACTCCAGAAACAGTTCTGACCGGTCAGCTTTCATTTCCAGACTCCTCAGAAACCCAGACTCCGCAACAGCTTTTTTTTGAACATCATTTGATGAGACACTGCAGTTTTCTGCAGTTTGACTCCTTTTCAGAGCAAAGTCCTCCAGAAAGAGATTTAGACTCCTAGGCCTTAGGAATGCTAAATAATATGTGGACAGTTAATAGGCACTTTCATGGGTTTAATTAACTGCACTAGTTGTACACGTGTGCTGTGGACACAGACAAAACCAACAGCAAATGCTGACAGGCTCACTTGGCAATGTTTTTTTACTTTTGTTTTGTTTTGTTTGTTTGTTTGTTTTTGTTTGTTAAGCTTTATCCACTTCTCAGCTATATTTATGCTATTGAAATCAGTGGAATTTAGGGAGAAATCTTTTGGAAGAGGGACCAATGAGCATAATTCCGAGATGGGAAGTTTGGAAGCTGGGAGCACATGCATATGGTAAGCTCTGGAAGAAATACAGACGTGGTGGGTCAGTCCACCTGAGCCCAAAGAAAGTGTAGCAACAGCAGTAGAGCTGGTCTCCAGCAACTGCTAACTCCAGGGCACAAGCAACACCACAGGATACTTAACCTTGCTTTGGAAGTGGGTGAATGCCACCAAGCCACATCCTTTAGCTTTTGCAACCTTACTGGTAGTGGTGGCAGGATCCTGGAAAGTTTGGGAGTGTAAACAATCACATGCTGGCTTGAAGTAACATAACAGGCATGGGAAGTGGCAGCCATGTCTTTGCTTCTTGTCTGATTACAGTATGTGCTTTCCCCTTCACTGATTTTGTATCTTTTTGCTTGTTTGTTTAAATAACTACATATTTTGATGGCTAAACCTAGCAATGACTGTAGGGTCAAAGGGCACACTTAGGTTCTGTGTGTAAACACATTTTATTTGCTTGCAACAGATGGAATAGCTGGAGCAAAAAGTTGCATACCCTCTTGGACCTGCATCTGTTTGCTGCCATTCTCATCAGAAGAAAGGAAAACACCGAGGCCCCACTGTACATTGCCTATCGTTCTCATCCCGTTCGTTCCAGTTGTTCCTAAAGCTCATGAGCAAACAAATACCAACCCCTTGCCCATCCAGCCATTAGCAGAGGGGCACCATTAACCGTAGGCTACGTGACAGTTACCTCTATAATTATTTCAAACACAAATTAGCTGTGGTCACTACACTATGATCTATGAATGCAGCTGGGAGAGGAGACAGAGGTTCAATGTCAGGACATTCTGGATACAAAGAAACCAGGCAGACATGGTCAAATATATTATTCTTCCCCTGCCCTTTCCAGCCAATGGTAGAAAAACTTCCGTGGCAGAAAATATTCAGGCCAAATATATTCACCTATGAGGTAGCAGCTTGGATATATCTCCAAATAAAATAACAATTAATAACCAAGAGAAGTATGGGGGTGCAAACTGGTCTTCTGACAGGTCTGTGCTAGCAAATGTTTAATAATACAGTAATGCTGGCAAAAGCAGTTCTGGCTGTTTTTACTGATTCCAGGCCTCTGAGTATATTCTATACCAGCAAAAGCACTTTTGTCAGTTCTGTATCACATTAGGGCTCTTGCCAGTATCAAACACTGCCAAAAATCACATTCTTAAGAGATATGACTTACACTAACACACGTATCTAAAACAAAGCAGGCTTTACAAACTCTAACGAATACTCCACCCAGGCAGGCAAACCCACTTTTCCTGATAAACAGTGAACCAAAGCAATCAGAACAATTTTACCTGGTTTCTGAAGGGCAGGATACAGTTCTGGGCAATTTTAAACATCAGAAAAACAGCTCTCAAAGTATGTTATATCCCCAGCAGGCTGTCTCTTAGATTTTAGTCAAGGTGAAGATTTGATTTTAAAAAATCTGTGACATCACACTTTAAGGAATACATAGAACTTGTGGCAAGAGTACCACAGTATGGGAAGCTACAGCAGAAGCACAAGTGTGTACTGAAACTGCTGAAGACAGAAGCAGATCAAAAGGAAGCAACACTGTCCAGTGATGAAATTTTCAAGGAAAAGCTGTATCTGTACTTACTAGATCTGTGTGCACACTGAAAAAAAAAAAAAATTCCCCATGGAATACTGGAACAAGAACTGAAATGTGGTTTTGGTTTTCCTGAGGGATTTAGGTTTTGTCTGTTTGTTGGTTTGGGGGTTTTTTTGTGGGGGGGAGTCACTGTTTGTTAGGTTTGGTTTGTTTTTTAAAGGAAAGAGCTCCCAGAAAGTCCTACAGAAAACAGAATTGATCTGATTTTCACATATTAACAACTCAAGGAAAATCATTGCTTTCCTTTAGTATTTAACTTAATGAAGGAATCAGTATACCATGTCTTAATGCTGATGGAACATGAAGTTATATTAAAAAGAGAAACTTTTTTAATAACAAAAACTTTAAAGAGGATCATTCAATCAAAACATTAATATGATAAATTAGCTGTCAAACTGGACTGAAGAATATCACAGCAGGAACATTCCTGAATGCTGAGCATATGGTTGCCAAAAGGGACTTGGAGGAAGAGCTCTGAAAGTGGTAGAGAAAGATCTCTTTCTCTCTTGAAACACCAAGTGGGTTGGAACTTGTGCCCTAGGGAAAGATTCACAAGGTATCTTTTGTACCATGAAAATATTTGTTTCCTCTCTGTAACTAAAGCTGTTCAGTTTGGTCAGTTGCTAGATCACTTTATGCAAAGTGTGTTCATTAAACAAACAATGTAGTTTTTTGTTTATACCACTTTCATTCTGTCACTAACAAACTTCTCTCTCCCACAGCCAAATCTGCTGCACTCTGCAGGGAAGGTTCACTTACTCCATTCCCACAGAGAAAAGGTACCAGGAGACCTCAAAAGAAGGAAAACAAGTTTGGCTTGAGCTTACAATCCTACCACTTCAGTCAGTAAGACACAGGCAAAGACCCCCATGGCCCAAGAAGTGTTTTGCAGGCGCCAGCCCTGAAGTCCTTGAACTGATGCCTCCAGATCCAAAGCAGAAGCAGCAGTAGAGAGCATAGAGAGCAGAGCCACGTGGCATTTCCTCCTGTAGCACTAGACTGGGCAAAAGAATAACGTCTTTCAGGTTGGGAAAACCCTATTTTGGTCCTAGTTCCTCATTAAATCCCACTTCACTTATATTACATGTCACCAAGGAAAATATTTCATGTGACAGTAAAAAAAAAATCTGCAGGCAAAAGAACGGGGTCAGGGCCAAAAAGTTCTTGTCTTAAACAGCAATGAGCAGTGAGGCAAGAAAAACACTGCTCCATCTCAGATTTTCTTGTATCATATTTCTAGAAATTACTAGAACACTGTACTCAGCCACACTTGGGTAGAATATAATTGATTACTAGAGAAGGAGAAAATATGATTTTTCTTGTTACTTTTAGCCTGCTTTCCCCAGGAAATGGGGTCTACATGATCATGCCATGTCTGTATAAGACTCTAATTGATCCTCACCACTAGTTTGTGAATTCATGAGCCAGTTCAGCCTAATGCAGCAACAGAAATCTCAGACTGGGTAGAACACTAGGTTTCATGAAAAGGCTCATCCAAGTGAAAAAGAAAGCTGAGGATATCTGTGAAGGATAGGTTACTACATTATTAGACCTCAGAGAATCACAGAAAATTACAAATGAAAGAAGGACTGACATCAAAGCACAAAGTCCAGAGAAGTTTTCCTTTCATAACAGGAAAAAAATCCAGTTCAAAACAGAAATTCGTAAGAAATTTGAATCCTAAAGCTGCTCTTGTTTATAGGAACACACAGACATCAAGAGCCAGAATCTGATCTCATTGTAGATCCCAGGCAGCTCTGCTGAATTAAGTAGTAGGTGGCTAGCTTTGACCCTATGGATTGTCAACATGGACCTGTTTTTCAGCAATGAGTATGTTAAGAACTTGAAAATCTGGCCATGGGTGCCTCACTCTGGGCGTCAGGAGATACCAGACTCTCTTGAAAGACAAGCCTTTATTTAGGTGCCTGTATGGAAAGCAGCTGCTTCTGAAAATCAGATTCAAGACATCAGGGTAAGACATGAAAAATGCATTGTAGCACCATTAAAAGCTTAAAACTGATTTTCTTCATGTTAGATAGCGGTTGAAAACTGGTGTAAATAATAAGAGTTTCATGTTATTTATGCCATTTAAAGCTGACAGTAAGTACATACTAGCTTGGGTTTCTCCTTTTTGCTTCATCTTGATAAAAATGCAGTTTTGGAAAGGCTCAAAGACATTAAATTTTTTGTGTTATACCTTCTTACCAAATTGAACAATTATTTGTTAAATATCTATCAATATCTATCATCATAATTATAATTTTTACCTGTAAACCAACTATTCATCCCTTTAAAACAAATTTTATCTCCACTAAAATAGGAGCTGATAAGCTCTGAAAACCTAAACCCCACAAATTCATTGTTTTCTTCATTGTTAAGTGAGAGTCAGTTTTGGGGTTTTATTCTTCCGTTTGAGAACATTTCCTCAGTTTAGTAGAAAACATTTCTCCTAAGTTTAATGATCCTTTAGCCTGTACTAATAACAAACCCAAATGCGACTGTTTTTATGAACTGTGGTCTAAAGAGAGGATAAACAAGAAGTTAGCCGTGAAATGGTGAGTGGAGCTAACAGCCAGTTTCTTGCCCCTTCTCACTATTACCTGGCCTCCTTAATTCAACAGCATGGTGCTGCTCGCTGTGACATATCCTTGAAATGTGGCCTATCAGAATAAGCCAGATGACTGCACATATCTGCAATAACTGGAACAATATTCTAAGGTTACAACATTTTTGACCTATCATATCCGGTACTTTATGTCTAATACCTTAAGTATTCATTAGTCATATTTACTGTGTGGTACGGCAGATAAAGAAGTGTAAAGGTTACCTTTCCAATGTTGCCTACAACTGGAAATAGGAGTCAGGCTTCCAACAATGTCTGTAGTATAAATAACAATTTATCTCTACAACTATCATAGAATTGCATGAGATACCTGGATTGAGCACATTTTATTCATCAATTACTTACACATCCTTTTTAAAGATTAAAAAAGTACTGGTTTCGGTTGCATTTTCCTCAGATAATTTGATCATATTTGTTTTTATAGTGATTACTCAGTTAAGTTCTACTATGCCTTTGTCACATATTTGCGATACAGGATTGTGAATCTGAGCTCTTTTGTGTATTCATTTCCTGGGAAAAAAGCACTCTGTTTCTCACCATCAGGTACATCAAGAAAAACAAAACTTTTTATAACAATGCAAAGAAAAAAAAACCCCACCACTGACAAAGAAACTGTTCAACTATGTATTTACTTGGGTGTTTAATCAGGTTTCTGAGTCAGCAAAACATCAGTTTATCTTTTTGTTGTTGATGCATATTTAACTGTGTATTTTGGTGGTTTGTTCTTCAGGAATAGTATTATCATACTTACATTGCATATGTATATGTTTACTTCTGAGCCAGAATCTGAACTCTGGAGTGTGTATCTCTCAGCTCCACAAGCAATCAGTGCTACACCATCCTGATAATTCTGTCTCACCTTTTAATAACTGAAATGCAATTTTCCAAAAGCTCTACTAACACCCACCTGATGTGAAAAGACTATTTCTGTAACTGAAACTTTTCTCCTACAACAAGGAATTTCTCATGCACTATAAGTACATCACAATTACTCCTAACTCAGTGACCCCAGTCCTTTCAGAAAAGGGCTGGCATTGTCATCCTTGCAACTTAAAAGCAGGACCTGGCTTTAATTCCCAAGTGACCTCACAAGGCTAATCTGAAGCTCACATAAAGGCCCAGAGACGGTCTTTAATGGAAGATCATTTCTGGCTCCCTTAGGAGTAATAGGGCTGGAACCCAAGAGCATTTCAGCTGAAAAGTCGCTCTGAGACGTGGCCAGCTCTGGGCAGAGCTGCTGTTACCTCTGGGCCCACGGTACTTAAAAGAGAACCTCTTATTCAGTAATACCTCCGGTTGCCTCTGATTAGCATAATGACTGTAATTAATGCCTACTCCACCAGAGCAGTGTGTGCTGGTCCTGCAGCCCTCCACCCACGGCTGGCACCCCCGGCCATTTCCTGCAGCCACTGAGCAGTCCCTGCCCGTACTGACACTGTTTGCACTGACGCTGCTAATATGGGAGTAATGGTAATGCAAGAAGACAATATTCTGACTTCATCTTCCAGTAATGTATTTCTCTTTGTTTCTCTTCTCAGGCTTTCAAAGGTTCTGACTAAAAATTATTTCCCAGCTTAGAGAAAACCTGCAAGGTGGAATAAACAGTAGGATTTAAGTACAGCATATGCTGAGAATGCAGTTATAAAAAAAACATAATAATGCCAGATCTGCTAGTAATCAGGACAACTCTTCTGAAGTGAAGGGAATAATTCCAGTTTGCATCTTCTGAGGGTCTGATCCCTACCAAAGCTGTTAAACATGGAACATCAGTACGCTTCAGTGCCTGTTAACTGAAAGATGTGGAAATAGGAGCGTATTTGGTTTAGAGGTCTTTATGGGACCTGTTCTAGAAGGCAGGTCCCTGCAAATCGCTGAATATTTTCAGCACTGACTAGCTCGAGGGAGTGCTCACTCAAAAATCTTGCAAGGTTTGTTCCTCTTGCCTTCATTTTGAATGCAATGATTTATCTTTGTTGACACCTACAGGAGCAGATAAGATCAAATAATGAACTGCTTTAAACTTCTTTAAATTACATGGGTGGTTTCAGTAAACTTTTTCCACCAAAATAACACAACCAATGCTTAACCTGGCATCTTCCAGTGTCACACACAATTCTTTTTGGTTTTTAAATTCAGTTCAGTGAGGAAGCTGTGAGTATTCAAAGGCAATGAAATTGCAGTTCTGCTGATTGTGGTGCTAAGAGCTGCAACTTTGAGGACTTCAGACAACTTTTGAGTTTCGATCAGCAGTAACTCTGCCTTGTGGATGGAAGTTCAGGTAGGAACGAGGAATAAAAAGGATAGTAAACCTACCTCAAAATGGTAACAAATAATAACAGTTGCATTTCAGTAAATGCAAGTACCAAAGTTAATCAGTCTAAGACAGTTTGGAGCAACTGGATCACAGAGGATCCATGAGGATTCCCTTGGCATGCATTTCTTGCTGAAGGCAAACTTCAAAGACATACATAAATTGGGCAGTGATGCTGCTATACTTCAGCAAAACATCCAGACTACAGTAATGCAGATGCAAAAACATAAAAGAAATGCTCATAAAATCTTGCACATATAAAACACAACATTTTTGCTTTTGTATTACTAGCTACCCTTTTCACTTGGTTAGTTTACTGGAATTTCAGACTTAATTTCCAAATATAAAAATACGTTTTTGGAATAGGGGACCATTATTTCACTTTATTAACAGTGGACAAATTTAATCATAGCAAAATTGCATTCAAATATTAATCCTTTAAATATGACGGAAAAGAGCAACTAACAAATCTGGAAAAAGTTCAGAAACTAGTCTTCCTGATGAGTGTCTTGAAATGGATTCTTCAACAACATCTGCAAGCTGTAAGACATAATTTTTTTCCCCTCATAAACATGCAAAATCATATACAAGTTCAGTCATGACTGTTAAATTGCGGATCAAAGCCACAGTTCGTTATAATGAAGAGAGTATTTAAGTACGCCCACAAAGAGCGTTCATTACCAGTGCCACCAGGCCTGTTGTTACTGCCTTTGCTGCTTTTGAACACAGACACTGCTGCTATTTGGTTGAAGAGATACACATATTTCTGATCTGACATTAACAGTCTTGTGAGTTCACGCTGTTCTGCAATACGTACGACCTGTCACGCCTCACACGCTGAGAGGTCAAGGCTTCTGCGTGAGTGCAGGCTCCTGTTCCTCGGTAGCCTGGGCCACATCTCCCGCACTGGCCATGCACTGCCTTCACTCTGGTTCCTTTACTGATGTTTATCTGCTGACCAGCTGCATGTACGGCATGTAGCTGCAGAACACTGGAGTGTGCTGGACCGCCTCATGTGACGTGACTTCTTCCAGGACTCATTTCTCTGGTCAAACAGTGCTTCACCATACCAGCCCCTTCAACCTGGGTCTGTGTCTCATTTCCCCCTTTCGATTATCCATAATCTTCCTCATGCACTGAAGCAGACAAATCGTGACAGGAAAAATACTAATAAAGTTATAAAATCTGCCAATCACAGTTGCATTTTAAAGCCATTCATCCAAAGCACGTCTGCATGCATGTTTCTATTAAGTTTATACGAATGACCAGATCTTCTATAATTGCTGCCTCTTCTGTTCAAAGTTTGACTGAGTGCTGGACATCAGGAAATGTATTCAAGAGCCAAGGAAAAATGTCATAAAGTACTTTGATGAATTTGAGTGTCTAGTTTTGTCAGCCACACTTTCCTTGGAACTTTCCTCTTCCTTGGAATCTCAGGCACTTTCAGAAATTCCTAACTTGACAACTTTTTGGTGGATTTGCCCTTGACAAATTATTCCTGCCAAAATGTCTGTGGCAGTTCAGAAATTACACCCTTCACAGATTTTTATTCTTGCTTCTTTGCCAAAGATTCTGTAGCTGGAGCTCCTCTAGCATAACATATCAAGTGAGGGCTCCTCATTGCATACATAATCTGAAATTGTACTTTGAAAAACCTCCTACTGCAGGCCCATTCTGCCATTTGAATTACAAGGTGCTAAGCTCTGCTTGATATCTTACTTCTAGATTTCAGGAGTGTAGAGAAATAAGATTTTTCTTCTTTTGCTGCAACTTGCTTTGGAAAGATCTACCCTCTTTGGAATTTTTCCATATAACTAAGGATGAAAGAAGGTGATTTTTAAAACTCACAACACTTTGCTATCAGTTCAAACAATCATTTTAAATTCTTTCTTTGCATGTGTCCAAGTTTTCTTATTGTGACTTGTTCTAGTCAGCTCAGAAATCAAAACCAGTTCTCCTCCACACATACGCTATCCTTGCGGTCAAATTCCTTATAACGTTGTCGTGATTTTTTTTTTTTAATTTGGTCTGCAAAATAACATCTTTTTTGTTTAATTTGAATTACATTTTATAGTTTGCTAAACCTCTACAGGGTTGTCACGTACAATAGTAGTATTATTACAGTCTGAAGCGATGCCAAATTCCAAGCGTGGGCGTTGCAGTGAGCAGAAAGAGCCTTTGCCATCTCTATTTTGCTGCCTCTGTCGCTAAATCCTTACAGAGGTTTCCACGACGCGTGTTGAGTCTCAGTGCTGAATAAAATACTGGAACTTTATCACTACAACTTCTCTACACTGAGTAATCTTGAGGAGTCCGTATGGGTGTTTTGTCATTATCCATGTGTGCTCCAATAAAGTCAGTTGCTTTTTCTTGGGGAAGTTTGCTCTGCCATCCACCATAACTGGGTATCATTTACAAGAAACCGTTGCAAGATCTTAATATCCATTATTTCTGTTGTCTAATTTTGAGTAGCTGTAACTGTACATTTGTTTCGACCATTTTCCAGTTGTTGTAAAGTACCAGGATCACATCTGCTTGCAAAAAGCAGTTGAAACAAGTTGTACTCAGCTTCTGAGAGACAGGCATGTCTTCAGGTTATTCAGTACCGTGACCTTGTGATGAAAATCTTTGTCTTACAAGATCAATACAACTTAGAATTTTGCTATGATTTGCCTTTTTCATTCTTTCCCCTCTGAATACTGAAAACTTACCAAGTCACTGGTATTCCTTGTGGTTGTTTGAAAAGTAAGAGCTTTGGTGCCTCAAACTTTTCTTCTGGTTAGGGGACACTTGTTAAGTAAATGTATTTAATCAGAAGTTATTCTAAATTAAGAGCTGCATGACCACAGAAATGGAGCACATGGTCACAGACTTTAAAATAAAAACCCCTGAAAATATTGAAATTACACTGAGCAGAGAAAGGGTTTCATTTCCCAGAGCTGCATGGAGGGAAAGGCTTTAGTGATCTCTGATGAAACGTTTCAACTGTTTTCCTGGGATCAAGTACTATTTCATTTGTTTCAGGAGCTGATAAGTACAGGCCATTACTACACCAAGAAAAAAAGCTTCATATTTGGTTAGAACTATAATTCCATTTTTTAATTAAAGTATTTAAAATACATTCAATTTTAAATATATTTCATTTTATCTTCAGGAAAAATTGCATTTTCTCATCATTTTTTCAGTCTCTACTTTTTACATCTCTAAAAATAAACAGACCTACTGATAAACGAAACTCTCTAGCTGAACTTGGATTTATTTGTTAATGATTGTTCATAGAGTAATAAGAAATTCAGCAGAATGTTGAAGGGAAAGTCAGAAAGTTAGGCTTGTACTTGGGGGAAAAAAGAAAAAAAATCAGTTAAAAACATTTCCAGTAAACCTTTTTTTTCTTAAAAATCCCCATTTCTTTGAACTTCATAAAAAAATCTCCTATTTAAAAATACTTCCAGTGGAGATAAAATAATTAAGCAGACATTTTGACTAAAAACTTTGGTCTCTTCTTCTATTGAAGAGTCATCCTAAAACCACAACAGATTTTGGGAAAGTGATGCAGACTTTTCAATCATAGTCTAACCTCACCACAAGATCCACTCTCAGCAAGTGCCTCATACAAAGTTCCCAAACGACATCGGCCAAACTTTCACAAAGTACCAGCCTGGCTGTAAATGCCACTTTACTTCTGGTTGGATTTTTGAAAACCAGAAAACCATGAAAAGAGCTATGTCTAGTAAAAAAACCCAAAACAAAGCCCCTTACTGTTTTTTTACTTTTGGACACATCCTGCCAAATGCTTCAGGTTCATTTTCATGACAAGGAGCAATATTACCATAAGTGAAATATAAGTGTCTCTAAACATCAGTGAGACACTGATGGATCAGAAAGATAGAAGTGACATAAAAATATGCTGCTAAATCATAATTTCAACAGACTTTTGTTTGGTTGGTTTTTTAACGCTTTCTTAGAGATAAAAGACTATTTAATGTATTAAAGGACTAAGAAAAAATTTCCATTAAATAAACAGAAATGAACTATCCTTTCTTCATTCCATCACCAAGAAGCCAGTGGTTCTATAAAGTAAAAAAGCCCGGTCAAAACAGAAAATCTCGTTACATCCATGAAGTATGAAAGGTATATTTTTCTCCATGTCCCTTTCCTTCTCCTGATTTTTTTTAGTGTCCTTTCTTCAGTCAATATCACGAAGACCAGCAGTAGTCCACTTATAAATAATAAAATCTTTACATTGTTCTGTGAGTTTTGAAGTTAACAGAGGTTTAGGTTTTGCGTATTTGGATGTTACTGTCATGTTTAGTAATAAATAAAATTCTCACTTCAACATGCATAACACCTTTATATATACCTTACAACATTCTTATTAGTATGAATTTTTTCTTTGTTACTTTTTTCTATTAAGACTTTATTCCAATTAGTCATTGGTCAGTAAGTTCACAGTGGTACTGATAATTTTATTATTAATTTACCCTTTGAGGCATAAAGGTTTCCAGCTATATATTTAATTTGAAAAGTTTGCATTTAATTGATGTGTGCATTTACATGCTTTTCTGATGTCAGATATTTAAGCAAAAAGAAAGTGTTTAAATTCAACTTCTACAGTAACACACATTATTTTAAAAAGGGGACTCTCTTCTATAACAGATATCACATGGAAAGTTGAACAAAGAAGTGATGAAGTGGTTTTTATCCACACCAACTTACATTCAGATGATTTGAATCAAGAGATTATTGAATGTGATCTGTATATAAACATTTGAAATCAGAGTGAACAGACAATTTGAAAACAAACAGTACTCTAACATCTTTTATAAACATTTCCACTAACAAAACACCCATGAGTCATATTTTTAAAGCTTTGCAATAAAAAAGCTGCTATCACAGGGCTCTATTCCACATGCACACACAGAAATGGTTGGAAACCCACATTAGTTTGATAGTGGAATAATTCTATTCCAGAACATGTTCTTTTGCCAACCTCCCGTTTTGTTTTTTTTTTCCTATGGAAACAGCAGAGCTTTCCCCATGAAATACAAGGCTGGAAACACAGTGTACTCAATCACCAGAAAAGCATGTACATTTTCACAGAGCCTCCTTGTAACAGGATAATGCAATTAGAAATAAAAGTATATTTTGCTTTTATTTATATTTCAGTCAGTGAACTCATATTTTAAATGAAAATTTTATGCTTGTCATTATATGTAGAATACATACTCTTGAGGAATAAAAGAGACGTAAAAGAGAAGCTTATAAAACATATTCTAACAAACTTAAAATTTCCAAAACCTTATGAAGCTTTGATTTTGTTTACATAAAATAAAAATGTAATCAATCCATCTCTGGCTTACATATTCCAAAGTATTTGCAGACACAAGATTAAGCAAGCAAATGTAAATCAGGCACGTTTGTGCCTTCCAGAGTTTGTTCTAGGATCAGAGTTTTTTAAGGGTGGAGCGCAGAGATGCTGCACGCTACAATTGCTTGCAGGTGATGACCTTCGGAGCACCCGGCAGTCCTGGCACCCTGCCACCTTTGATAAAGTCTGCAATTTGCTGCACAGGTCTGTACTACTGAGGTTCTATCAGAAATAGTGCCAACAGACAAGAAAGAGTCCAGAAACTGAGGAAAGTATTCTATCAAAATATTTGCCTGGCGTTTCTGCAGGAAGCCTCCACAGAGCTGTAAGATAGGCCTGGGGCAGGTCCATCCAAGTGTAATCTGTTTCAGAGAAATTATGTGGAATGTTTTATCTGGGAGGGCAAAACAGATACCTCAACAGTATATTCTAACTTTACGACCCATGAAAAATGAAGGATCCCATAAACTTCAGAAAAGTATTTGAGACACAGATATGGCCAAGCCTGTGAAGAAAATTTATAGAGCCAAGACCAGTTTAATACACTACAGAACCAGAGAGCAGGCCAGGGATGGTTTGTAGCACTGGGCTAACACAGCTGAAGTGTTTGAGAGAAAGGGCTGAAAGAATTTTTAATGGAATGAAAGATGTAAAAAGCCTTCTTAGGGCCATGTGATAACTGAGTGGGATGCATCAAGACTTGCTACAGACTTCTCTTGATAACACAATTTTCACGCAATGATTAATTTAATAAGGCAGCCTTTTTTTTTTTTCCTTATTTAAAAAGACCTGAGAACCAACTTTAAATCCTGTTGGGCTGCAGAGAACATTACACAGCCTAAAAAATACTGGAAGGCTGATTTTTTTGCACTGGTACGGTGCTAAACATAATTTATCACTCACTCCCATACATATCATTCCTTACTAAACAAGGTGAAAACAATAGGCACATAGGAAGGTTTTCATGGAAGTGACAACATTGCCATGGGCAAAGAAGTTTGATCCAGAGGTTTGTGGCTGAAGTAACCTCACCAGCTTCAGGAGCCAAGGACGACAAGAGCTGAGGCTCCATTGCCGTGGTACCCTCTTCCCATTAAATGGAAATGATCCGGGGGTTTTGTTAACGATGTCGCCCAATTATCCAAGCGAGAATTTGCTAAATGTCTTTAAGTTAGCAGAGTTTATGCAGCCTTTTGCTTCTTTTTCAGTCATTGTCTTTGATGTTCAGACTGCACATATTGTCTTAAGGGAGAAAGAAAACCTTTCTTCTTGTTCCAGGGCAGCTTTTCTGTGTTTTCTTTTCATAATACTGACTGAAGGTAAAACTCACAGGTTCACACTTGATCACTGCCAGATACACTACAAAAAGCTGCAAGTGTCATTTCAGAAAGCCTACAAATACTTGGGAGTTACCTATTTCAGTTCTGCATCTGCTATCTTGTATAATAATAATTATACTCCAGAAGAAACCCACAGAGAAGAGGAAGAGAATGAGGATGCTTTTGGGGTTTCCTGAAATGTTCCTCACTGGAGGACTTGTAACAGAACCTTAAGGGAATCTGAGACCCATTAATTCCATGGGTCATCGAGATCTGGAAAGAAAGCGCCTCCCGGAACAGAGATGAAAATTCTTCGAAATCATGTAACTGTGAACCAAAGCCAAATTAGCTGCAGTATTTCCTAACTTCCGAGCCCCTGATTTTGGAACACAAGTTTTCAATGGAGCAGAGAATGGCAGAGCAGTGAGCACACAAACCACCTCTCTGTGGTCTTAATTAGGTGAAGGCAACAGAGTTTAAATGAGGTATTTCCCAGGCCTCTGTGAGATGTGAATTGTAGCACCTTTCCCTTGTGCTAATGACCCTTGAGAGGAAATTGTCATTTTCAGGCTACAAGGAAATGCTCAGGAAAAAGGTGGCCTTAATGCATGTTCGGTTCTCAGTTATTTTGTTATCTCCACCACTCTGGGTTGAATAGAGCTTTCTAGTGCAGCGCAGGACAAGTGGCTGTTATCAATCTCCAAGTTCCTCATGGAAAATCAGCACTCCTAGCATAAAAATATGACTTGTGTATGTATTTCAGCAGTCAGAAGGGATGGCTATCGGCCATCAGTAGTCTACAGTCACAATTCTGGAATATGTGTTTTGAAATACTTGTGAAATTAAACAGATCTGCAAAGATTTGCAGTGTCTCTCATCATTAAAGACAGTAAATAAAAGGGTTTTTGTATTTAAAAATAAGTGTTATATTATGCTTTGTGGGGACAGTTTGTCACTTAGAAATAGGAAGTATTTGTCTTGAGAACTGAGGTTAAGTGTACAATTAAAATGTTCTATTTTCAGTATGATTAACCCTTGGAAACTTTCCCACTTACAGGAAAATTATTCCACTTCTAGACTTCTTTTGCAGTTTTTCATCCTGCTATCTCCTTTTTTCCAGAGGTTCAGTGCCAAAAAAATTTATAGTTGCCAGCTGGAGTTGCTAAAGGTTTTGAAGGCAGGTCTCTCATTGAAGTATAATATTACTGTTTTGCATGAAGATGACTCTGTGTTGCTCTTTTTACTGTTTAGAATCAAACAATGGATAAAAGTAAACTTACTATAAAACCACTTTGACTAAGATTCTTACTTTCTTTTTCAAGACCTCATCAAAGGAAGTAATATACAAAAGGGGTTTTCAAAAAGAAATTAAACTCCAGGTTACTTTTGTCATTGGAGTGCAAAACAATGCAGAGTGGCTTCACCTCAGAGAAAAGCTTTTGCTTCTCAGGCTCCCCAGCATAAAAGGAAGAGCAGCCATTCCCAGTCACCTGTCTGGCTACTCAGCCTGCAACATGGGGCAAGAAGAAAAGTGCATAATAGTCACAAGAATACATATTAGTAGTAATTTACAGTCATGGTGTCTGTCAATGAAATGTACAATTCTCAGTCTGTCCCTCCAAAACACAGACCAGACACAAAATGAAAGTGAAAGAGGCCCCAGTCATTTTTACACTGCAGTGCACGTTGTCTCTTGTGTAATTTTTAACCCTAGAAATAGTAAAAACCAAGAGACTACAGATTCTCTGCATATTAAACTTTGTGCTTTGGCATATGATCAGGATATCAGCATCTCATACAAAAACACAGATTGCCCTTCTGAATAGTTCATAAGATTACTGTAAAAATTCTTCTAGTATTATGTCTAAACTTTTGCATTTGCAAAACCCTGAATTTAGCATTTGTGTTTAGTTTCCCATGTTTAATTTGAATTTAAGAAAGAAAAAATGCAAAGTCAGTTTTTCTTTGTTGGTAACAGAGTCAAACCCAAACAATATGAAAAACAGTGTGTCTAAGGCCCGAGGAAGCTTGGGGATGCAGCTGTTTTGCAAAATTGAACTTTAATCAAGTGACACATCCAATTCTCATAAAGGGTTAGAAAAAACCTGGGTAGAAATTTCTTAGTTCATTTGGAGAAAAATGTGCAATTCAAACATGTGAGTGACAACCTGCAATAAAGGATGCTTGAGCAGTGATTGTACCCTACAGCACGCATTTATTTGGCAGAATGAAAAGCACTCATACGTTTCTAAGGACCATGCTTAGGTGAACAGTCCTGCAACATACTACATGTTTTCAATTCTCAAAACAGTTGTGGAAAATGAACCCAGGTTCAAACCTTTATATATCTAACATCTTTTTTTCTGAAGGATCTGAATCCTTTTTCTTTTTTTTTTTTCCTTTTTCCTTAAGGGATTTCAGTAATTTCTTCTAGCAGTATACTACCTAGCATATTATACATTTTGTGGAGTACACTTGCCTGGAATCTGAGACCTTACTTTGCTCCAGATTTCCAATACGACCTTGAAGAAGTCAGAACATTTTTAATTTTTTTTTTTTTAAAGAAACTAAAACCTTTTGAATTCCAGACCTTATTCTCACTTCTCTATCTTCAGTACTGCTTTTTGGCACATGAAGTAGAGATAAAAGGTTTTTTTCCATCTTACAGATCATAACAAAAACTAAATTTAAAAAATTAATGCAGTCAGATACTGAAGAGCTTTTTTAATAAGGATGTTAATGAAGCATTATATATGTAGTCTGCATATTTGTTCTTGCTGGGAAAAAATGGTGAAATCATACAAACTATAATTACAGACTTGTCAGTCTCTGTCTTTGAAAGCAAGACACTGCCAGTAAATTAAGATACTTAGAATTTAATATATGATAACCACTAAAAAAGTGAGCTACTTCTAATTGTCATGACAAGCCTCTTTAATCAGAAAATTTTGAGAGATCTAAAATACAATATAGGTCATTGTAAATGGAATATTGAGAATATGCATGCAGACATAAAAGACTCCATATAGCTCCCTGTTATCACTGTCCCAACAGAACAAAGCATTTTCTGCCAGACAGGCTATGAAAAACAGACGTTTCACGTGTTTGCAACTGGAATTGATTTTCCTTTGGAATTATTACATATATGGACAAGTAAGAACTATGCACAGACTTTCACATACTTACATATGAATATAGAAAAGTGCACATAGGTATGTGTATCCAATTTATACAGATTGAGAATAGCTAAGAAAAAATCCCAAAAAACAAGATTTAGAAATGACAGGAAAATTAAAAACATATAATTTCACAGTTCTGGGAAAATGAGCTATGGCTTATTATTTTGAGGGCTTGAGTTTGACACTAATGACTCTGCAATAGAAATAACATCAGTAGTTCTCTGTGTCTTGGAATATTGCCTAGGACAAAATAATTATGAAATACACAGTTTGTGGCAGCCTTTTCTCATTTTTATGTAGCGTAAATTTAGAATGCATTTAGAGCTTACATAGTGAAAGAACAGGGCCACACACACACACAAACATATGACATATACATGTATATAACATTTAGCAAGTGGAAGTTGTGCTGCAATTGATCCCCCATTTCATAGCTGCGATCCATAATGCAGATTGTTTATTGCCCTAAAAACCCATGCTAAATGATAAAATAAGGAATCCCTGAAGGGTAAACATAAGGATTTCTGATTCTAGCAACACAACACGCATTCTCTTACATATAAACACAGCACCTCAACACCTCCTTAGCATCATACGAGAAAATAAAATCCTGCTGCACCTCTTAGACTGTCAACCCTTTAACTCCGGGCAGTGGTTTTACATCTCTGATACAGCAAACCCTGATGCAACTTTTTAACAAAGAGGATTTATGCATTTCATAAGTCTGGTTTCATAAACTGCAACATGTAATGGCAGGCACAAATTTACTGAACAGACACAGGTGAGAAATAAGAACATCTAGAACAATCAACAGAATAAAACCAGTAGTATAATGATTTATTATGATATGAACATTTAGATCATATCAGCTTCATGATTAGTCATTAGAGTTTAAAATACATACTCATGAATGAAGAATGATATCCCTTTACACTGAAGTATATCTCCAATCAGGAAAACAAAATGGTATCTCTATTTAGACTGTAAGGAATATTTCTTCCAGTGTAGCAAAGAGAACTTCCTCTAATGTGTTTAGATTTAGAAAACAAATATCTAAAAATCTTGCTTAAATTTGGAACTCCTGTATGATTTGTCCAGGGGTGCTTTCATTTGCACACTGCTA
The DNA here is from genome assembly GCA_013397975.1 of Machaerirhynchus nigripectus. NCBI lineage: Eukaryota > Metazoa > Chordata > Aves > Passeriformes > Dicruridae > Machaerirhynchus > Machaerirhynchus nigripectus. The sequence goes on along the minus strand of VZRQ01010237.1, from coordinate 1,098,223 downwards.
TGGAAGAGGGTACCGAGTGGAAGGATGTAGGGCAGCAAAACTAATCAAGAGACTTCAGGACAATTTCTTTGGGAACATGTGAATACTAAAGCTATAGCAGATGCAGAGAGAACAGAACCTATAGTGAGAGGAAGAATGCAAAAGCCATTTCAAGTGTTTCTCAATGGGAAAAATGAGAGGTGGAAGGATGAATGCTACCAAAATACAGAGAAACTCGGGCTACGCAGAAACCACCTCAGAGTAAACTTTTCTACACACTTGACATCTTGTTTCATATTTGATGCTGTTTTTACTGTCTCATATTTTCCATTAATTATAATTTTAGCAGACTGTGCCTTTTTCATCTGTTGACTCAAAGGAGATATCTGTTTATCTCTGATTTCAACCTTTCTAACCTTTCAGCCTCTCTAACGAGAAGAAATATGTTAATTATATGAAACTTGAAATATTGAAAAGGTCACAAAAACCTACAGAAGAGTGAGATGTAAATTATACATCTTGGAACAAATACGTATGCATGTCAATCTCTCTGTATTCACTCCAGTGCCAAGCTTATTTTAGCCTTCTTCAGGCGTGCACTTTACCGACTTCCACATCACCCCTCAGCTCAGTTCTACAGCTCTTTTCTGGTCATTGCTACTTGCAGCTTCCTTTGCACCAGCTGGACTTTTCAGCCTTCTTCTAGGCTATGCAATAGGGAAGGAACCACAGCATAAAGATGCTGGAGAGGATGTGAAACCTGGAAAGGTTCCTCTGCAAGTGGGTCAGCACAAAAGACACCCCCATGTTGTGCTGTGTGGGAAAGTAGGGATGGAGATGAAGGCACTCGTCTACCACCCAGGATGTGAGGCTTGGCAGGTCTGCCCTGCCGTGTAAGCGCCAAGAGCTTTCTCTTCTTGGCTCCTGGATCAGTTTAAGTCAGATGGGGAGTGCCACCTGCTGGGTGACCTTCTGAAACTGAGTCATGGGCTTAAGATTAAGATAATTGTAACACAGGAATTTCTATGAGCAAAAGCTCAGCAAGGGCCTAAAATTAAAGAATTGACTAATCAGACTCAGTGAGAAGGACAAATTGGTCTTAAGTAGCTTCCCTACAGTCTCATGGCCAGCTTGCTGTCACTTTTGGTAATCCTTTTCTCTCATGCTGGTCAAAAATCTGTAGGGCTTGCCCTCCCTTAAGTGTAATAAAGCTTTTCAAAAGGCAGCATACAGACTCTACCTGCCTGCCAAATCTCTCATAGATCTTAGGGTTTGACTCTAAGGTGTGTCTTTTTAAATAAAGGAAAAAGAACTGTCCATCAGCTCTTGACAAGGTCTTACACCTACATATATCAAAGTAAATAACAAAATATTCTGAGTCCTCCTAGAGATCCTGAAGGAATTTTTCACAGTTCACTCAGTATAACTGTGAACAATCAGTGGATGAGATGGATCAAAATTTTCTGAGCAGTGTGTTTTGTGTATACATACCACTCTGCTCATCCTGACTCCAAGATTCTTAAAGTGGGGAGACTTACAGCACAGACCAAGAAAGGCAGAATTCTGTCTTGGCTGGGGACATCAGAAAAGACCAATTTTATAAAGTGCTTTAAGTTTTCGTATCTATTCAGTCTCTTAAATATTCCTCAGAAAGCTGGCCTAAGGAAGTTTAAGGAATAATTTCATGTCTAGAAAATGTTGCAAGTGGCATATAGAAGATGCATTTCTGTTACTTTCCCTATTATGGGAGGGAAGTTCTAGTTCTAAACTAAGGTGAAGGTATATATATAAAGGTGTATATATAAAGATATCTACAAAGGTATATATAAAAATATGAAGTATATGTGAAAGTATATATAAAAATACGGCACTCTATAACCAGATTTGGGCAGCTGTGAGACATCAGGTACAGCACAATTTCTCCCTAAAAATAACTACAATTTCCAAACAAAAATATTATACTTGATTAGTTGATGAAGTTCACATTACACATGAAACCTCAATTGTTTTGGGGTAAAGATCAATACAAAATGCCAAAAAATACTAATACTGAAAAGAAAAAGGGAAAACTGAAGATGGAGTGAACTAAAAGTGTGGTAAAATCCCAGAAGTTTTATGCCTGATGACAGATCTCAATTGGCTGTCCAGCAAAGCACAGCAAGGTCTGCAGCAAATGCCATGGCTTCAGAACCAGAAAGGAGGCTGCCCAGAGAAAGCTAGTCAGGGTCCAGGACCTGACTGTTGCTAAAATCCACACTGGAAACAGGGAGGTTATCACTTAATTAAATTAACAAAAGCGCTACCATTTCACAATCTGACTGCCTCCTGACAAGAGAAAATGGTCTAAAACATGGCAAAGTAGTCTGGGAGAGCTGCGTGGAGTTAACTAATCAACTTCTGTCTGAAGCACAGGACACAGCAGCAAATGTGACTGCAGCAAAGGGTAAAGCAATAGAAAAGCCACACATGCTGGCATTAGTTTAAGTTTTCAAGATGATGGTCAACGACCAAACAACACAAAGATTTTGGTGGCATTAGTTAAGGTTTTTAAGATGATGGTCAACGACCAAACAACACTAAGATTTTGGTTCTGTGGCCAAATAAAAAGAATGAGACTATCCTGCTGAGAGAATTTCAAAGGAACTACCTACAAAATGATGGAGTGTAACTGAGAAGGTGGAGCCAGGCTGTTCATAATAATGTGGTGGTGGTGGTCAAATGAGAGACAATGGGCATAAACTGAAAAAGGAAAAGACTAGATAGAAGGAAAAGCTTTCACCAGCTGAAACAGTTTGCCTGGTTATGAAGAGGGTGTGCTGTCTCCATCCTTTGTTTCCACAATAAAGCCCAGAAAAGCCTGCTCTGCCCTTATAGCTGATGAGAGCAGGAAGTTGAACTAGATGCTTCCAGAGGTTTCCTTCCATCAGAATTTTGTGTGAGTGGAACATTATATTATACTGTGAAAGCAAATAGCTGAAAAAATATTTAGACTCCAAGTAATCCACATGAGAAGAAAAATGCTTTAAAAATTGATTGTCAGAAGAAGAATGAGATGTTACGATGAGAAAAACAAGAACACAGAAAATTTCATTGTATAAGGATTATACAAGCATTCAAATACCTCTGCTGGTGTATAAAGATCACACAAGAATTGAAATATGTCAGCTGACAGGTAATGACTGTGAATAGCAATATTAGTTTAAATATTAGTGATCAGGATGAATAGAACAATAAGTTGCAAAATCAACACAACAGGAATATGCTAAATAACCTGCAGTATCAAGTTAATCATTGAACTAGATGGTGATTAAAGAGGTCACAAAGTACATGTCAAACTGGTGGCCAGCAACAAGAGCAAAAGAACAACTTGCATAGAATGAAAATGAGATTTCTTGGGAGAGTTCTGCATAAAAGGGCAGATATTCAGGGAAATTATAACCATGGTCTAGGGAACCCCTCTCACAGAATAGCTGTGTGAAATGAAAGACAGCATAATGGCCAAAAAAACCCCAAATTAAAAAAGGTCAAAGAATCACAGGAAAGAACTGAAAGAAATTGTCATCAACTTGAAAGTAATGAATGAGATTTGCTGGCTCCAACACCAGAATAATAAAACTACGTAAGTTAATATATCTGTATAGCACCTGAGAAAAGAAAATAGGATGCAATAATAGTCTCATTAAAAATAATAGTCAGGGATATAAATCAAGCCAGAATTTCACCCCTGGGTTTTGTTCCAAAATGCTGATAATCTTGAGATGCACTTTGGGAGGTCTGCATTTTTGTGAGTAGTCCTGCCCTTGGTGTTGTACTAATAAATGCTATAGGGACATTTATCTCTAGTCTGAATACAACAGGGATGTTGTACATCAACACATGATGTTGTACAACAGCTGATGCAAAGGGAAAAGACCAAAGAAAACACAGATATGAAGATGCTCTTCTTACTTGAGATTATGAATATTTTAAAAGGGTCCCACTGACATGCAATACTGATACATTTTCTTGCATTTAACAACCAGCTCATCAATTTAAATAATAATAATTTCCAGCTTGTCCATCTCCACTTAACTTTCCCTTTTTTCTTTTTTATCATTCTTCTCCAGTCATTTTAAGGTAACATTTATTATTTTTTAAGCATCAAAAATCAAAATGAAATTTTAAAAGTTGATTTCTGTTTGAAATGGGAGTCTAGAAGCTCTAATTTTTTAGAAAGCAAAACATTCCAAGGGCTGAGCTCATGTTATTAAAGGCATGTTGCCTAGGTTCTTTAGTGGGTAAGTATTTGGGCAATGAATTCCTAGGGACTCTGAGTTTCCCAATCCTTTCACAGGCTAAATTGCACTATCCTGAAAGGATGCAGCCCTTGGTAGTCAGGAAGCAGCAAGTATCTGAAGGGCAAGTTGATGAAAACTCTGGGATCCTGATGTCTAGATCAGCAGCCAAAGCATAAAACCCACTTTGTGAAAAAGCCAAACAAGTGTCTACAGAGATCAACATTCCCCAGGATACTTCCATTTTCAGCAGATTAGTTTTCTTCGACAGAAAAACTGCACACCAGAAAATATCCAGCTGTCATTCTCACCTTATTTTCATTTCTGCACAATGGGCCTGTACATATAAAATACATCATTTTATCATATCTTCTGCTCCCAGCTTCACAGATCATACATCAGCCTCTACTCAACGCCAAATCTGCATTTACGTTTCTAGACAGTTTGGAAGCCTTTTTTATTGTAGCATACATGAACCCTTCCGATTTCTGCAATAGATGCTTTGGGTTTTGTGTTAATAGAAGCAGGCATTCAGTAATCACACTGACATCTTGCTCTTCCCAAGACATTCTTTGGGCAGGACATCAACACTTCATGTTATGTATCACAGCAAAGGGTGTCATGCACTGTGGTGCTTTGGGGCAACTTTGCGTGGTATGAAATGAAAGACAAATAAAAGACAGCAATATCCTCCTCCTCCTTGCCAAGAAAAAACCAGCAGCTTAATAACTAGAAAAAAGCTGTTCGGTTTTATGGTGTGGTTACAGTATGTTTGTTCCTTAACAGTCAAGCAATGAGCCTACTCTTGGAACAGAGCAGTTATGGCCTCATATTAAAGAACTGTGGCTTTCCCCTTGGTTTAGCAGAAAAAAAAAAAAAAATTATTGATGTCAAAGTTTTGGGATGGTACTGTGTTGCGGCGGTGGTCTGGTGTTGGTATGCCATAACCTTCCAAAAGCATCTCCAGCTAGGAGCCCCTTGGCAGGCTACTGCACGCACACACATACAAACCATATGGCTTCTTCAGTAAGTCGATGGCCAAGAGTCCACAAGGAGAAGTTTATTCCAGCCACACAGGCGGAGTAGATCCAGGGAGACAAACACAG
>VZRQ01010237.1:1071551-1092828 GCA_013397975.1 Machaerirhynchus nigripectus | reverse complement strand
CAGATAAGGTAGAAAGGCTCAGGGAGGTCAGCGGGCCAACTGGGAAAGCAGAACTGGGGTACATTTGCATGGTGAAACAAAGCATCCTCAGAGAGGCCTCTTCTGTCACCATAACCTAGGAGTGCCTCCTAGGGCTCTCCCCTCCAAGGGACCCTTGTGGTCCCTCGTTCAACAGGCCCACTGGCCTCCACAGTACTGAACCTGGTTGATAAAGAAACTGTAACATATGAAACTGTTAAAGCCGAAAAGAGACAAGATGAAAAGGTTATAAATGAGGTAGATAACAGAAAAGCTGGGTGCAAAAATGGGAGAGACTTCTGGGGAGATATAAGGGTTCTGGGGAGACTGCCTGACTCATTATCATTGGTCATTTGCTCTTAGAAATATGCATAAAGTTAAAAAAGTCTACTTCATTTCTTCTGATTTTCACATTCTTACACTCCAATCCGACATTTACATCTAGGACATCTGATTATGAAACACCTGTTGATACATTTATTGACTTACGTTTGATTGGCAGTGGTGTGTCTGGAACAATGTTTTCAGTGGCTTCAGGCTCATGCCCCTTTTGTGACATAGGAAGTTATACTGCTTGACTTCAGTCATATATGTTCTAACACTGGGCCCCTGCTTTAAAATAATATTTCATTATGTGGCTTCAGATATTTTAGAGTGGGTTTTTTTTTTTTAATTAATGTTCCCATGCAAGTGAAAGTGCAGAAAATAATGTCTTATAATTTTTTTTATTTGATTAAAGGATCCTGTGTTGTTTTTATCACTCAAAAAAACCCTCAGTCTTAAAGAAAACTTATATCACTTAACTTTTTCAGTGTTCTCATTATAAGCTCTGCACCTTGGGGCTCTGCAGACAGAGAATAAAAATACATTCATTTCATGATTCTTTTGCTAACATAAAAATGTGCCATAGTCAGTTCAGAGCTTCAGTGCTTACATCTAGAAAACAGAGAGCATGTGTATTTGACTTTATAGAATATTTGAACATCTAAACTAATCGAATTTCAACAACTTGAAGAGGAGAAGATCCCCCATGGGATTTATTTTCATGGTAAAATCATGCTCCAGTTACAGTTTTAATTTTTTTGGCTGCCTACATTTTGCTTTGCTTATTTTTATTCAATTCCATCATTCCAAGCAGAACCAAAATTTTTGTGTAGTTCACTTTTAATTTCAAGTGACTTTTTAACTGTTGAGCCCCAAAATTATATGTATCATTTTGATTTCCCAGAAAAAATCTGAACATCTCCACAAACCATATTTTCCTTTAGAGTGTAATACGGATTCCCCCAAACCAATATTTGATGTCATATTTTGATGGAAGTATCTAGACAAGCATTAATATCACTAGATGTCACTAAACTGTCATTTCTTTTTCAAAGAATCTACATAATTGTTTTCCATTTGGTAAGACATTTATATTTCTGTGGTTTAGTTTTCATCTCCAGATATGACTTTGTCTCCCGTGACTGCTTTGCCTGTCACCTACGTTGTGTGCAAACCATTGTGCTCTATGCGTCAGTTTTGGGGAGCTTTTCTGGTCATTGTGCATAACTGTGTGTGGGGGCAGGTAAAGCCTTATTGTGGGTTTGTTTTAATAAAGTGCTCAGTTTTCGCATACTCCAAGTAACACAAGAACTTTCATTTGTGGTACCTTAATGTGCTTTTTTAAACTGAAATACTAAACATTTTCTCCCTGTTGAGAATATGTAAAGAGACTATTCACATCTGAATTTCTGGGAAACTTGCTTTGGGTTTCATATGTACCAAATTACGTATTTTGCTGAAACTTTTTAGAGGAAGCAGAAAATGAATTTGCAAGAGCAGAAAGGCAATCATCCCTGTGGTTCTCATGTTCTACTTTTCAACAAAAGCCACATTTGCTCCTAAAGTCTGCTTTCAAGGGGATACACCAGCTTACAGTTGTCTCTACACATCTGCCGAAGAGGGAGAGAGGCCTATATATTCAAAAAAGCCTCTGGGTGGACATGAATCAGGGAAGTTAAGGAACTATTCTGGCCCTGCTGAAACAGCCAAGAATTCTGGCTATGCCACTGTGCAAACACCTGACAGGCTCTTCATCACACTGTGCAATGCAAGAGGGGTTCCAGCATTGCCTCCTACCTGCCCGTTCCTGATTCCTGGACTTCCAGTTATCTTGTTCTATGTTGTCAATACCTAAATAACTCACTTTCATGCCATGCTCGACCACCACCACCAAAAAAACTGGCATGTTCCAGAATACACAGTGGTGCCACATCTTATTTAGAAACAGTCATCCGAGTTTATGCCTCCCCTGCTAACACTAGAAGTGCATTTTTTCTTAATTCAGTAGCTCAGCTTGCCCAAGTGTAATCATTGTAATGCACTGCCTCTGCCTGAAGAATGCATTGCTTCTGCCTTGCCACCAGCCTCTGATTTGTTGTCTGTGTGGTGTGGAGCATGCATTCTTTGCTTGATGGGATTTTAATATAGCTGTGACTCTTACTAGTTCCCAGAGGTTACATTTTTCCACACATCTTTTTGATCCGTGTTTTTCCTGTCTGTCAGTGGCATATATATGCCTTTTTCAATACAAGCAAAACTTTCAGACTAATTATTTTTTACAGAGCATTAGCATTTTTTCTTCCTGCTTAAGCTCTTAGTTACACCTTAGTTACAGATACTTGGTTACCCTTGAAACTTCACCAAAACTTCAGTCAATTCCTCTTCTGTTTTCAAGACCCAAACCATTTCTGTCACACACATAAATTAGCCTGGTTCAGACAGCACTGGGAACATTTGTATATCTTGGAAATTAAGCTTTCCCCTCTAACGAACCTCCATGCGCATACATAAATTTCTTTTAAACTTGACATTACTACTAAGAGAATTATTCAGAGTAAGCCCCAAAGAGCCCAGCTAGTGTTTAGGTAAAGAATAGGTACAAACAATATTTCTGAACTTACAAGGGCATTACTTTAACAATCTACCTCCAGAACCGAATGAAGAGATGACAGAACTTCTTAATCAAATATTAGAGACCAACTTGAAAAGAAAAAAAAATTCAATGTGCTCCAAAAATACTTTTTTAGAAATGAAAATGCAAGAGAAACAGAGAACTCACATTCAAGCATAAAGTTTTCAAGGAACTTAAACTCATTAAAGAGGTATTTGTGCATATATAGAAGCACTCTGGAGAAGGGAATCTGGTGCCTACTTCTTATTTGATCTAGCAGTTATTTGGAAGGGCTTCCAAGTATTTTAGTTCTCTAATAAGAGTAATTCTGAGCACAGATGCACATCTATATTAGGTAATACATATGTAGAGGACTTATAAAAAAACCAGTCATTTTCACACAAAAACTTGGCTGGTGGTCACAGCTGTAGAGAAATATTTCAAAATCTGTGCAAATTATTGTCAGTAAAACATCCCTGAAGAGAAATCCATTTTCTTTAATAGTTTCCAGATGTAATATTAAGAACAGGGTATCCATGGAGCTGATCTATCTAATTTATAGTTTGAATATTTTCTTCTTCATGTTCACAGAATCACAGAATGGATGAGGTTGGAAGGGACCACTGTGGGTCATCTAGTCCAACCTCCCTGCTCAAGCAGGGCCTTCCTGGAGCACAGGGCACAGGATTGTGTCCAGATGGTTCTTGAGTATCTCGGGTGAGGGAGACTCCACAACTTCTCTGGGCAATCTGTTCCAGTGGTCAGTCACTTGCACAGTAAAGAATTCCTTCCTCATATTCAGGTGGAAATTCCTGTGCAGCAGTTTCTGCCCTTGGCCTCCTGTCTTATTGCTTGGCACCTCTGAGAACCTGACTCCATCATCTTGACGCCCTCCCTTCGGATACTTGTAAAGATCCCCTCTCGGCAGTCTCTTGTTGTGGCACCACACGGCGATGCAATGCTGTAAAAGGCCATGGATACTGAATTCCACAAGCTACCTGCTAAAAGTGGGAGAGCTATGAAAAAAATGCTTATAAGAAAAAATTACAGGCACTAGTGCACTTTTATAAATGCAGTACTGACCTTGGCAGGAATTGTCCATTTGGTGAATCACTGTGAAGAGGTCCTTTTATCCAAAAACTTATAAAATATTTTTGCTTATGCCAAGTGGCAGATGCACGAGTTTCAGAGCAGAAGCACTCATCTTTTCTCCCTCAGAAGTTCCACATGGGCTCAGCATATTTTACAGCAATGAAGGTAAAGGAATACATTTTTACACATTTGTTAGGAATACTAAACTCACGGCAAGCAAGATCCCTTTGCATCAGCAAAGTCTTCACCAGTGCTATTTCTGTAATGTTTTATCCAATTTATTGTTGATTTACCCTTTTCTTTTAAGAGCACTTAGGCAATATCAAAAAAGTTTCTTTATTGTCTTTGATTAAAAAAAATAAGTGAACAAAATGTTAGAAGAATGGCTTACCTTTTAAAATCTGTTCCTAAAACAACGGCAGATCATTTAGGATTAGGAATAGTTTATTGTACTTTTGATGGAGAAAACCAGGCATAACAGGACATTGTTTATACTGTTTAAGCAGCGTACTTATGCCTCAAATTACATTCCTCTGGGGAATCTATGTGTATCTATATTTTCTCTTTGCTCTGGTCCATCTCCATAGCAACATGTTTGTTCCTATGGAGAATCTGGGTGAATAATTTCAAATTGAGCCTGAAAGTTTTGAAACAATGTTTCAGTTCTCTATAAAATAATTATGGACAAAAGCAATTTAAAAAAACTAAAAAAATAAACATAATTTTGTCATTGTTTCTTTTACCCTACTCTAGGCATGATTAGCTCTGAACAATCCTTTGATCTCTTTCCCGTGATGTTCAGACTGGGAGCAGGCTTATCCACATGACTTCAGCAGCTGTTATAAAATCTGGTGGGGAATTTTTCATTCCAATTTCAATGGCTCACTGTATTCACTAATTATGTTGTTATATACACACACTCCAAATTTTTACTCAGAAGCTGGGATTTACACTTAAAAAACCCCTAATAAATAAAAATCCTGTGAGGAAAGGGGGAAAAGAACATGGCAAGATGACTTTAAAATCACTTTCAAAATAATAAAGTTCATTTTAGAGGATCTCTTTAAACCTTAGCCAGTACCACTTCCTGTTCATATTTGTCACTGTTCACTCTTTCATCTCAGGGAAAGATTTTATAGCTGAAAACCATTTCTTGCTACAAGATAATAGTACTAATATAAGTTTTTTTAAAAAAAAAAGATAACTGCTCTTTAGCATTAATACTAATGAAACAATCATTTCTTCATTTCTTCAAATGCATGGACTCAGAGAAATGAATAAAATTGATTTTTTTTTTTAAGGAGGATATTTCCTCTGATATTTCCATTAGAACCTCCTGGAAAGTGAAATTAATTAACAAAAAAAAAATACAGAGGAAAGAAAACTAAGAAAAAAAATATCCCTAATTACATATTGTGGGTTTTTATAATGAATTTTCATAGACCAGTAGGTCTCTTAAGTCTAGTTGTAAAATGATCCAGCTAGTTTTTCAGTCAAATAATTTCAGGAATTCTCTTGTAATTGCCAAATTTTTCTGACCAAAGTTACCTTTCCTGCAGGACACAAAATAACAAGACTGACAATCCTGTGGGTAAACTGGAATAAAGGAAAGGACCCCTGTTTTACTTGATTAGTCAGGTGGTGTCAGCCTACTGAATCCAGCTAAGATTATGCCATTCATCCAACTTAGAAGAATTACTGCTGCAAAGATTGAACAATTTTGCAATATTTTGAGGCAGACCCAACATCTGCATCATCTGGAGATAATGATGCTTTCATTCTCTATGCCAGCTATTCAAGCCTTACATCTGATACTCAGAAAGTTTTCACAGATGGTCCATTCCAACCTGCTCTGTTTCTTCTTCCCCTGGGTTTGTACTTTTTTAGGCATTTCCCATCTGCCTGCTTTAAAATCTTTAAATAGGTGGAATTTCTGGTGAAAGGAATGAATACTTTTATTCTGCCTCCAAATTCTTTCCCAGTGATGCCACATGCACATTAGAGCTGGCACGCCCATACTTTGAAAAGAAGCATAAAGTTAAGAAGAAAAATATGGACCTGTTTTATAGAATAGTGAGTCACTGCTGCGCTTCAGTCACAGGCTACAGACAATAAAAAAGAAATGAAGTGTCAATGATTTAATTGGGAGTAATAGACAAAAGCTGTGTAGAGAGAGCATCATCTCTTTTCAACTGAAAAAAACCCATGTTCATTTACAGGATAGCTGCCCTGCCATCAGCCAGTGAAGACAACTTTAAAAACCTACATGGCCTAAGTAAATGGGACATACAGTTGTGGAAGTGGTTCCTGAATGTCACTCAGAACAATATGCTTGAATCACACAAAATAACTGAGAAATAGTTACAGAGTAAAGAAAGATGGTATCATTAATTTTTAGTAAAAATGTTGAAAGAAATAAATTCCTATTACACAGGGGAAAAAAAAGAAATGTAGCAGTATCTGTAACAATTGTTAATAATACAAGCCTACTTTTCCTAGTTCAGCGAGGTAAAAAAAGGAACACAGAAAAGTGTGGCAGCTTTGTTTACAACTAAGACTGGCTTTCTGTAAGAAAAATGGTATGTCCAACCACCTTCAGATTTCAGATTACAATCCACTTGATTTCAGTGGGAACTAGAAGGAAAATCAGCTCCTGCATAAACTGGATATCCAAAATTATGTTGGTCAGTTCCAAGGTACTTTGAATCCAGGCCATTTTTGAAAATCTGGGTTCAATATATCACAGTCCACTCATATTTGTAATTCAGTACTTCTGTTGCAAAACTATATGAACACCTGCAGAAAGAAAGAGGAGTATATTCACCAGAATTAAAGGTATTGAAAACAAATTATTATTCAGGTTTGGGCAGTGTTAGCTTTTTCTGTCCTAAATCCAAGCTGAAAAATATATCCTGTAGTGTAACATCTGTGTACCATGCCACAGTGAAAATCATGCGCCTTCATCAACTCACTGGAATATAAATTTAAAGAAACAAGACAGCACAGTACTGAAAGATGTTTTTTGTCACATGAAGATAGAAGAATTAACAAGAAAGCCAGGAATAAAACAGTGAAATGTGAGAAAAACCATCAGATTAATTTAAATAAATTACAGTGATTAGCAAGTCTCACAGAAGTTTTTTTAAAGCTGGTGGATAGATACTTCAATGAGATGTTATTAAAAGGCTAAAAGCCTTTTCCCAACAAAGTAATATTTGGAGACTCCCCATTTAATAGCAAACAGTCATGGATAAATAAGTTATTCTCTCCAAATCCATGAACTGTCTGTAAATGTGTGGAGACATTGCAGGAAGCCACTGGGAATACTGTATGTGCTTTTGATCACATAATAACAATGTGACGTGTAAGTGTGGTTATACTGGAATCTGTGTCATTCAATCTGGAGGTTGTATGAGGATACATAGAATAAAAGTAAAACAGCTGGTGAATTGAGCAAAATGAACCAGATTACTATTTATCAGTCTTTGGGACTGCATATATTTTGTATAGTCTCATCTCACTCTAAATAAACATTACACTGTCCTCATGAAGGACATAGTGGCATGTCATGTTTGAACAGGTTCTTTCCAGAAACATCTTCCTATAGATCTGTTAAAGAAAGAGAAGCTAGAGAAATGTGCTCTGCACTTGGAAGATAACATGAAAAAAAACAAGTGTTTTAAAACCTGTAGAAGGCAATTCCACTTACCTTTTGCATACATAAATTTTACCTTAAAAGAGTAAAAATAATTTTATGGAGCCAGAATTAGGGCACAACATACTGTATCATTTGTGTAAGAGACAAGCTGACATTCCCACTTACCAAAAGGGTAAGCTTGAAGTTAGGGCACTTTTCAAGATTCTGAAACTTGTTAATCCAGGATATGCCTTAATTACTACATTAGCTTTCCCACCTTGAGTTGGAGAACTTTTACCCAGAATGAACTATCCAAGCCTATGTATTACCAGAAAATAATCTGGCTTCAAAAGAGGAAAAAAATTATAGTTAACTTCTTGATTCTTAATTGATTGATTCTTGATTCTTGATTCTTGATTGATTCTTAATTCTGTGGAATTAAGAGCATGTTATTGACCGCTAGGACAGGACTGAGGTAACTGGGGATAATATTAACAATCAGAAAAACTGCTTCCTGTGGAGCATCCATAAGGAATTGAAAACAACTGAGGTGCTAGAGTATGAATCAGCCAAATATAAATTTGCATCAATTAGCCAAAAGGATGAACCCTTTAGACTCTTTAACACTCCTTCAACTCTTCTTGGTTGGCTTTATCACAGACTTCTTCCAGGAAATATTTTTATTCAACATTAAAAATCATCTAGTTGACAGCATGGTCTTAAGTGATGAACATTAGTTATAACATTTACATTTCACACTAAACACAGATACACCCATTCACATAAAATAAAATCCTTTATGTGCACGCTTGTATACACACAGGTAGATTTTACATGACAAATATATATGAGGACAGACCAAAATGTGCCAACATAATAACAAAACTACCAAATTACAAGTTATATCCCTGTCAACATTCCCTAAGACCTACCCATTGGATTTAGTACGTCATGGATCATGCCTTTCTCCATAAAAGTTCTTCAGCAGTTGTTCCTGAAAAGGCTTACCTAGAAATGTAGATGTAATTTCTGCTTTTTCTATTTCATCACCTCCTCTGCGGCTCTGGCCGTCTGTTGTTTTGTTTACAGAGTAGGAACACTTGTGCTTTAGTGTTTCCCTCCATTTAATACTGCTGTATAGCAGGCTGAGGGTGTTGTCTAATTTGAAAGCCTTGGCCACTTAAAACGTGGCTGTCAGCAGCAGTTGCTAAGAAACTACAACTTAACTGCTTTCAAACACAGTATTGCTAAAGTGCAATTACCCACACCTGCTATTATTATTTATATGAGCTAATGTGTAATTCCTTCTTCACCATACTGGACACGTCCTCTCTTACCTCCCATTTCAATAAGCCCCTTTTTTCTGGTAACTTCTGAGATCATTCCTCATCTGATCCAAACAAACATTTCAAACCACCTCCATATCCCAAATATTCCCTGAGCAGGGAAATGTGCCACAAAATATCTAAGTGTAGCCCAGAACGAGAGCACAAAAATGCCCAGCTGGTCACTGTCACTTAAAAAACCATGACTATGAGACAGAGTCTCCAAATAAATTTTCCCCCGAGACTGCATGTTTGAATAAGAGTGAATGGGCATTTTATACTTGAAGAAAATGTTTATGAAGTAATAAAATATTTTAAAAAACAAGTGGATCATTCAGTAACTCTGCTTCTACTAAGTCAATCTCCAATGTTTTGAAATATGAATTCAAAAAATGCCTGCAATAAGAAATATGCATGCAAGACAAGTGGGTATCTTATGGGTGGAAAACTTTTGTCCTTACCTTTTTTATCTTGTAAACATCTATTGGTGCCTCTTGAATAAAAATGGCACCTTTTACAGTATTTTGGCTGTATTCCATGTCAGCTCAGCCCATTCCGTTTACAAAGTAATTTCAACCGTGTAGATTAGATGCCGCCTTCTTTGCTTTCTGGGGGTGAATGCAAACCTCTTGGAACCAGTCAAGCAGGGATGTGAATGAGAGGAACTCTGAGCCAGATAATGGGAGTGAACAATTAAAATGCAAAGAATTTGTAAAGCTTGATGCTTGCCCTTTTCTGCAGCCTGAGGTGTGCAGCAAGGCATGGGAGTAAGGGGGAACAGCCTTAAGAAAAGCATGGCACCTCTCCACAGGTGGGAACAGACAGCCTTGCTCTCCTTTTTCCTTCCACTCTGTTTCCACTCAGAGCTAACTAGACACAAAACAGAGAACAGGCTCTGCAGGGAGGCAACTGTGCTAGCCCCAGTCCAGCTATGTTTTATTACAGCTGTATACCTTCTGAAGAGACCCTTGCTGGCACCTGAAGATTCAGAAATACTGGAAATGGGGCTTACATATGTCTCCAGTCACTCACATGGGCTCATACTAAATAGAGAATATGAAAAGGAAAAAAAAAAAAAGTAGAGGAAGGAAAAGGAAGAAAAAAATAATCTTCTTAGCTAATAAGTACACTCAGGCAGACTTACACCTTCACAAACTCTTTAAAAGAAAGTAATATACTCTAATGTAAATCTTGTTAGTCACTGAATGACTAGTCATTTAAGTTAAACTCCTTGGTTTTTAACATCTGGTTCATAGTAAGGGTACAATTCCTTGTCTCAGTGCTGTATTTGCCTGTTCATTCTGCACATACGTAGGGTTTTGGCACTGCAATTATGAACATTTGAGCCTCTCTGGGGGGTGGTAAGGCGACATATCCTGCATTAGACTGCAGAGGTAAACAACATGATTTGTAGCTGCATGTGACTGTTAATTATGCAAAGAAAAACTTTGGGAACAGTACAGTAAACAAATGAGGTTATTTGTAAATCTCTCATTCTCTAGTTTTAACTTCCAAACTACAGAATACAAGTGCAGTCCTATTTTCTTGTATGAAAATAGCAGTAATTTAAAAAAAAAAAACCAAACAAACCCAAAGCCAGTTCTGCATCACAAGATAATCATTGTGCAGTTATTTAGAAAAAACAAAGATGCAATTTTTTTCCCTAAGGGAGAAAAAAGGGAGCTCCCTCGAGCTCATAGTTTCTTCCAGAGAGTTTTATTTTCACTAACAAACATTTTGATATCTCTAGATAACTTAAGAGCACATTGTTGGAATATACATCTACTGCATAACTGCAGCAAAGGAAGCTCAGGATAACCCATTTATGAAAAAACCAACAACCCACCATTCTCACAAAACCCCGATTTAGAGTGGCATGGGAATAATAAGTTGGAACAATAATTCCTGAAGATATGATTTGAATGATCACCTTTGGAGATGCCCAGGAGGCATTACTGTGGGGAGAGGAAGGGAACCAGCAGCCCGCACTGCCCTGCTGTGATGGCCATGGGGCAGAGGAGATACATGCTGAGGGACCACCAAGGATTTCCAGCCTCCACCCAGATCTGCACACAAGTTATCATTCATGTCCTGAGCACAGCACAAAGGCACTATATTGAATGCCATTTTAATAATAAATTTATAGATAGGAGTACGACATTGGGCTTCAGGGAGTGCTTTTAAGAGTTCTTTGAGGTGAAGGGAGTTTGGTGGAAGGGCAACAGACTGCAGAAAGTCCCAGGTGTACTGCATATCCAGACATATCCAGCTTTTTAAAGACTGTTTCACCTGCATGACTATTTTTTTTTTTTTTTTTACTTTTGGATGGGTTAGAAATTCCTTCTTCATCATATTCGCCTTGCTAACTGAAGCAGAGACAATAAAACACACTAGTAATAAATCTAGGGATTCAAACTGCAGCCCTTGGCTGCCACCTAAAGGTTTGCTACACTCCTTTAGAGGGATACCACCAGACTTCATTCCCGTGTACGGAATGGAAAAATGCCTGTCTACTACTGTTACAGGCAACCTCTGTGGTCACTATTACTACAAGAGATTTAGAGGAAAAAATATTTGTTCTAAAAAAAACCCCAAAAAACCCACCAAAACAAAACAAAGGAAGGACGAAAACCCACAACACAGATTTCTTGTTTCCGCATACACTTCTATTTTGAAAGACAACATAAAATTAAAAAAAAAAAAAAAATTTAAAAAAAAAAAGGAAAAAAAGCACACTACTTGGCTTTGATAAAAGAAGACAGGCAGAAGAAAGAAACAATAGAAACTGCTGAGCAAAGAAAGGCTCAAGAACAAAAAAGGGGGTGGTGTGCCCAGCCACCTTTTGGGCAACACAATGGGGACAGCAGGCAGTTTATGTAGGTCTTATTATATTCTCCACAGAGGAGAGATTGCTCTCTAGACACTTTGGAAATTCAAGCCACTTGAAAATAGCAGGAGCTGAGATGGAAAAGAAAATCCTGGCTGGGGCTCCTTTTAGCACCAGCAGGCAGAATTGTGCCTCAATTCTCCAGCTAGCTACAACTATCTGATTGTCATCAATAAACTAAAGTCACTGTTCCTTATTCACAGTGTCTGTACTAGCTGGGCAATACTGACTTCTTTCCGAGGTTTTTTTAATCTATTATAAAGTTTTAATTTTCAATGAACCATCAGTTTTACACACTGAAAAAATTTGTTGGGAAACCTTTTTTTAATGTATCTAGAATTTGTAACATTATATGGTAAATGTTACACTTTGCTCCTTGTATGAGTGGACCTTCTCTTTTTTTTTTTGGTTAGACTTTAGAATACTGGGCATGGATCTGAATGAAAATTAGTGCTCTGAAGTGATGTGGCCACATAGCAGAAATGTAAAACTAGCAGAGAATCAGCCTACAGTTTGAAACGAAGCTTTTGTATTTCTAATGAACATTCTTTTTATGATTTCTGCTATATGTTCATTGTATATGTTTCACATCCCAGAGAACAAACAGCAAACAAAAGAATATATTAAGTAGGAGGTATTTCAAGAGAGAAAACCACCCTATACTATCATAGGCTCAAAGAAATTCTAAACAAAAACCTGTTATTTCCTATGGTTTGGGTTTTGAAGTTTAGTCCTTATTTACACATCCAAATCCATTTCGACTTTCCACAGCATCTGATCTGTTTTATTATTGGTTCATCCTCTCCTCTTACAGGAATGACACCTCTCATGTTCTTACAGGGATGTGGACTGACCAACTGACAATGATGCTCTGAAAAATAAACCAAGGATCTACAGAGAACTAGTGGTTTCCACCCACCCATGGGAAGAAGCTTAGTGGCAACATCATCTTGGCCTCCATTGTAAAAAGCAAAACCCACAAGTCATCAGTAAACTCATAACTGTGCATTTTCAAGCTGTGATCATTGTGTATTTGCAGTATTCCCTGGAGGACAGTTAATGGTTAAGGGCAAAAGATCTAGTCATTCTCTTCTTGTCCTTTAGAGTGGTCCGTGTGTCTGTGTCATCTGTGGCATGCACAGTGATATTTGAGGTTATAACCTGGATCACATTGCTTACGGTCATAACCTCCCATGGCAGTTACTAGGACAGTTTGTGCATAGGTAAGGTGCATGTCACTGGTATCCTGTCATACTGCCTATGTATGCTCTTCTCCCCTTTACTTCAGTTTTGCACCTGTGTTTTTTCTGTTCAGCAAGGTGAGGTTTTCTCTAATTTGATGTAATGTAATGTAATCCTGACCAATTTCAGAGTCAGCCAGGACACATCTGCAAATTAACTTCATGTGTTCTGTTCTCTCTTCCAAGACCAAGTCATATAGTTTTGTTAATTACCTGTAGAAGTGGGGACACTTGGAAGACTGATAGAATTTAAATCAAGAAAGAATTCTAATGGTAATCTTTTCTGACCTCCTGTGTTATACAGGCTATACAACTTCGCCCAGAATTTAACATGAACACTTCTATTTCATCTATAGTCTGTCTCTCATACAACCATTGAGTCTTCAATTCAAGACCACCTGTGATGGAAAATGCCACCAAAGAAGTTTTATCAGAAACATTTTTCTTGAAACACAGTTAGGGACACTAAATTACTTTGCAATCTCTATTTCCCTTCATCTTCCAGTGTTCATTAGAGTGTCATGTCACACGAGGATTATTTGCTGGTACAATATCACATTAACTAAATTTTAATGGAACAAATTACTAGCCTGGCTGTAACTTAATTTTGTAAAATATTTTCCATTTGAGATAAAAAGATAAGGTCTGGCAAATCCTAAGGTACCTGTGTACTCTATTCAAGTACATGCTAACAGTATGGCCTTAATTTTGGTCCTCAGTTCATACTGACTTTATATACTGTTGAACAATTCAATTACTCCTTGACTGCCTCAACTCAGACCAGAAGTGTCTGTCCCCAAAAAAGTCTCTGTTCCTTAGCAATACATTAATCTCATAGTCCCTCTCATGCCCGATACTGACTTAAGCCACAGTTGGTACCAGATCCTTCAGGAAAGGTGGAAATCATCTTTGAATGAACAAGTCACTGTGTGGCTATAGGAAAAATTTCTGTGCAGCCTTAGAAAGTGGCCAGCTGTTGTTCTGAGGTACAAAAGCTTACCTATGTTATGATCTTTTATCCTGGCTAATGTAAAGGCACATACAATTCATATAAATATCTCATCTATTTTTAAATCCTACAAATTTCTTATCTACAGCCAATGAATTCCATGAGTTAATTATATGTTATTTTAAAAAGAATCTTAGCTTTATTATAGCTTAAAGGATGAGCAGTAAAATCAGCAACTACAGCTCTACTGGATCCTGGAATTAGACAAGAGTAGACTTACTGATATGAATAAAAAAAGTAAAAATTCAGAAGTAGAGATATCTTTCCAAAGAAGGGATGAGTTTGTGTGAGGTGCTGCCCAAACATACATGATCTTATGCCAAAATGAAAACAGTCTAAGGATAAGCAGGATGTAAGAGGTGAGAAGATACATATGCAGACACATATTTGAAACAATTACAAAAATCAATAAGAAATGGTTTTTTACTATTTCTAAATGTCCCTACCTGCCTCCATTCTTTCCTGATTTTGCACTTAAATATTTCTTGATTTATTTTGTCATTTTAGCAATGAGTCTTGAGCAGCAATCTGGTGAGAGAGGGGAGGGGATATGCAGGTTAAAACCACACAGAGAGCACCCAGGCTGTAATATGCACACCATGTTTCAAGACTGAGGATAAGATCAGACGAAATCCTATCACAGATGTTCAGAACCTTTGGTAATTCTGGAAAAACACCCACTCCCTGTCCCTGTTCCCCACCCCTCCCACTTCCCCTCTCTGCCACACACACACACACAGAGTTTGCCTGTGGGATTTTTCCACTTATGGGCCACTGCTCAAAGCACCAGCTTAGCTATGGGCAGGAGAAACGACTCATCAATCACCCACTTAAAAACTCCTGCTTTTGAACTGTAGGACACTCTTAAGCTTGATCTATACAGGCTATACTGAGCTAAAAATGAACTTTAATTTCTGTTAAACAACACCAGTGCTTTTTATAAACCACAGCTTAACTTTCCCTTTCAACCTCTAACACCTAATCTCCTCAAAAGTTTCTCAGGAGGAACTTTAACCTTTCAGAAGTCCCACAAAATATTTCCTTCTTACTGTCTGCTATATTCTACCTAGTTTCTACCAGTTCCTTGTAAAACATAACATAGGAAACCTCTGGTAAATAACAAGTGAGCTAATGGTTGTCAGGGGAAAATGTGGGAATTTTCTCTGAAAACTTTCTCAAGTGTTGTCAGGCCTAGTACAGAATATTTCATCTGGACATCTGGTAACCCAAGGTCTTAAATCTTGGGGACAGAAAAGGGTGAAATTGCCATGGAAGGAGGATGAGGAAGAAGATGCAATGCTGCTTGAGATAGCTGCAGCAGCAGCAGTTGTGACCTTGCGACTCCATTACAGAAATGAGACACAGAGAAGGAGGAGGTGGGGAAAGCAAGAGGCCTGTAATATCTGAGTATCCATTCAAAGTGACTGGGGGGAGGGAGGGTGAGAAGAAAGAATAAAAACGTCTTAATGCAGATAAGGAGGAAGGCAGAATGGCAGTAGTAGTCTTCAAGGAAAAAAACAAAAAAGGAAGAAAAATATTGGTGGAAGAAGAAAACACCTGAGGTGTAATACAGTCACTTGAGGGACACCTATGTTGGCTCTCAGCACTAAGTGGAGATTACATACCTTTCTCAAGTACCAGAGAGAAAGGTAGGAGACAGGAAACAAGAACAGAAGGAAATGAGTGGAGGTAAAATAAAGAAAAACACATGGAGTGCCAGTGTTCTGTGGACAGTTTGACTTTGCAATAACAACAAAAAAACTCCCAAACAAACAAACAAAAAGTAAAAAGTGTGTGTTGCTTAACTTCACAGTGGCTGCTGTTCCTCTGTAGAAACAAAAATGCTATTTGTGCATATCACAAACTGTTCTTTGAAATGTGTATTTCGAGAGTTCAGTAGACTCAGTGTCTGTGGACCTATACCTACATCTATCCAAATGAAACCTGGTCTTCACCCATCCTCCACGGAGGTGGAAAACAACATAGCTTCAAAGATGTTATGACTATTTTCGGGTGGGCTGCAGTCCTTTGTGAATATAAAACCAAGTAAAACAATTTGCTCTTCTTTCTCTGTTAGTCACTGAAAATGGCACACAAATTAGTAACACAGGGTCAGGTCTTCAGCCCTTCAGGCCAAAGTCCCAGTGAAATAAGGTTAATGAAATAACTCATCTGGCCTACTGTTCTTTTGTCTATTCCTTTCAGAAATCAAGCCACGGTGCCTGTAAATCCATGAAGTAATATCTGGAAAGTATTAATGACAGCATATAGAAGAATCCCAGGTAAATTTTATACTTCAAAGACAGACCACAGGGGAGCTCATCTCTCTGAAGTCAGAAAGACTCTCACAACACATACACACTCTCACACTCTCACAGTGTATTTGTCAAAAGGAAGAAAATACTTCTGTCTAAAATACCAGTTCCATCACATAAAAATGCATAGTGGAAATACCAAAAAAATCTTAGTGTAACACTGTTCTTTAAAGCTCTTCATGTGACAACAGCTAAAATGTTCTTCTTTCAGAATACATCTGTTCAACTAAATATACTACTGGGGTTTTTCAGTAATTACTTCCAGGAAGAGATTTTTAGACCATTTCAATAAACAACTTAAGCTTTGACCACTTGTTACAATACATATTTTTATGGTTTTGAGCATCCTAGGGGGATTATATAGATGATAATTTCTTACGCTTCCTTGTCTCTAGAAAAATCATCCTACCCTTTCTTGAACAGAGGACAGGGAACCCTTCATTGAGGCCCCCCCAATGCTAATTTACAGATCAGCTGTATGCACTAGAGATCTCTTAGGAAATGCGTGTCTGTATAGAACTTAAGGCATTGCATTTAACATAAACAGTGATAACTTCTCACCTGTGAAGACACCGCTGTCTCTGTCTCAACTGCTTGCTAACCATTTCTGTTGAGAACCTATTTGCATTGGCTTTTTTTTTTTTCTTGCAATAGTCTGAAATATCTCAGGTTTATTGTCTTATAACAGTGTTCTTCAGTGGACTTGTCACAAGTTGAAGTTCACAAGATCAAGATAATGGGATTTAAGGAGTATTATATACTCTATTTTTAATATAAAAATTTTACAATTCAATTGGTTATACAAACAAGAAAGAAAAGTGTACCACCAAGGTATTGCAAGTAATTTTCTTCAGAAAAGCAGAAGGGAGAAATTGCTGCCACATAGACCAGAAAAGAAAATAATTTTATAGTTATAGCTTTTGAAATAAATTATGAACAACGACAACATTTAGATGCAGTATACATAAGTCACCCAGCTGAGTATATGCAAAATAGATGGTGGTATTCCACCTGTCTCTGCATGACATTGACCAGGCTGTTAGCATTGAAAGGGTAAATGCAAGAAGGTAATGGTTCAGATGTTGCCAGATAGTTTCAGGCAGGCCTACTGAAGTTGCAAACCTAAGATTTGTAAACTCACATAAAATGTCCACCTGAAATCAATGTAAGCCTTCACGAAAAATTAGAGTATTGGTCAATTTGGATTACTATTTTACCTTAAAATGGACCATTTTCTCTTTGTGCCATGTACATCAGGAAGTTCAGTAGCATGGATTGGTAACTAAGGTAGGTATTAATGAAAAAAAATAATGAAAAATACTATTTTGGGGAGTAAAGAGTCTTCTATTCTGGAAACTGGCATTACCAGGTCTCACAATAAGAACTGAGCCTAGAAATGAAAATCAATGAGCACAGTTTTAATACCTTATATGGAAATGCATCACAATTTTTTCAGAATTACAAAAAAAAGCACATTTTGTTATAAAAATTTGTGTACTGCATCAGGCAGCTGGAATTTTATATAGAATTTTTCTGTATAAAATAAACAGCATATGTGGATCATTCATAGTTTGCACTTCTGAGGCAGAGGCCTATGACTTCTTGGCAATTGTTTCTTGGGACAAGTCATTGATTTTGAATTATTCCATCATTTTAATTGATGGGTTATAAAGGATTTGCACAATACACTGACCTTTTTATATGAAACAGATGCGGTTTTAGATTCAAATGTCATATAAAAAAATGAACCCAAGTGATAGCAAATGCAATATTGGCAGCAAATGCAATCTGACATACAAGCATATGATTCTTTTAGATAGTTATATTGCAAAGAAATACAATTTGCATGTCAGTGGGATCAAATGAAGTCACCAAATCCCAAACAATTACTGTACTCTTGCAGGATTCTATACTATTAAAATAGAGAAGTTGGAGGAAAGTACAATTAATTTAACAACACCAAAATGCTTTTTATGGGGATTTTATTTGTGTCTAAGATTCCAGGATAATGTAAGAAATCACAAGATTGGATAATGAGCACTTTTTATTTAAAAAAAGTTTTGATTTTAGTAATTGTAAAACACCATCAATCTTCCCTTTGCAGTCTTGGTTTGGACTCCCCCCCATGAAATGGCACATTAAAGATGGTTGGAAGGATTTAACCAAAAAAGGAACATGGGTTTTGTAAGAAAAGTTTTGGGGTTTTTGACCAGCTCTAGCTAACGTTCACTGCAGATGCAGTATTTTCAAAGCTGTTTCCTGAAAAGAGAGACTATCCACCAACATGGTGATAGACAATTGTATTTTGTTTCAATAAAGCAAATGTAAATACCATAAAGAAGCCACAGTTATAACACTTTAAGAAATTTTGGATACATGTAATATAATAACACACTTTCCACCATAAAAATTCATGGAATAACTTAGGTTGGAAAACCCCCCCCTGAGGCCCAACCATCCCTCTGCTCAAAACAGGCCCAATTAGTTTGGTCTGCTTGGGAACATGGTCAGCTGAGTTTCCACTCTCTCCAAGGACAGAGATTCCACAAACAGGTTGCTTCACGGGTTCATGGCCCTGTGGATAGGACAATAAACCCATTTCCAGTGGTCTTAAATTTCTTGTTACAGGAGTTTAAGAGTTACCTACTCTCTTATGTGACCTTGGATGATTCCATTTCTCCACTTTCAAGCCTAGAATTTTTATTCAAAACTCCTGCCCAATTATATTTTTGCATTATAAACACTGTCTAAACAACAGTATATTCAAAGATGCTATCACTGCAAAGTAACTGTTTTTAAGTCCTTGGATACCATGGGAAGAATGAAGCTAAAGAAATAGGGCATTTTACATAAACCAGCAGAATATATTTTAAACTCTTACAGCGGCCTCTACACATTGAGGCCTAAACTATTGGCATCTTCAGCTCCTGGCTTTTTTACTGGTAACTTTGTTCAGGGTGCATGGTTCTCACCCAATATTGGCATCCTTTACATTATCTTCTCAGCGTTTAAGTTAGAACAGAGTGGTTTCATTTTGGTTACCTTATTATCAGATTTTATATGAAAATTATCCTTGTTTTTCCTTCCACATTAAACTGTACATATTGTCTTTCTGCCCACAATGCCAAACCCTTGCATGACGTCCTCATCAGGAGCAGTGCATGTAATCACAGATACCTATTTTTATGATGAACAGTTTTTTCTTAGAAACTCAGAAGGTAATTCATGCTTTTTTTAGGATATAGCCATTTTCTTTATGCTGCTTATGGTAATTTATATTCTGATCTGATAAAAAGTTTCATACACAATATATCTGTATAGAATATTAACTGTATTCTTCCGCCCATCAGGACCTCTTAGACTGTGCAGGTGAAAAATCCAAAGTAGGGAGAACCCAGTTTAACTCACTTTTGCTTCTGCTGGCATTTTGTTTAAAGATATTTCCTTGAATTTCTTCATGTTTCATCTGAATCCATTTTTTCCAGATACATTTGAAGCACCATAAATTTGCAACATCAGGACCCAGGACTTAGACATTACAGTACCCAACAGGAGTAAATTGAGTTTAGTTCACCTGTCACCAGTGTATCGTATTTCAAATAGCACCCAACTGCATTCTCAAGGGACATGTAGCTCTCCACCTACAGTGTTTGTGACTGTGACCTCTGAAATCATAGAGCTTTTAGGTTAAGAATGCCACAAGATTTGAAGTCCTGTAGATGCTGCACTTCTTTCTGACTGTCATTGCATATGGCTTTCTCACATCCCATACCCCCATTTGGTCTGTGCCTACTCAAGGAATGATAGTCAGATGTCTCAAACAGGGGATTTTTCCAAAATGAAGCAAAAAAGATGATATGTCATTTAAAAAATCCCAAGAGTGGGACCACAGGACTGCTTCATTGCTAACTCTTCCTCAGCACTTTTGAACAAACCCATCATATTCAGTTTCTGACCTTTGACATTCAGATGCTAAACCATCCATAGCTCCTCAAGGCTTAGCACAGGATCTGAAAAGGCTTCCGCAGCCCTTCATTCATAAGGACAGTGAAACAGTACATTATTTACATTGTTGCACTTGCAGGATTTATTAACGTTGTACCCTGCATAAGCAGACTTGGATGTGGCATAGAGATCCCTCTAGGATCCTGCGTGCACTGACATCTGTTGCTTGTATCAGAAATGAAGGGATGCCACAGGGCTGGCCATCAGAGACCCGTAACACCTATCCCGTAAGGCAGCCGGGCGTGCGGGAGGGTGAGGAACCCAGGTGGGATTCACCTGCCAGGAAAACGCCTCCACCCACAGCCTCCCCGGGGAGCGGAGCTCTCCAGAGGAGCACAGCGACATCAGCTGCAGAACCGCCGGGGAGCGGGGCCGGCCCGGGCGGGGCGGCCGCACCTTGGCCCGGCGGGGCTTTCCTGGCCCGCACGGCACGGTACTTTCCGGACACGGTTAACCTTTGCGTTACTCCCACTGCGCCCGGAGGGGTGGAAACTCCAGGCAGAAATCATTCGGGGAGGGCGGTAAAGGAGAGGAGGTGTTTTTAGGTGACATGAAGTGACCGGGGGCGTTTTGCCGGCCCGCGCTAGGGGCCGGCGCCCTGCTGCCAGCAGTCTCCCGGGGGAGACTACTGCGCTCCTGGGGCCGGGGGGCAGCGCCGCGGGGTGCGGAGGTCGCACGAACGAGCGGCGGCGGGGTCACACGCAGCGAAGGCCGGCCCCGCCGGCGGAGTGGGGTAGCGCGGCTGCCATGGGGCCGAAGCGGCGGGCGAGGTGCTGCGGGGGCTGGCGGCGCAGCGCCCTGCCCGCGGCCTTC
>VZRQ01010237.1:1007593-1070685 GCA_013397975.1 Machaerirhynchus nigripectus | reverse complement strand
GGCGGCTGCCTTGGAGCACGGCGCTGACAGCTGGGGCCGCCCGGCGCCACCGGCACACGCCGGCCGGGCGGGCCGAGCTGGCGGACGGACGGTACCTGCAGGAAGAGCCGGGCTGGAGCGGCCGGACCCTGCCCAAAGCTCACACCGCCAGTGCCAGCCCGTGATTTAACTGTCCACCCCGGGGGCGTCCCTCCTCTCGGGAGCCGTGGTAGCTCCCGGGGAGCCCACGGGAGTATCGTACGCCAGGGTGCTGCGGGTCCTGAAGTGCATCCTCTGCAACACTCCGTGAAGCGGACCCGCCCGGGGGTCCCAGGCTAGGGATGGACCGTTCTTAAGGATGGTAACACTCTGGTTTACGTCGTTTATGTGGGTTGTAGTGGCAGGGTTAAATAGGGATAGGGCTACGAGAAGACTGTCTTCTGTTTACCTTGGGATAACGTGCATGTTGACAGTTCCCCGGGAGCTACTGTCCTCTGGTGAAAAAGGCTCTGGTAAATGTGGGTAAACCCCTCGCATTGTGGAATCGCTTCCCAAAGCCCCGGGCATAAGTTTTAATGTGTGCAGGCTGAGAGGAGTTTGTGCAAATATACCTTGGATAGTACAGCAGTTGCCAGAGCAAGCAGGTTAGTCAAGTATTTCATAAAGGATCTTATTTGGCTAGCAGTGGTCCTAAAAGCAGATCAGGTTGTCAGTCATCTTTCTGTATTTTTTTCTGCTTGTGGAATAATTGGCATTTCCAAGCTTAAGCCTGGAGTTGATTTAAAATGTTAACATGTAACCTCTAAAACTAAGATTTACAATGGGAACAATGTATTAGCCTTAAGTTCTTTATTGCATATGTGACAAATTCATGCCTAATTCGGTAGGATTTGCCCAGTGCTATTAAAAACAATGGAATAATTTGTTAACTTTCATAGGATAATTTATTTTGCTTTTTTGGCTTTGTATTTTGAATTCAGAACCAAACTAAATGTCAATAGGGAAAATAAAATACATTATTAAGTTTCTTATGAAACATGGCATCTTGTGTGTAGTATCCCAGATTCTTTTTTATGCAGTGCAATTGAGTTGAAAGGCTAATTGAAACTTTATGAAGAGGATGGTTCTGTGCCTGAATGCAGTGTTGTGCTTGCTCATGAGTGTAGTTCCTGGGTACCCACTAGTGCAAATAATGCATCAGAACAGAATGCCACAGGGGGGAGGTTGTGCATGGGGCTTTTGTGCCAAAGGATGCTTGCTGTCTTTGTTGTGCTTGATAGTGAAAATATATATGGGCGATGCGTCATGGGTTATGTGTTTATTGTGAGAACAGCTCTCAGACTGGGCAGACTGTAACTCAGATAGACCTTGTTTTTTTTCCTTTTCTTTTGAAACCTCTGCTAATTCATGAAAGCTGAAAGGCACACTGAATTCTTTCCTTCATACATAATCACTTTACAGGCTACAGCGGCAGTTGAAGCAAGAAGAGTGTTTTGTTTTGTTTTTCTGTGAATGAACACGTGAAATTTCATGTTATTATTAGTGTTGTTTGTGATTTTTACATTTGGTTGTGAGAGCGAGTGCAGCACCACCTGGATTCTTTGAATGTCTGCAGGCTGCTTCAAGAGAGACTGGGCAGCAGCTCCATGTACAGGTATTTGGCAGCATGGCTTTGTTCAAGCAGCCACTTCTCTTTGCTTCTGCATGGACAGTGCTGGGCATGGAGAAAAGCATCGTGCTGTTCCCGTGCCATCAGCAAGTTCAGTTTATTTACGTGCAGAGTTGGCAGAACCTGCATATCTGTTGCATTGAATTTCCAGTTTTAAAAGAGACTGGAATTAATATGAAATGTACATGGAACTCAAATTTATTTCGTTCTTCCTGGACCATTTGTGGCTCTTCTAATTGAAAAATGGACACCTTGGTACTACCTGAGGTATTTGTTCTGCAACCTGAGGTATTTGTTGTGCAAACTGCAGTTTGAAGGGTGAGTCAATGCTTGGGGATAAGTAGAGGTAGAATTTGGCCCAGTGTTTGAAGTTACAAGGAACGCAAAAGGAAATCTCACAATGCTGTAAATTTGCAATTCCCAAATTACAGGTTCTGTAAGCTCAGATAAAAAGGGTAGTGTTGCTGCCTTCTACAAAGAGTCCCTTGTTCAGTAAGTCTCACCAAAAGGAAATTTGCAGTTCAGTAAGCCAACTATAACAAATACCTGACATAATAATCAAGCTAGTTCTGTAGGGATTTCTACAGATCCCTACATTTATGTTTGAACATCAAAACCTGACAAACTCCTAAAGATGTAAATCAGTGAACTGAATAAAAGCTGGATTCTACGGCAATGTGTATGCATTGTGCTAGCTGGTTGTGTAAGTGCTCACTTCAGTGAAGACAGTTCCCTTGCCTTGTTCAGAAACTAACTGCTGAAACTCATGTTTTTTACCTGCTGTATAAGCACATGGGTTATGTGGGGCTTAAATACAGAAGAATGACTGATTGGTCAGGGTTAACAGAGGTTATTGATTCAAACCTCAGCAGTGTGCCAAACCAGTTATAATTAATATTAAAATCTGAAAACTAAGGTGTTCGGTACTTTCCAAAATATCTAAGGAATTACTCCTGTGTGAAGCTCAAGTAAACAAAGTGTACTTGTGATGTGCAAACAGGGATGGGATGGCACAAAAATATTTATCTCTGATTTAAAAGTTGGCGACCAGTCACACAGCGATTCTCTTAGATAGTTGTGATTGACAGGTCTCTTTAAATACCATCTTTAAAAGTTGGTCTTTTCAGTCTTCTTGGGAATGTCATTTGGAAAGACCACTGGGGAAAGTAGGGAATCTGTGATCATGAAAGAGTCAGTTGTTAATTGATTTATGCCAATAGCATGACTTTTGATTCATTCATTTTCTCCCATCAAGGTCTTTGGTGCTTCACCAGTCTTGTCACATCAGATTTCAATGTGTGTTCCCCCTATAAGAAAGTTCCATAAACCATTACTGTGTTACTTCTCAAAGGAATAAGAAAAGCTATTCAAACCACCCATGGAAGAACAGTTTTTGAAGAGAGGGGGTCGGGAAATGTCCTGCGACACACATGCGCGCACACAAAAAAGTCTGAAATAAAAGATACATCATGATAGCTTTAATTGGTGTTTGTCTGTTAATTCTGTTGTGTACCCAAGCAGCCCGTTTTCTTTTGAGACTCAGTGGTAGAAGCTGAGTTGTATGGAATACTCAACACTGAGCCAGTTCTGCTTTTCCTGAGGCTTAAAACAAACCAAGAAGAGGAAACCCATTTTTAATTTCCTGAGTCTGTGTGGGTGATCTGCTTCCTAAGGGTAATGGACCATCTTTGATAAAGCCAACCTTGTGGGAACCTTTGTGAACCAGCCTTTGGGAAGAACAACCTGGAGTTTGAGAGGGCTGTAGGTTGCAGTTCTGAGGAGTAGTGGGGGGGAGGTTTGTTTACGTGCCCATTGCTCAAGGAGTGCATTATGCCAATAATTTGTACACATTCGTTTTGCAAATTGTACACTTCTCATAATCTGTTGTAATTTCATGTCTCTTCGGGGGGCTCATGTGGTAAGGGGTTTTTTATTTTACGGTTTTTACAATTTGAATGGTAGTTGCATGTGTGGTATTTACAATGTTTTCATGCTACAGATGTTTGAGATGAGACTGGGAAAAGAGAGGAGAGGGGCAGTTTATGAACTCGAAGAGCAGTAACCATACTCTTGATGCTCTGGGAAGGTTTTCTCTGTCATTTTGGATATGCTGTTGCTGAGGAAAGTTGTCAAGGCAGTCTGAAGATTGCGTGCAGCAGAAATACTCTCTACAGTTTGAAGAGGCAGGTGCTTCTTCCCTGGCCTTTAAACTTTCAAGGACTGCAACAACTGAGAAAGCAAAAATTACACCCCATTAGTCAAGAGGCCTGAATGAATAGATTTGAATTTCCATTAAAGTACAATCTAAGTTTAATTTACTTCCCCAGACCAGAAAGATTTCAGAATGTGAACTTCATGGAAGCTAAAGAAAATCTTCATTAAATGATCCCCATGCAGTTGTATGTTCAACAAGCAGACCTTATACCTTACAGAGCACATAAATGCTGGTAATATTTTTCAAATCCCTATGAAGACTTCGTGATGACTTGTCCACGTTGTGTCTTGAATTTGGGACAATATGAACTAATTACTTATCTACAGGAGGAGAAGAAAAACAGAAGATATTTTATTTCCAAATTTTGTAAATTGACATAGGCTGCTGATATTTATCAAGACTTTTTCAGGAAGTCAGAGTCCTCATTATTTTTTTAAGTTCTTACTTAGAAACTAGGGACCTCACATTTCTGGGTGTCTTCTCCCAGCTAACAAGCAATAAAACAAAAGGAAATGGCCTCATGTTGTGCCAGGGAAGGTTTAGATTGGATATCAGGAAAAATTTCTTCACTGAAAGGGCTGTCAAGCCTTGGAACAGGCTACCCAGGGAAATGGAGGAGTCACCATCCCTAGAAGTATAAAATACATGTAGATGTGATGCTTAGGAACATGTTTTAGTGGTAGGCTTGTGCTAGGTTAACAGTGGACTAGAGGATCTTAAGGGTCTTTTCCAGCCTAAATGGTTCTATGACTGAAGGAGGTATTCCTGAGCCTGTATGTGTCTTTCTTAGCATCATCTCTGAAAAGTTCCACCACTTATATGAAGGTGGAATCATTCAGGACAAAATCTTGAAGAACAAAAGCCTCAGACAGGCGCTTATAAACTCAAGTTTTTCATGTATATATATATCAATGTAGAGGATTAGTGGTGGACTTGGCATTATTGGGTTAAATGCTGCAGTATTTGGCTAAAATGTGATCTAAATGATAATGTGATCTAAATGTGATCTAAATTATCTTAGCGGTCCTTTCCAACCTAAGTGACTCTGATTCTATCCTATGATTCTATTAATAGATCTGGTGTAAGAAACATTAACCTTAATGTATAAGTTAAGTCTACATTACCTACCTGATCTTTTTTTCAACAATATACATTTTAAAAACTGCTATTAGAAAAACTATACTTTTTTAGATCAGGGTAGGTGTATCTCAGGCAGTGATTGGGATTTAATAGGTTCTGTCAGGGTAAGAAGGACAATTGGAATAGCTTGGTGTCCTAAGCTTTAAAGTTTGCTCAGTGTTCTTAAACTATATTAATGGCACTAAAGTCATATGTTATATTATCTATGTGAACTATTCACTGCTTTTACTGTACCTAGTAATCCAGACATCTTGGTATAAATTTGGCTTCTTATGAATGTACTGAAAACAGAAAACTGGAGAAGAATATCAGTTCCCTTGTGTTAATAAACTTTCTGTTGTTTTTCTTAAATAAAATTCTCAAGGCCTCAGTGCTTCTCATTCTACTTGTGTCCTCCTTTTCAACAAAATCTTGTTTTCAAAGTTCCTGCATCTCCAACACTAATTGCTGACTTCTGTCTAACTAGTGGAAAGATGTAATAGTTCTTTCTCATCTGCTTAAGCAAACATAATTTTTGATGGACAAAGTAGGATATGGTCTGTTATTCCTTTCTAAGTACTTGAACTTTATTAATTTTTTTTCATTTGGCAGTTTACATAAATGGACTTGGGCTATTTGGTTTAACTTTTGGGAAGGAAGTGGGGCTCTAATGAATTAGTTCACTGTATGCTGTAATGGAACCTTCCTCCAAGAAGAAAAGTAAGCTTCTTGCCAGCCATTCAGGATTCCCCCTTGTTCTAGTGGCAGAACAAGAATAACCCCTTGAGCAAAATGTAAGTGTTTCAGGATGATTGGAATTTACAGCATTAGAAAGCTGCCAAAAAAGCAATTTCTAGCTGAGGCTAAATTGGCCTAAATTGAAAACTTTGCAAAGCTCATAATTGACTTCTTTCTTTATATGTTTCTCTGCTTCCCATGACTTCATTGTCATATGCCTGTGGTGACTTCTTGGTATTTACCCATGGTGACAATAATAATGAGTCTGAAGTATTTATGGTCATCAAAAGATACTGAGACAAAATTTTAACTATGATTATTGGAGGAGGAAATTTCTGTAGCGTCAGGCAGGTGGAATGATGTTCCTGCATGTTTGATTTTTATTTTATTTCAGGCCTCTTCTCTTGCCCATTGACTTGGGAGTTAGGTTGATAGCAGCAGTATTTCAGTGGGTTCAGATCTGGAAGACTTAAGTATTTTTGGTATTTTTCAGTTGTAGCTGTGTTATGAATACAGCTGCATGATGTATGGTGGCATCACGAAAGTAGTCCAAGTCTGATTAAACCAGTAACTGCCCTTTCCAAAATAAATTCTGTTCCTTCTCGATGTTCAAGGGAATTAGGCTAAGTGAATCCTGTTTGTTCTGTACTTGAGAGTATGATTTATTTCCATGTTATCTCTGCAGGGTGAAAGGGGTTAGTACTGTGCTGAGGACAACTTGCTTCTCTCAGATGGGAGCTTCTTCCTAGAAACAAACAAGTTCCCATCTTTTTGTTCAAACAAGTCTACCAGGAAATAAGAAAACTTGTAACAACTTACACACTGGCACAAATGGCACAAAATTGCTAAATAAAACTAATGACATCAGCAAGCAGGCTCTTCCAATCTAAGCAAAACTGTTGGAGCGCATTTTGCTGTTAAAAATATTGTGGCATTACTTCAGAGCGTTAAATAAACAACTACCTGTTTAAAACCTGGAATTTGCGTGTTTGAAGTCTGTCCCTCAGAGAGCATTTAAGCTGCACCTGCAGACCATACACATATGTGAGTGCTTCCTTGAAGGAGCGCAAGCAGAAGCTTGCATTCACACAGTCTGTGTGCACCTGTAGTTATAGCTAGTACGGGAGTCTGCATATTTTATAGCCCACAGTCATGTTTTGTGTAATCTTTGCCCCCAAATTATAAAAATTGAACAGGCTAAACCTAAAATAAAGGTTGGCCAGTGTCTGTTCATAGACAGGTGGGTTGGGTCTTGAGATTTTCAATTATGAGAAAATCCCAGAAAGTTTTTACCAATTTGTCTCAGGGCAAATAACCATCTTTGGAGATTGTAAATCCTGTTGAGAAGCAAATTACTGAAATAACAAACACCAGAGACTTGATATTGTAGAAAACAGTAACATTTTTAAATAGCCCTCTTGAATAAATGCTCCTCCCAATCTTGTAGACTACTTGCAAGTCCTTAAGGAGTGGTGGTTATCCTCTCTGATACCAGTCTTAGCTTTTATTTAATATTCTTGAGGTTTTCCCATTGTTAGTGTATGTATTATGCATTCAATGTTTTGTTTTAACTCTGACATGTCTCTCTAATCCACATGTGCACAGCTTTTGGTTTGGGGCTTTTGGTTTGTTTCAGGAAAATCTTCTGTAGAACCACAATTCAGTTTATCATTTTGTGTTCAGAACTGAGGGACTTGTTCCACTAGGTTGTCAGCTTTTGGAATTACGGTCTAAAATACAGAGTAGGTTTGTTCCAAACCACCATGTATGCAGTTGCATTGCTATGGACTAAGAATCTATCAGGTTGTCTTTGGGGACACTGTGTGGGAAGAAATAGCTCTGAGCTATTCTCAGCAGTTGCCCTTCCTCTGCACTGCTGCTCGGTTTGTGAATAAAGACACAGTGCCAGGGTGAGGTCATGCTCCTATATGGCAGAAAGCAACAATTTGGTGATGATTAGATATGCAATAAAAAGGTACATTAGAGAAACAATTGGGGGTTGGAGGCCTGGTTTGAGGAGGTAGAGCTGGTAGATGGTGGGAGATAAAGCTTAGACTTGTCTTTTATTCAAGGTTGAACTTCTTGAGCAGACAAAAAATAGTCCTTTTTATCTACCTTTATAATCACCATGACCTCCTAATTAGGTAAGACTTCATAGAATGCACAGGAACATACCAACCATTCAGGGCTCTTGATGTGCTCCTTGCTAGCAGTGCTTACTAATATGCAAGAAATTAAATTAGCAGTGATGTATGGCAGTAGCCATTCCAGGCTTTGCTTGAGCAGCATGACTCTATTCAAGCTGGTCAACTCCAAGGGAGCTTCTAGCAGCTGTAAATGACTGGAGTACAATGATTCCTATGCTTGTGTTCCATCCTAGGAAACTGAAAATTAACACAACTCCACATCTTGAGTTTTCTTGAAATCAGGGAATTGAATAAAAAAACATTTTAAGCTCTCTGGTTCCACATGCTTTGCATTTTTATTGGTGTAAAGCTGTGCAAACAGGACCATCAAACCTGTGCCATAAAGTATTAGCTTTTATGATAGTGGGAAATGAGTCTCTTCTAATGAGATAATCCTAGTAAATTTTCCTGTATTTATTTGCAAGAGACAGGATAGGTTAGTTTCTGAAGCCAAGTAGTCTTTGACTCATTATTTGCAAGCATGAATTGCATCAACAAGATGTAACCATCTCCCAGAAAAGCAGGAAGTTTCATAGAAAGGAGAGGATACAATTAAAGTTGGCCAAGAAACAAAAATTGTGTTGTGAAAAATTTCAAGGTTGCATTGCTTGTTTTCATTCTGTATTGTGGCTTGAGAACAAAGTCAGACTGGAGCAGTCAATAGCTCTGTCTCTCATAGTCAAGGCCATGTCTGAGGCTGTGGTTTGAATGTTGTGTTTGTGAGACCTAACTGCGATACCAGTAGCTACTTTAGGTAGTACCTTTTCTAAAATGCTGTTATATACATCTTTCTGACAAAATTTTAAAAAATCTTTGAAATTGATATATATACATGAAAAACTTGGGTTGCTATGCATCTGTCTGAGGCCTATGTTCCCCAAATTTTCATCTTGAATGATGTGTAACCTTCATGTAAGTGTTGGAACTTTTCAGAGAGATGAGGATAAGAAAGACGTGTAGGCTCAGAGAGTGTCATGAGTATCTCCTTGAATCATAGAATCATTTAAGCTGGAAAAGACCCTTAAGGGTCCTCTAGTCCACTGTTAACCTAGCACAAGCGTACCACTAAAACATGTTCCTAAGCATCACATATACATGTCTTTTAAATACTTTTAGGGATGGTGACTCCTCCATTTCCCTGGGCAGCCTGTTCCAAGGCTTGACAGCCCTTTCAGTGAAGAAATTTTTCCTGATATCCAATCTAAACCTTCCCTGGCACAACTTGAGGCCATTTCCTTTTGCTTTATTGCTTGTTAGCTGGGAGAAGAGGCCAACCCCCACCTCACTTCAGTGTCCTTTTCAGGTAATTGTAGAGCGTGAAAAGGCCCCGCCTGAGCCTCTTTTTCTCTAGACTAAACAACCCCAGCTCTGCTAACTGCTCCTCATAAGACTTGTGCTCCAGACCCTTCCCCAGCTCCACTGCCCTTCTCTGGACATGCTCCAGAACCTCAATGTCTTTTCTGCTAGCAGCTTTCCAGCCCCTCTGCCCCCAGCCTGTAGCACCACATAGGGTTGCTCTGACTGAAATGCTGAACCTGGCACTCCTCCTTACTGAACCTTGTATAACTGGCTCAAAGCCTGGTATCAATATAATTCTCTAGTTCCAGAAGTGTCCGTACACTTCTTGGGAACTCCATCTCCATGTGCCATTACAGAGCAGACTTATTTTCTATCCTCCTGCATCAGCTATGACTTGTTTTCTGCCAGGGCTTTCCTAATGCTGTGTTGACAGAGGTGTCCTCCCCTTTTGTCTTGGCGCTGTTCAGCTGAAATCCAGCGTCAGCTCTCTCCAGTGGCGTCACTCAGACCTTGCACAATGTGCAAAAAAAGGAAGATCTTGCTGTTTTTTCCTGCATGCTTTAGAAAGACACAAACTCACAAAGGGCAGACTGCTGCATTGCTTTGCATTTTAATGGCTTTTTAAATCACCTGTGTAGCTCTCACTAATGACCCTCACGTTCAAAAGGTACTGTGTTCATACCGTAATGCTGATTATTTTGGGAACCCCAAAACTCTCAGGGCAGGTATACTGGCAGAGTTAGGAATGGAAAGCCCCTATTAGTTATCAGGACTTGTTCACTAGTGATTCTTTTCACTGCATTTATTTAGATGTGCAAAGACTTGTTATTCATGTCTCACTTCTACCTCTGACCATCTCTGTAACCACATTATGGTTTATCTCTTCTGGTATGCTTCATTTTTCTTTTTAGGAACACTGTAAGGGTTGATTAGTTTGCTTTGGATTTGTTTGGGTTTTTTTGGTTGTTTATGTCAATGGAAAGGTGTTTTTACTCACTTGGCAAGTTTACAGAAGTATTTTTCGAGGGCTCAGAATTTAACAGTGCCAATCGTGTTTTGTACCTTTCTTTTACACACCTTTATTTTCTTAGCAAAAACATGTCTGCCATGCAGAGTTTTACTTTACTGCTACTTCTGTTGCTGGTAAAAAAACATTTTAAAATGAGTGTGCAGCTTAGGTTCTTTCTGTCTGAATAGTGAAACTAAAGTGCCCAACTATTAATGGAGAAGTGAAACAAGTTAGCAAATCCCATATGTAATAGAAAAAGAGGGAGAAGAAAGAAAAGTTGTTTGGTATTCTTCTCAAGTAATCTTAGGATTTTATTATAAAGCATAAAAAGTGTACGGTATTCAAGTTGAAATCTCCTTTCCTGGGCAAGGCTGAGTACCTCTTAAAGCTGATTTTGAGGCATACCTTGTAATCTTCTTGGAAAATCTGGTGGTAGCATGATGTGTTTTTAAAGCATGGCACAAAAGGCAGAGAGTATTATTTCTTGTTTGGAAAAAAAAAAAAAGGGGCGGGGGGGGAAGCCCTAATTCCAGGATTAGGTTTCAGGATCGGCAGTTAAAGCACAGACACTCATTTTTTTTTCATGTAATCTGAGCAAGTAAGTGT
The DNA here is from genome assembly GCA_013397975.1 of Machaerirhynchus nigripectus. NCBI lineage: Eukaryota > Metazoa > Chordata > Aves > Passeriformes > Dicruridae > Machaerirhynchus > Machaerirhynchus nigripectus. Next base: position 1,059,865 of record VZRQ01010237.1, on the reverse strand, counting down.
CCAGCACAATAATCATGGAAAAATAATCCCTCCTCTGTAACATTTTTATAATGCTTTTCATTGTACCTGCACACTCAGCCAAAGTGAATCGGGAAGCCATGTGTTAGGTGGGACAGACACTGTCCATCCCCTCTGCAACGTCATGTTGCTTTGCTCTGAAGACAGAAGGGTGAAGGTAACTGCAGTATATTGCATAAAAGCTGCAGCTTTCCTCATAAATGACTCTATACATGAGTTACTGAAGGCCTCATTCATTATCTCTGCAGAGGGATAGCCTGGCTGATTGCTGCCATAGAACAAGATTAGATGCACAACTGAAGGAAAAACAGCTCTGTAGAGGCTGGATAATTTCCCATCTTCTTGCTTTAATGAGTGTTCACCAGTCTGAGGGCCATGATCAGGGAGTATTAGCTGCTAGCTATATTTTGGCTCTCTCTTTTAAGAAAGCAAATGGTACACCCTCCAAAACCAGCACAAGCGTGTACCAACAGTGAAGCTGATACAAATCCAAACTCTTGACTGTACTTGAACAAAGTGCTGTTTGAAAACCTGTTTAACGTCCCCTCTCAGACTCCAGAGTGCGTTATTATTGTTTCATCTCTGAGATAAATATCCTAATTTTGATAAAGTTACTTTCATAATAAGGAGGCAGGATATAATTATAACATACATGATGTTTGCCTTGCCTTGATCCCTCTTGTTGCAGAGAGTTTAGGCTTGCCACACCTGTGATCACTGTAAATAGCTGCAGTTGCTGGAGCACGGTTGTAATTTTGTGGAGTAGGCTGGAAAAGTGTAGTTTAACCTGATGCACTCACTTTTTATTATATGCATATGCCTGTGCAGTTCCCAGCACAGAATTTGGCCCTTGTCAAAAATACCTTTTGGCATACATCAGTTATAACTAAGCCAGTAGAAACTAGCCCTTAGCTTTGGCTGAACAGTAACTCAGTCTTGTCTGGACTCTGTTTTTGGTGAAGTGGCAGGAAAAATCTCAGTTCTTTTTTGAGCCAACTCGTAAAAAAATGTTTCTTGCTTTACCATGATTTTTTAAAGCAACTGAAAAGTTTATACTTAAACAGTTATGTTTTGAGAGGCGGCTTACAACTAAATAATAAATATTTGATGAATGAAAGCATGTCCATAAATGGTATTGTTGTAAGGGACCATGTACCTGGGAATCAGAGTAGTGATGTAGACAGAATAATAAATAAAGAAATTAATTCAACTTTTTCAAGTTTATCTTATTAAAAAAAAATTTCAACCTTCTGCTCCAATGGTACCAAGCTTGTCTATTGCCAGTCTGTGACTTCATGTTATGAAAATGGAGCTCTTGAGACTGGAGAGTTATCAGCAAAGAGATTTGCATCAGGCAGTACTGTATATCCCATTTGTTAAAGCATTTTATCTGCCATGATCACACTGAAACTGGATTTTAAGATCTTTTTCCTGTCTTAGTGGTTTACAAAGTGGTTTACCCCTATATTTTACTAGACAGGCTGTATTAATAAACTCAAGTTTCAATAGATTCAATAAACTAACCATACAGAAAAAAATTGGTACAGTTATTTTTCAGTCAGTTTTCCAATGTGTCTGGAAAATGGCACATAGACACATTCTGTTGGTTTTTTTAGCAAGTGCATATTACAAAAAGGTGTTAATGATTTGTTATGTGGTCAAAGGCATGTAAATTAAAGTATGTGTTTTGCAGATTGTGTATCTTAAGAAAGGAGTCTCAGATATTATTGCAGGAAATTAATTAGGCCATACTTACTATTTGTCTTACTTGGTTTACTGATTGCAATGACGAGGAATTAATTTTCCTTATTCCTTATCTGAATAGCTAGAAATACAGGTTTCTCATTTTTTCATGTCAGCTATTTATTCTTATCAGAACAGCTCTGTCTCTTACAGTGGATATTAACTTGGAAGTTCATGTAATTTTCTCCCTATTTTGCTCCATGGTGGTCTTAAAACCACTATTATGCTGCAGATCAGCAACTTATATTTTTCCTTGTCCTTTGACACTTTCACTGAATCTATCACTTTACTCTCTTTTTCTTGTAATGCCTTTCATGTCTGCTCTCTTTGATACTCAGTTTAAGATGGGAGAGCTGTTTGTGTGCCAAGAACAATTACATTCCTTTTATTTTTACTCCTTCAACAACTTTTCATTCTGAGTCTTTGCACTTTATAAATACTGTCGAGAAAGGGATCTGTGGCAAGGTTTACAACCCTGTGCATGTCAGTACCTACCTGAAATCTTCATGCTTTTTTCTCTCTCTGTATGTGGTAACATTTTCTATGGCCTCCAGGTCTGCTCTTTCAGACTGCAGAACATAAAGTGCAGTTGCTATCTTATAAATGCAAAAAAAGTTTTATTGTTTTAGTGCTGAATGAGCTTGCTCATTTCATTGCTAACTTTGTTTTTAAAACAAAAAAAACAAACAAAAACCTTTTGGATTTTGTCTTGTTCTTTTCTCTCTCCTTAGCAACTCCTCCTTTATTTGTCAGTACCAACCTCTCCCACCCTTTTAATCAGTTTTCCCTACGTTCCAGCACCTTCTTGGGGTGCTTTTCAACTTACTGTGTATATCATACCTGTATCTCTCCCTTTCATTTATGTTTTTTTTTCTTTTCTCATGTTGCCTTCATGGCAAAAATCGCCTGCAGCAGATGATATGAAATAGAAATATAGGTCTCACCTTTGAAATTCTTTAAATTGCCACTAACCTACACATTATCAGTATAATGCTGCAATTGTGCTGCACCAGGCTTGTTAATACTGATAATGGTATATGTGTTGTTGATACTAGTAATGTGAAAACTGTGATTAGTGCCTTGGATCAGCCATCGTTCTGAGTAACCTATTGAAAATTAGCTGTTTATATGATACAGGATCTCATCTTAGAATCCATAGCTGCAATCAGCAAAATAAACATTAAAAAAAAGGTATTTTAGTACATATTTTCCTAATACAGCTGTTCACTGTGAGAAGTTTGTCTCATTACCTAAAAAGAGAGATGGTTTGCATTATTATTGCAGGTTGGAAAGAAATAATCTAAGAGACAGTGCACATAGCCAAAACCTTGGATGAAAACAAACCTTTCATCAAACTGTTTTGATATGAGGATGCATGCCATCACAATAGACCAATTAACAGATGTAGCCCTTTGTTGTATGCAGAAGTTAAATTTCTTTTGTTCCCTGTATATTTTCTAATATGGCATGCTGAACATGCCACAAAGCAGTGTTGTTAAGCAGCACTACTACTGAGCTGTGCACTTTGTGCCCTCCATATGACTCTTAGCAGGTGACTTCTGTCTTGTTTAGAGGTGCACTGGTCTGCAAGAGACTTGTGCTCAGTGCACTGAAAGGATACACTAATGCTGACATTCAAGTTGAGCTGACCAAGTCCCTTGAAAAGACTCTTCTTTTCAATACCAGCTGCCAAGGTTTCATAGGAAAGAGTAGTAATTTAAGCAGTGATCTATAAAACAAAGATGTGAAAAGGATATGAAGGACTTTGCTGGTAGACATGTAAGTAGGCACAATTTTTGCAATTGTTAGTACTGAATGATGTGTCTTCAATCTGTGACACATGTAGTGTTGGATACATTTCTGTTTGCTTCTGGAAAAGAAAATCTTCCTCTTCTGGGAAACTATTCATTGCAAAAATGAATATGCAGAGAGGGATTATTTATAGAAGGTGAGAAAATACTTTGGGTTTCATGAGGAGTGAATAATGAATAATTCAGTCAAGTGTAAATGACTTAAAGGGAAAATGTCTGTGAAAAGATAAGCTACCTAGTAAATTTTTTCTGTTAGGCAGTAAATCAGCAAGATACATGCCAAAGAGAAAATTTCACTTCAAAATTATTCTAAATTAGGATCTTAAAAATTTGGCCTTGTAGATTGTGAATGGAGTTTATTCAATCTGTGCATATAGTTCTAGACTGTAGAAAAAGAAAATTGTATTCCCTCACCACAGGTTCTTTGTTCTGTTTTACTTCTGTTTGAATACATTGTCATCACTCTTAATCTGGAGAAGTAATTTTTAAAATCTTGGTTTAAAATTAGGTATTTTACAATTTCACATATCATCATAAATCACGAATGTTTGGGTTTGTATTTCATTGCAGCGGAAAACAGATGTGCCACTTCAAATGCAGTAACATGCACAAAGTGTCTTGCTTTGGGTCCAGAGTGTGGATGGTGTGCTCAACAGGTATGGCATTTTGCTTAATTACATTTGACTTTATATTTCAGCTGCTTCTGATCTTTATAAAGATAAAGACTTTTAAGCTGAGAAAATTACAGTGAGAAATAGCAAGAAAATCTTTAAATGATCCCTAGAGACAGAACCTGAGAAATCATGTGAAATATATTTTGTTTCCAAAGGAGAAAATGCAATCTTTTATTTGGAAAATTGCAGTAATTTTAAATAAAGTGAGACCTTTTTAATGCATTCCATCTGCTTTGTAGACAGCTTTGGCAGACTTACAGCTTTGAGAGTTTAACAGTTTTTGGCTTCAAGAGCAAAATTACTTATCAGTACTTTATATTAAGTCCTCATCATATGCGAAAACAAGTCTATACATATATGTCTACTGCATTTAGCAAAAGGTTGTACTAACAGTGGAGTTGACTTTGACTTCACCATATATAATGATCCTATCAGAAATGGAAAAAATTATGCTTTTCTCATTTGAGACTTGAAACTATCAGTTCTTAGACTTAGCACAGAAGATAGATCTTAGGTAGCAAGAATTATCCTGAAATTATTGTTGCTTCGCATACTGTAAGAATATGGGAATTTGTGGTTTTGTTTGACAGAAAAAAAAATAACCCTGTTGATAGCATGATTTTGAGTAATCACTTCAGAGGAGCAAGGTTTTGGAGAATATCACTGACAATCACAAGCTCATATGCTCTTTAAGGTCACGTGGAAATTACTGGTAGTAGCTTTCAGGTTAGCAGAGAAGGCAGATAAGTTCCCAGGGTGTGTCTGGAGGAGATAAGGAGTGTAAGGCACTGGCAATATCTGAGATACTATGTCTTGGAATCATTAACTTGGTCTGCCAAAGGTACAAGGCTAAGTAATGCAAGGATGGGTAGAGGCATGCAGGGCTTGCTTTCCCAGAGGAAGCTTAGGGCGTGAGTAGATGGCACAATGGATTACAGTGTGGAGGGGTCCATTATTTTGGCCTCGTGTCCTGTCTTACAAAGGACAAAGCTTTATCCTCCTCCATCTGCATTTGTCACAGAACAGCATTTGCTAAGTGCTGTGGATATGCAGTAGGTCCCCTTATAACGAGGCACATGGACTTGGCCAGTTTCACTTCTGCTCTGCTTGTCTTGCTTCACTTCTCAAGTCAGTCCTGAGAGCTGTTCATGGAAGCCAGGGCTATGTCAAACCCTCATAAAGCTGGTTCACCTACACACCATTCATGGTTATGGAATGGCAAAACCCTTATTGTTGCAGGTGGAAATATTGCAGTGCAGCTTAGCCTGCCTGCTTCATCAGAACAATATTTTTAATGAGATAATCAGCCCTGAGGAACTTCGGAGATGCTTTGAATCTAAACCCACACACAGTGGACTTCAGAAAACACTACAAATCTATTAGTCATTACCGGTAACAAGAGTAGCTAATTTCTTTACACATTTAAAAATCTAGCTTTTTGAAATGTATACACTAAAAAGGGTATATAAATAGCAATAACTTAAGAAGTAGTCTCTGTTGTCTACAATAAAGAAGGTTATGGATAAAATGTCAGAGGTAGGCTACAAAAATGAGTTTGAATTTGAAAAACAAGATACATGACTGTCAAATTTCATTCTTCAGGGGCTTTCTCTAGTCTTTACAGGGTCTGGATGACTATTGTATAACACATAGTTGACTGTATGCACTTTTAGATTGCTTATTTTCCCCATTTGCCTCTGAGAGATTAGAGATTGTCCTTTGTTTGGTTGGTCTCCAGTTTTTGGCTCAGAGGGACCAATACTTTGAAAGATTTTAAAGGATCTTTTTTTGTTGGATTTTTTTTCATGTTCAGAGTTAAATTAATCATCACATTAGTGGTCAGGAAGGAATTTTACATTGGATCATTTTGGCACAATTTTTGGCAACTTTACTCTTTCGATGCAGCAAAGGATGGGCTGCTTCTGACATCATCCTTCTACTAATCACCTTCCTGTCACTACAAGGGCTTTTTTATGTTGGTGGCATCTTAAACTGTCCACTCCTATAATAATACATGGCTTCCTCTTTCCAGGAATTGAAATTACATTGTGCAGCAGGTCTTTGGATTTTGCGTGTTGTGATAGTCAAATTCAGGTTGGCTAAATCTAAAGCTGACCTCTGGTGTTCCTATTAAATATTAGCCTGAATAACATTACCAGTGGATTCTTCTGAAAACTAACCTGTTTTGATGTTGTGGTAATGACACTTACTTGCTAAAGCTAGCTCATAGCATGGCACAGAACTTTTTTTAGTGACGTAGTAACAGTGTGCAATTTCCTTTTTACTCCAAAGCCGGCTTGTTCTGATTGTGCAAGATCCTATTTCTCATTTAAAAAAATTCCTGTGTAGAAAAGGGTTGTTGTGGCAATTAGGTTCAACTTCTAATTTAAATATTGCATCACTGCCATTATTAAAAACATGTGGCTTCATGAAATTGTTCTATAATTTATTCATTTATAGTAGCATATTTTGTTGTTTTAAAGACTATTATTTTGGTTTTCTTCATCCTTTGAAGGTAGTACAGGTTTTTTTTCAGCTCAGATTGTTTTGTACTTTTTGTTTCTTATTAAACAGGATTTCATGGCTGGTACAACACAGAAGGGACGCTGTGATACTGTTTTCAACTTAATGAAAAGAGGCTGCCAATCAGATTTGGTTGAAAACCCCACGGTTCATGTCACAATACCTAGTGACCACGAAACAAATACACAAGTGACACCAGGAAAAGTTTCAGTCCAACTGCGTCCAGGTTGGGTTGTCTCTAACACATTGATGTTATAGTAAATTTAAAATAAAAGCAGTACTTCTAAGTACAGATATTTTGTGAAGAGGCATCTGAAATAATTATTTGGAAGAATGATGCTGTAACTTGTATTGTAGGACTGTGATGGTGTTGCTCCCATATTCAAGTGTCATCTTCAGCAAGAATTGTTTCTGTCAAACACAGAGGAAGGTCAGAATAATGCAAGTAATAAGTGGAAAGGGAATTTTAGGTAGCCTTTCCAGTTTTCTTATGTAGTTTCTTGATTCTTTAGCCACTTACACTAACAGTTTTGCCTTATATGTGTATAAACTATTCCTTCTGAAAGTAAATAGAGTTATAATTCCTAAATTCATTATTTGATAAACTTCTTGATTATTTCTTTACTTTCAAGTGCATTGACTAGACAACTACAAAAATACCAAAACCATTATATAAGAAGGGACTGAATTCCTAAAGACTTAGGTATTCACTGTCTGAATTTTTTTTATAACCAGTATATCTCCATTTGCCCTCAGCTGAAGTGTAGTTAAAATAGTGTTCATTTTCTGTCTCTAAAAAAGCTGTAGCCATCAGCAGAAGCAAAGGTGATATAAAGGGATGCAGGTTTAATTTATTTCTTTCTTTTGCAAAGAATAATTGGAGAAAGAAATATGTGAGAAGGATCAATCTTTGGAATGAAAACATTTAGTGTTTAGGAGAAGTATTTTGCTGGCCTTCACTGTAGAAATTATAATTTTCTGTCAATTACAAGGGAAAAAGGAATGATCTTCATGAATGTAAAGCACAAAGGAGCTCTCTTTTTCACTCTTTTAATAATAAAACTGTCAAGGTAACATCAGCACTTCTCCTTTCCTTACTCTCCTTCCAAAGAAGTGACTGATACTCTGCTGTGTAGTGAGAAATGGTTTCAGGAACTGAGCTGCCTCTAGTTCTGTCTTTAATCACATTTACTTCCAAAGGCATACTGGATTAATAGAAAAACAAAGTTAGCTTTCTAAAATTTGGTTTCATTAACTTTTTTTCCAGTAATAATGAAATTAAGTTTGGAGTTTCTTAAGCTTTGCAGAAGTTTTTGCATCAGGAAGGCAGGAGAATAAAATTCCAAGGACTCCAGAAGAAAAACTTTTCATATATAGATACCTTGCCCATATTTTCTGCCTCAGGGAAATGCACAGATCTATCACTATAGCTTTTCCTCAAAACAGACATTCGATACAATATAATCATGCAGACAAAGATGTTTTTGTTTTGATACTGGGGTTTTTGTCACTGTTGACATATACTCAACATTTAGGATTTATGTGGGAAAAAATAAAAGCTGCGCTCAGTGTCTCACTATATGCAAACTGGAGAGCTGCAAGGGTCGTTTACAAAAAGTAATTCCATTTACATTGGCAAAGGGGAAACATAAATTACAGCACACTGAAATTGTTTTCCTCATGCAAGACCTAATAGAGACAAATCCTGACATTTTCAGGTGGATTATGTTCAAAGACCATTGGAAGATATTACTTCACATATTTAACTTTTCTGAGTCACATCTTTGTACTGGATGTATCTTTTGATAGTTTTTATTGAAAACCTGCGTAGTTCTTCTGTAACATCTTCCTTCCTTCTGTCCTTTGCTGTTTTTTCATTGCACAATATTGGATTAGACTCTCCACTCATCACATGAAGATCCTAAACTCATTTCTGCTGTGAGCTCACGCTTTGGGCAACATGAAATGATGACTAATTTGAAATCATGCATTACTGTACCTACTCTGCCCACACTCTTCACTTAACTCCTTTTGCTGACATTACAGAATATTAGACAAGCAAAAATGTGAGGACTAGTTTTAGCAGCTTCCAAAGCATTAATATTTTTATTATATATGAGAATATGTTGTGGTTCTGCAGAAGAGACAGACACCTATCATCCTGAAATAAGAGTTTTATATTGTATATGCCAAAAGATGGATTTTTTTTAATATTTAAACCTTTTTTAGAGAAAAAATATATTTTGATTCTACAGAGTTTTCTCATCAAATATTTGGAAGCAGTTTGGGATAAACTTGTATCATTATTTATGTGCGTTTTTCAGGCTGTGCTTTCCTTGTGGTGCATATGTAGTTTTAGATTCTGTCATATGACAAACTGTTTGCAGTATACATTTACATACTTTGAAGTGTCAACCTTGAAGTGACTGACCCCAATTTGTATGCAGATCTGTGTCCTTTGTGAGCCACAACTGCTTTTTGTTGTAATGCCAAAGGGATTGCATAACCATGAATTTAAAACAAAATGGGGAGAAGTCAGATTTTTACAATAAATTGCACAGTGCTCCTGCAAGAAGAAAAGAACAAAACGCCCCTTTATGGCTTGTTTTTGAATGATTCTTCAAGGTTTCATTTACTCTTGGGAGATTTCCTTGTTTGTTTGTTTTTCTCTTTGATGACACAAACAACTTTGTGCTGAGGTTGCTACAAAAATAAATGTATTTTTAAGCATGTCCATTCAAAAATAGTAAATAAACTTATTTGTTTCTTTTTTTAATCAGGAAGTGAAGCAAACTTTATGTTAAAAGTTCGTCCTTTAGAGAAATACCCTGTGGATCTTTATTATTTAGTTGATGTCTCAGCCTCTATGCACAACAATATAGAAAAGTTAAATTCCGTTGGATTTGCTTTATCTAAAAAGATGGAGAATATTTCTCTTGATTTTCGACTTGGATTTGGATCCTATGTGGATAAAACTGTGTCACCCTATATTAGCATTCATCCAGGTAGAATCCATAACCAGTGCAGGTATGTAGCCTTTTTACCTTTACTGTAGCACTGAGACATGTATTTAATGACACAAATATGCATTATACATATTTATTTTTAAAATTCTTCAGAATTTATCTTTGTTCCCTTATACCATGGTTCTTTGACAAAGTTCCTAAGGAAATGCTGAGAATTGTTTTACAGTGATTACTTCTGAAATGCCTGGTGAGTGATTTCAGAAAAACTTTCTGTATCAGAAAAAATGTGCTGTATTTTCTTTAGGAAAACAAGCCAATACCCATGCTGTTTTGGAATATTTGGTTATGTTTTGTATTTCATTTTAACATCAACTGTTGTGGTTTTGGTTATTTTGGATATGTTACCTAGATTCATCACAAAGTTTTGTGCTTTCTGACCTATGTACTTTCTAGTGTATGGTCATGTATTCATTAACTCTTTCCTTCAAACTCTACTTTTGTCAACATGATGCTGTTCCTTTCAGCTCGTTTAATGAACAAAAGCAATCCTCTGATCTACTTCTACGGTTCTAATAGGAATGAACTCCTCTTTAAACAGAAAAGATGTTCTGGCCTGCATTTCTTTTTTCATGCCATGCCTTATATACCTTGTGTTCAACACATAAAAAGTGAGGTATTACTTCCAAAACACCCCAGAGAACAAGATTATTCACAACAGATTCAGAGCTGTATGATAGTAGTTGGAAAAGTGAATATTAATTCTTCATACTTTCTTGCTTGCCTTTCCTGGGAAGACATGATCCAAAGTTCTGTGAAGTCCCTAAGTACCTTTTGTGATTTCAGTGGGTTTTGAATTGGTTCCTAGTAGTGGAATTCATTCTACAGATGTGACTATCTATGGATAAAGCAGTCTTCTAGACCATCTATATATAGTGAGTGGAGATCGATTAACATTTCTAGGTAATGATGCATTTTCCCTAAAAGTAGACATCTGCAGTGGTATTAATCCTTTCAATGCCAGTTTCTTTTCTTTGACTGTACCTTGATTTGGAGGAGGGCAGGTTACAGTCTGGATGCAGTAGAAGTTAAGACAGTTGAAACCTGCTCGGCACCTCTGAAATGGATGAGCACTTCAACTTGTGCTATAAATCGTGGCTGTGAATGGGTTCCACATCAATGACCTGTAAAAGTGCTGTTTCGCTAGCTTACCTATGACAAACATCAGACTTTCTCTTTTATGTATAATTTGAGAAGGTATCATTTACTATGATGTTACTGAAAATGGATTTTCTCATCTCTTTGATGAGGTAACTGTTATTAATAGCCACATTATTTTATGAACATTTACATAACACTAGTGGATATAGGAACTTAGATTTTATTATAGTTTGATCCAGTAGCCTGTGTAGAAACCTATTAAACGATATTAATGTTGCAGTGTGATAGTCCTTTCTCAGGATAGTGAAAAGCAAAGCTTTTGCTTTTTATTCCAAGAATAAATAGTGGATATTCCAAGAGGGTTTATATACTCCCTGAGATCACCCCTCTTGTTGCATTTTTGTTCTGTATGAAACACTGCATATATACTGTTACTATATTAACTAAGTTATTATATACAAAATTCCATAAAATACAAAATAATATACATTTTTTTGTTGTTAATTATAACTACTTCCCACTGAACTTAATTTCACATAGAATTGCTCTATTTTTCTGTGTTTCTTATTCTGTACTACCTACATCTTCATCAGTATCGGGATTTTATGGATTAAAATTGGGGATGCAATATTTTCATCTCCTTCAAATGGAAAATAAGGCTTTTGATTTGTTTTGTTTTTGTACAGTGATTACAATTTAGATTGTATGCCTCCTCATGGTTATATTCATGTGCTATCCCTGACTGACAATGTAGCAGAATTCAGAAACGCAGTGAATAAACAAAAAATTTCTGGGAATATTGATACACCTGAAGGGGGTTTTGATGCAATGCTCCAAGCAGCTGTGTGCCAGGTAAGGAAAGAGTTTATTTGCAAAAGACTAAAGAAATAGTAATTCAGGCACTATATATATATATACATATACATATACATATACATATACATATACATATACATACACATACACATATACATATACATGTATACACACACATATATATGTGTGTGTGTGTGTGTATATATATATATGTAGATATACATACACACACACACACACACATATATATATATAGATACAATAGTGCTCAGTGTTCCTGAATTCAAAATGCCAGTTCTATGCCTGGTAATACTAAGATTTTTTTCCTCCTTTTCCATTATTTCCCCCTTAACTATACATTTGCAATTGAAGCTGAAAAAGGAGAGCATAAGGGAATATGTTTCAGTATTGGTTAATGATCTTCAAATTCTGGCTTTAACCAGCCCAACCAACTTGGGATGCATGATGAAAGCAACTACTTCTTGTTTGAACAGACACGTCTTAATTTCAGTCAGTTACATCATTAGTTTCAAAAATCATTAAAGCACGACTTGTGTTCCTCCACGAAGACATACAAATTTGACATTCTTTCTCCTTTAGAACTTGAAAATTGAATCGTAAGTTTTACGTATCTGCTTGTGTAGATAAGGAAAATAGGAGAACTTCAATGTTCTCAGCGTTTGGAGATTTCATATTTTAAAACAGTACAAATCAACTAAAATTTAATTATTTTACATTGATAAAATTCCATCGCAGTCTCTCCCATGCAGAAAAGGATGGAAAAGCTCTGTATCAGTAGGTCTCAAGCTATAAGCATATTAGATAAAGAGTTTGTTTTGCTCTAGAGAGCTGTTTTGGTTGTTGTTTTTCATCTTATACATATTAATGCAATAAAAATTTTGAAATTTGTTTGATTCATGGTAATACTCTATAAAATACTCAACTCCTATTCAGATCACAGACTTGCTGTGTTTCTTGTCTGGTAGAATGATGTCAGGACAATTTTTTTATCTTGTCCATCTTCACATTATTTTTCTGAGCAGTACAATAACTCAAGGGCAAAAAGTAATCCAAACTATGCTAAAAATGAATAGTTTGGTCCAATTTTATTTTCAAATTTTGATGAACAGGTAAGTAAAAAACAGTCTTCATAAATCCTGTGATCAAACCTGTTGCAAAAAATTATTCTGGAACTTTGGAAAAATTCCTAAAAATTCTGTGTTTCTCACTGGACACATTCCACACTTATGACATGTGAGTTCTAGAATAATATATGCTTCCAAGAACAATAGAATGGAAACATTCATGAGAATGTGGAGGCTTTCCTTATAACTGAATTGTGAACTAAAATGGATGGGAAAAATGTGCAATTTATAACGACCATCATGAACCACAAATTATATTAATATGCACTCATTTTGCCAACAATAGACCTTTATAACTTGCTCCATCTTGCTTTAACCAGTACATCACAGTTGCAAGAGGTAGCAGGTTAGGACATGGACCTACTTTAAAATTTTGATTGCTGTGACATATGTAGGTAGGAATCATAGAATCACCAATCATCTTAATTCAGAAGGAACTCATAAAGATCATCGAGAAGATAACCCTGCTCCTCACAGGATTATCTAAAATTAACAACTCGCAAGGTGACAAAGTCAAATAATGGAATCTTAGGAGAAGCGTGTTTTACAGTACTGGAAGAGAATTTGGAATTATTTAAGACAAAACCTGTTTATAAATAAAACTTAAAATACTCCTTTTTTTAGAGGAATGCTGTCTGGGAGTGTCTGAGGGAGACTGATGCCTAAAGTGTAAGCTGGAAAAGACATGACAGCCCTCTGTACTTGTTATCCTTGCTGGCATGAGATGTTTAATCCCCATTCAGAGCTAGCAGAGAATGAGCCTGAGAAGGGAGCTAAACCTGTCTCTGTGAAGAAAGAAAGGCAGAGAGTAAGTCACAAAGCGTGGCTGAGTGCATGGAGTGTACTGCAGGTACACATTTCATATGAGAATGGTAGAGATGAGACAGTGTCATAGGAAGAAGATAAAATGGGAGCAACGAAAAAGAAGATGTAATAATCAAGAGAGGGAATAATGAAAAAGTGTGTGATGTATTTCCTGTGTGCCTCAGAGTTTTGATTATAATCAGGGAGATAAATGTTTTGAAAATACAAATTGGCGTCTAAATCAATTTAGACATAAGCTTACCATGCTGCATCCTTCACATCAATGAGTTCCTAAAAGACATTCAGTGCACCCTTGAGGCTGCCACTTTGCTATCAGTCCATTAAGATGGTGGGTAAATGTAGCATTTTCCTGCATAATAATTTCTCAATTTGCAATTGTATCAAGACCTTCGAACTTTCATTTTTTGATTTGTGATCTCATACTAATGTACCTTCCAGAAAAGTACATTAGTGATGAGACTATAAAGTAAATAAATACAAAGTAAAAATAGAACAGGTTGACAAGTATCAATATGGACAAATGCAGATTTGCTGGTTGTAATGCTTTCTTGGATCCCAGAGAATTTTACAAACTATGTGCTTTTCATTTGTGCATAATAGTGACACACACAATGTGGCAGCTGTTACTGAGCCCACTGTATAAAGCATAACTGGGATTTATATTAGGACATCTTTCTTTAAAAAACAAAGAAAGTGGTAAGTGGAAAAAAGTAAAGAAATTGGTAGTTTTCAGGTGTAGGACATTATATCTATTTCCACCCAAAATGCTTTAAATAGCCTGGTTTAAACTCGGTGCTGCCAAGCAGTGTCATATCTGAAAGTGGACCTTAATGGTAATTTTTCATTTTGTTATTGATTATTTTAGAAAATAGGTAGCCACTGCTTTTTTATGCCTAATTTTGTTTTCTTTTTAGAGCCACATTGGATGGCGTAAAGAAGCAAAGCGACTGCTTCTTGTGATGACAGATCAAACTTCCCATCTGGCCCTTGATAGTAAATTAGCAGGAATCGTCATTCCCCATGATGGAAACTGTCACTTGAAAGATAATGTGTACATCAAAGCTACAAGTATGGTAAGGTATATGTCATAGATTTTGCCTCCAGAGGGGCAGTGCAAAACTGTGTAAAGGAGGTTTTTAGGCTGCTGCCAAAGCTTTGCTTTTATTTCAGCTATTAGAATAGTATTTTTCCAGGTAGGCAAGTTGTGAAATGAAGAATTGGCCACCTGGCATATTGGCATTCTTTTTGTGTGGACTAAAGTGTTTTGGAGTCTGGAAAAAACCAGTACACAGCAGATAGGAGGACATGTTACTGGTTTTGGTGTGGGTTTTTATTAGCATCTTAGGAAAATCACACACATTTTGTATAAAATACAAGTAAGAAGTGTCTGGTGTCCTATTTTTCCCAAGTAGAAGCTGGTAATATATAAGAGTTGTACAATTATTCTCATAAGTCAGAGGTAGGGCTATGGTTTGCGGTCAGAAGATGCACAGGTGCGTTGGTTGAAAAGGCTTGGTAAGAGTAAATCAGAGGGCGTACGACAGCAATGAGCTACCTCAGCTGGATGGACTAGCATTAAATGCATTCAGATTTCACAGTAGAAAGGCAGCATGTGGTAATACCCACCTCTGCAAAAAGTTGCATCAAATCTGCTGTAGCAAAATAAGACGCCTTCAATGGATACTTTTAGCTTTCAAAATATTTTCTTCAGGAATGTAAAAAGTAGATGTTAAGTGACTGAAGAAAGGAATTTTTGCCTAAGAATTGTAGGTTTCAACTGCTTTAGGAATTTTCTTAAATAAATATGAATTGTTTATTTAAGAAACATGAATCACTGCTTAATTGCAGTGTAATCCCCAGAAGGCAGAAATATGATCTGTGGTACAATTAGAGCACGTTGAGTTTTGTTCTCAGTGCTGGCTGCACTTCGTTAAAGTGTACAGTCTGTGTTCAGCCAGAACCAGCAGTGTGCAAGTGAAGTCAGTGAGGGCTGTGTGTAAGTGAGGTTAGACCTGAATTTAATCCCAGCAACTGGTGTTTACAAGGATGGTGGAGCAGTAGGAAGGGGCTGCTGGCTGTTGTGTGATCATGAAATACGGGAGGTTTCTGGGAAGCGGTGAGTGTTTGAGGCCTTGCTGAGCGGAGGAGGGAGAGCAGTGTGTGCTAACAGGAAGGTTATTTAGATTTCCGATTATCTGACGTTCTTGCATTCATATACTCCCTCTGTCACCTCTTGAATATTTCCTCACAGATGTCTGAATATTTTTTCCACTCTAATCAGTCCATTCAGTTTATTTTACTTAGAGAAAATAATCCTGAAACTTTTCTTTCCCAAAGCAGAACATACTCTGTTTTTCTTTCTTTTTTGTTTTCCTAGTTGCAGTGCTATAAATCAGAGGATGTTTGCTCTGCTTATTAAATACTTGCTAAAGGTACAAATCTTTTTCTGGTGTTCAGGATTCCTTTGATAATAAAGATATTGTCTGTTTCAGAAAAAAAAAAAAAAAAAACCAAAACAACACACTATTTTTATTTTCTGTCCAACTTTGGGAATTAATTTCTATTGCAACTGGAGAAACTCACCAATGGAAAATACAGACTAAATTAATTAATCTATTTTAAAGCAGCTATGATAGATTGATGGCTGACTGAAAAAAAAAAAAGGTGGTTTAACTGATATTCTGCATTCTGGTTTGAAAGATAATTATTTTATTGTCCCATATGGAAAAAGAAATCTCCATGATTACTACTATTGATGTATTTTATTAAATGAGTTTTTTTAGCCACCCAAATGAAATGACCTTGAAAGATGCTTAGATCTGGGGTGGCACATTTAGATCCATATGTTTTCTGGTTGCTAACACTTTTTTTTTTTTTTAATATGGGCTAATTTTTGCATGCCCACATGTTAACACTAGGCATGCACTTAGTACTAGAAAAGGGTTACCAAGGAAATCTTTCTTAGCTTTGCATTTTCTGGAGTAGATTTGATGACAACACAATAGTGTTTGTCAGGGAATGTGTGCTGGTTTCTTCTCATCCGTGATATATGTCATTATTGTATTCATAGATATTCATAAAGAAACTTCAAACGAACAAGTGAAATCAGGGGACTGGGAAGACTATTTGATATTTAAATGAAATATCATGAAAGTCTGTCAGTCTTTTAGAAAGCATAATATGAAAAATATTTTTGGGGTTTTTTCATATCAGTCCAATTTTGTTGGGCTGTGCTAAATTAGAGGGACCTCAGTAATCACATTGTTTTCCTGCTTTGATTCTTAGCTTTGAGTAGTCATGAGAAGATTGCATTTTGGCATATTTTTATTTCTTGCTTATGCCAGTTAAGAAGACTTTGCTTTATTTATTTGAATAAGCTTAGCCTTTACATCAGAGATGTTTCCACTTAGACATTTTTCTGCGTGTTTCTTTCTAACTTTTGCTAAGCAGTCACAGAAAGGTCAGCAAAAAAAAATGCATGACAGGAAAGAAATCTAGTCCATTTTAATTAGATCTGTGCTTGGTTAACTCCCTTTCTGAAATACTTTGCATTTATATTAGTTATCTTCTCAGCTTAACACAGTAGGTTAAAATAATAAAATGAATGATGTAATTGAAACAAGAAAGATGATCTAAAATTAAGTTCATTTGTCTGAGCAGTAGTGGGAAGAGATAAGATAAAATACATAAAGTACAGCAACGTTTTCACAGCAAGCAAAGTGAGGCTCCATGAGTTACCACTGGTACCTTATGTCATGTCTTTACATGCTTAAAATTAAAAAGATAGTGTGGGTCTGTTGATGCTTTGGGCTTTGGTTTTTTTTAACTCAATTCTAATAAAAAGAAACAAGAAGCTGGACACTCTAGTGAGTTATTGATGACAAATGCATGGAAGTTCAGCCTTACTTGTGAGCAGAGGTAGTCTGGGGATCCTGCCCCTGCAGCCCTTGCATGTCTATGGCTGTCATCTCTTGACTTCAGTAAGCTCCATCTGAATAAGTTCTTGTTTCATGAAGGCTTGGAAAGCTATTTCTGATACTCCTGATTCCAGAGTTCAGCTACTAGTTGCAGAGTTGTTGAGGGGCCACTCTGCTGGAATTCAGGGACAGGTCTAGTATCATATGCTAAGCAGGAGGACTGACTTATTTTGCCACCATCTCATGATCCCTTGATACTGCCCCAGTCATTCACACATTTATGGTGCAGGGGGTGTTTGCAGAACATCAGGCTTCACTCGTGTCCTGGGACCACTTTGTGTGACTGTGATCTGCCAGCCAATTGCACGTGGCCTGTAGGGTTGTGCAGCACGATGGAGGCCCGACCAATGTGCTCTGTATCATGGAGAAGGAAGGAAGGCTTAGTACTGCGTTGTAGGCTACTGAAAATGCCAACAAAGCCACCACTGCTGCAGTTCGCCCATGACTCCTGTGTGGTGGGAATGCCTGCTCTCTCTCCAGTGGGCATGGCACTGTCTCCAGCTGGAACTCTAAGAAGGCCTGTTTAATGCTGTGTTATCTACCTTTCATCAGTTATCTTAAGGAATATAATCTTTTATCAAAGCATTGAAACATTGAGAGAGGCGTGTACCCTGGCTACTATCAAACTGCACCAAGAAACTCCTTTGTTCTTTCTGTACAATTCTCTTTATAATGGTGCAATATGATGGAAAATGGATTTTGCTGCCTTGCATAACTTTGTCTCAGTTGTCTTGCTATTCAGATTATTGCTAGCAGAGTTGTTGACTTGCAGGGTGCCTTGAGTAACAAGGGACAATCCGAGGAGAAATGAATCATTCAGGGTAACAGACTGTGTTTGTGCAAGAGAGATAATATGGGGCAGATGGTGAAAAATACCAGGAAAAGGAAGACAACAAAAGTGTTTTGAGAATAAAGGTTGAAGTACCTGGCATAAGTGGGGGTGTCCAGATGAAATCTCTATGAGTGGAATCACAAGCCAAGGCCCCACTCACTTCTCTCTGTTTAATCACGAATTTTAAGCATTGAATTTACTTCTTGAGAGCTATTCACTTACGGAGGGTTAATAAGTGGTGATTTTCAGATACAGATTGGTTTCGAGTACTGGAGCTGAAGGCATCTCACATAACCCAGGTGTACAAAGCCCATTGGGGCCACACAGACACCCTTGAACTTCCCCAGATCTTGGATGAAGAGATAACAACACACCTCTTGTTCTCAAATCCATGTCAGATCTCTCAACGAGAAGTATAGAAGGGCAGGTCATTGGCACAGAACATGCTGTCATAGGACCTTCAGCAAACAGAACAGTCCATTACTGAGGAGAGCTGTGAAACCCATGCCAGCTTCTTCAAGCACAGGTGTGGTTAAGAAAATGTAGCAAGTTGTCATGCTGAGGACTGGAGTCATCAGTCCTTAGGTGGGTCTTGAGCACACAGAGGAGAAAGCTGTCAGTCCTGAGATAAGCAGAGAATACTGACGTTGCCAGAACCTGATTCAGTGGCTGCATTTGATGCCAAAGTACATCTGAGAATCAAACCTTTTTAATTACCCTCCTTGCTGTTCCCAAAAGCACACCTCATCTCAGTGCTTCATGTTGTACTTTCTTCCTGACTTTTGCACAAGAACCCACCTATCATTCCCTGTTCTTCTAGATGGACCATGGACCACAACATATCCATATTTCTTGAGCATCAGACTCAAACTAGCAAAAGAGTACTGTAGCGTTAGTCCTCCCTCCACTGTGCAGCAGATCTACATAGCTGGCAACAGATAAGCCTGGCTGATGCCCTGGTGATTTTTTTGTTGTTGTTTATTTGGATGGCCCCCACCCTGTTTTTGATGTGGGTCTAGCATTCTCTGTACATTTAGAAGTTAAGATTGGATTGGTTTTGGAAATCTATAATGTGTCATTTATGAAATATAAGATTTTTTCCTACTAATCTGGAGTCTTCTCTTTTCTGTTGTATTTTGCAGGAGCATCCATCTCTTGGGCAGCTCTCTGAAAAATTGATTGACAATAACATCAATGTTATTTTTGCCGTTCAAGGAAGCCAGTTTCATTGGTATAAAGTAGGTTAGAAACCTGGTTTCTTTTTTCAGTTTTGAAGGCACAATATTTTAATTTAAAATTCAAACTGTGCATAAATGGTTGTCTTTTTCATAGGATCTGTTGCCTCTCTTGCCTGGTACTGTTGCAAGACAAATAGAATCACAAGCAGCAAATCTCAATGATTTGGTGGTAGAAGCCTATCAGGTATGATAAGAGTGACGATGTTGTATATAATATTTGTAGATTTTTCCTCTTTCATAGCCTGAAGTTGGAATTTCCATGATCTCGTCTTCCATCTGAAGTCCACAAGGATACATTCCCTACTTTTCCTAATGTCCAGGTGGATAGGTGATACTATCTTATGATAGCTCTCAAAGTTCCAGTCTGTCAGGGTCTCAAAGCCAAGAGCTATTGTTTTTCAATTTCTGAGGATGATTCTAAGTATTCTGTTTGATTCTCTGTACCTGTTGCTATGTCACTTCAAAAGAGGGTTTATTTATTTGAATTTTGGCACCTCAGATCTGTAGTTACAGACCAGGCACCACTGTCTAGGCACCACATAAATTCAGAGCAAAAACACAATGCAGTATCTGGAGAGTTCCACAGCATAATTTTTAGAAAACAAACAAGAGATTAGAATTTACAAGGAGGTACTTTGAGAACAGTGGATTTCATGAAAAGCAGTATTTATACTGCAAAAAGCAGCGTAATGACTTGGGGGTTTGAGGCATGGAAGTGGAGAACAGTTTTGATAGGTATTAGGGAGAAAACAATGGAAATGGCTTTGTGAACTCTTGCCTGGAGTACTCAATTGAACGTAATACTTTGGGAAAGAGAAAGTAATAGTATGGGAAATAGCATAAAGTCATTTTCCACACATGCTTGACACAGAATGGCAGTTTGAAAGTGAAATAGGCATCTTGTTAGTGAAGGAAAGAGGGCATAAACAGCTTTGATAATGAAGCCAAGAAATAGGCATTTGATGTCCTAGAGCACAGGGAGCCCATAGAGCAGGGTCAAAGTGAATGCGAGGGGTTGGATGGTTGAATGCTGCTAAGCTGTGCAATTACACACAAACATTCAGGTTCAAAAAGTTGAAAACTCAGCTACAAAAGTATATGCATGGTATCCACAGGTATCACTTCTTTTTTTATTTAGTTGGATTTGGGAGGCTGAAATCATCCATTTCCTTAACCACAGAATCAGGCAATTTGCCTATAGCAAATTGGCTATAATGAAGAGCCAGCCCCTGTGTCTGTTCCTAGTCCATAGAGTGCTTTCGCACACATTTTTCTCACTGTCATGTTGGAGACACTGATCAGAAGGCAAAGATGTTCAAAAGCAGAGGAGTTTAGGGGTAGTCAAATTGCAGAGAAGTTCTCACCAGTATTTTACTTCCTCTTATAAAGTCGAGAGATCTCATTTTGAATATGGAGGTTTGCAGGAAGTTGCTGGCAAAAAATTTTGAAGATTTAAGTCCTTTTGTATGACACCTTTACCCTGTCCATCCTAAATTTTAACACAATTCTTACCCAGTGCAGGGCAAATATTCAAGGAGAGGAAATGAAAATTTATGGAACAATTATTTAGTTCAATACAAGTTTCAGCGGGACTTTCCTCGTCCAGCCACCCCCCGTTTGCTTTTCCTTTATTTTCATTTTTTGGACACTGTCTTTCTTCCCATGCTAACCTTCACTGGATTTCACAGTTTGAGATTTTTGTCATAGTTTTAGGGGCTTTCAATAGATAAACACATGGTGAACAGGTCTTGAATGTGTTGCTTTCTAGAAAAAAAAGAGGACTTAGATAAGAAAATTAATTTAGTGTTTATATTCAGTGACAGTAGGCCTCTTTCACTCTTGTTCCAGGCAGGGAAACCTTAGGCTTGGCTATGGAAAACCCTGGCTGAAAATCCCTGGCTAAAAAGCCAAAGATGAGTCACTAATTTTCAAAAAGTTACTAAGATAAACATGTGTTAAGATTCATGTAATTGCATTTCCATTTGTAGCAGTAAAAATATCCCACTAAACTTGTTTCTTGATAGTAATATGACAGGAATTTTAAAAATGCCTTTATGCAAATTTCAGCTCATAAGTTTGTAGAGAGCTTTAATAAAATTTTAAATGGTCAAGAAACAGTATTTTTTCCTTGAAGGAAGCAGGATTTTAGGGCATGTAGTAAATACAAGTTACAAAGTAGCTGGCTTTTTCATTATTTTTTATTGCAAAATGCCCTAATGGGATCAGCCAATTGTTGGCTTATATAGTCATAGCTGACCCAGAAAAATCAGTAAGAATAATCCCAGTAGCCTTTAGGTCACCATAAGGTTTGTTCAGAGAAAACTTTACCAAGACAGATGCAAAGTATCAGAAGTTTATAAAGTGTCAAGTCAATTAGGAAACTTTTCTGCTGGATAACAGTGGTTTTATGTATGTTTACTGTTGTATTTTAGGTGTGTGGCTAAAAGGCAGCGTAGACTCAATGAGCAGTTTTTGTTGCACGTGGTCATTGGAATAGAATTTCAAATTGTGAAAAATGCAGTCTCTCAAAACCACGTTAGCAAAGCTGAAAACATTTTTATCTGGAAAACCTAATCCTCTTTATCAGAATTACCAGTTCACTGGTTGTGTATATTTGGAATGTAATTGGGTCTTTACATGGGAAACAATGCTTTAATTCATTCCTTTATTCACACAGGCAAGCTTTCTTCATTTTTAGGCAGACATAGTAGCCATACTTGGTGTTAGTCACTAGTGTACGTTATATTTTGAGATGCAATACAATTAAAACTTGTTTTCTGATTACAGAAACTAATCTCTGAAGTGAAAATTCAAGTGGATAACCAAATCCAAGGTCTTCATTTCAATATCACTGCAATCTGTCCTGATGGGAGTAAAAAAACTGGCATGGAAGGATGTAAAAATGTGGGATATAATAAAGAAGTATGTTGATAGTTCTCATTCTTCAAGGAACTGGAATACTTATTTTTTGTTTGGTTGGGTTTCAATGGTGTGAAATCTTCTAGGGATTTACTTAAACTGAAAATGGATTTATGTGATTAATGATCACAGGCTCTCTATTATTCTCAGGGTTTATTTTTCCTGAATCTTATTTTAATTCTCACTAATCCCGTGGAACTAAGGCTCAAAGCTTTTCCTGAAAGCTAACGTCCATTAAAACTTTCCTTCTTTGTCCTCCACTGGGCACAACCACCACATCCATTGTGATGAAATCTGTACGTAAAGAGGTTGAAAGATAATCACCCAGTGGAAAAAAAATCACTGGAATTTGTGTTCCTTGAGTCTGTACTAGGTGTCACCTTTCTCTCATCTTGCTTTAGTAGTCTTCATGCACAATCAGGTTTGTGGATAATTAGTTTATTTTATAAATCAAATTAATAAAATAATTTATTCCCATTTGAATTGGTGCCACCTACTGAATGAAACAGAGCATCATGCACCATGAAAATGCAGGGGAAGAAGTCTGGCTGATGTAGAAAACACGGTTTTCTTCCCAGAAAAACAACTCTGTGCTTTGATATATTTATCTAATTGCTTGGACTACTGGCGTAATTCTTTTAGCTTGCCAGGAAGAGATCTGTGTTTCTAGAGAGCAAGGTCAAGGAGTTCTTTCCTGCTTGACATGTACATATGTCTCAGCTAATGTGGTTTTACTTGTGTCTGTGTGTAGAAATAGCAAACCAAATCAGAAGATTAAATGTGTGAATTGTAATGCACATTTAAATGTATTTTATGCTCTTCTGAATTTTGTCTGCATGCTGCTGATTTGCTTCTACAGTTTATGGGAGATTTGCTGGTTTTATTCTTAACACATCTATTCTTCACTGTTGTTCCCTGGGTATGTAATAAGAAACAGCACTGGAATTTGTTCTGTTTAATGAAAAGAAAAATATTTATATCTGTTTCTTTTTAATAAAAAGCCAAGCCAGCTGATTGTAAAAGATTGCATGTGGTCCTGAACCTCTACTGCTGTTGAAAATGAGCCATCCTTAAGAGATTAATTTATTTTAACCATAAATCCTTCTTTCAGTATTTGTTTACAGACAAAATGCTTTTCCTTAATTCTCACATTCCTTTCATTGTCTAATCCTTCTTCCTTCCTTTTCTTACCAAAACACAAAGTGGATTAAATTCTGGAAGAATCCTGTGGCCTCTTCAGGGTGCAAAACTAACTTTGGCTATTAGCAGGTGTCATGGTGTTGTGATTATTTAGTCACCACAGGTTTAATCTATCTGCTGCTGTGTTCAGAATCAAATTTCACGACTCAGATGCACGACATGATTTTCCCTTCCGTCCCATTTCCCTGCCATTCTTCCAGTACTCTTTTGTACATGAAGATGATGTTTTCTGGCAGGGCTCCGTGTTCAATAAAAAGCACATTCCCTAGCTGCAGCCTGTCCTCCCCGCATGATACACACCTGCTGTATGAATCAGTTTCTCTATAGCCACACTTTTGCCCTGCAACCCGAGGGAAGAAATCTCATGCATGGAGAGTGTGGGCTGCTGAGGGGTTATGTGTGTAGTGGCACATTTGAGAAACGAGAAGAAGAAAAGCAAAGGGTGAGACAAAGCCTGTGTGCCCCCTCAATATGACATTAAGTGCATGTTTCTGCACAGCATTCTTCTCCTGTTGTCTGTGTAGGCAGCCGCAGCCCCACTCGCCACAAAGCCACCATTGTTCCCAAGGGCTGGGTTGTTCTCGTGTGGGGGCGCAGCGGGAGGGAGAGACAGTGATGAGAGATGAATGGCCTTAGTATTTGCGGGTAGTTTCAACCTCATATGTAATCAGTTTCTCGGGGTTTCTCCTTTTTTTTGGAAATCTTTATTTCTTGATAGTAAAGATTAAAGGTACTTGCTTCTCTTGCGCTCCTTTCTGACTTTTTCCTCCTGGTTACGTTTTCTCTGTGAGGAGGCGAGAATGAGTTGTTTTACGTCAGGATGCTGAAAAAATACTAAACCTTAGAGAGAATACCCTGTCAGAAGCATACTGGTCAAAAAAAAAGAAGCCATAAAAACAATTGTGAAATACAAGATTGATATCTAGTGTGTCACACATGTCAGAGCTGTCAAAAATTTTTAGTGGTGATTGATGGAAACTCTATGGCAATCACCTAACCACCAAAATGATCCTTAGCCGTGTGCCAGGACTACAAAAAGCCGTGGGAGCTGCTGCTGTAGTGGGCACTGCTGGGATGAGGACCTGGAGGATGGTGGTGATGGCCATGACATGGCCAGGAGCTGGGCACTGGGTTCATGGAATTGGGAAAAGTAATCTGCTGCCAACACGTGAGCCGTTTCTGTGTTTTAGTAGGAGTAGCTAGGGCCATCCAAAAACCTGTGTGGTTTCTATGTGCATGACCATTTCTGCAGCAGGACATTCATTATAGATTCTTTTTATGAAGAGTATCTCTGTATCTGTTTGTGTTTTGTCCTGCTCAATCTAGTCCCAATCCTTACCTGAATATTTCTGTGACATGTATATATTAAATAATAGGAGGATGGTGATGGTGTTTCTATTTCCATTTAATTTGTATTAAACTTGTCTTTTGCAACTATGCTTTCTTAACTTGAAAAGTAGACTTCTGTCAATCCTCTACTGTTAGGATTTTAACTGTATTTGTGATGCCTATCATTATTAATATATCATGTTTGACAAGTGACCACTGTGTATTTTGCTATTATCAGCTAGTGCACATTTATATACAATATAAGATTCTTATCTACAATATAAGATACATATACAATATAAGATTTATTTTTATGTGTTAAAAATTTTAAGCAAATGTAATCAAGGAAATAACAATGTTAAATCCATATTTATTTCTTCTTAGGTACTTTTCAATGTATCAGTTACAATGAATGGATGTCATACAACTGGAGGAAGAAAATATGCCATACTTAAGCCTATTGGTTTCAATGAAACTGCCATAGTCAATGTGCAGCAAATCTGTGCCTGCCAGTATGGAGACAGCACAGGGCACAAAAGAGTGTGGACTGATGAAACTTCTCCTGACAGCAGACAGTCCCATTGCAGTGACAATAACTGTAGCTCTAACAGAGACACGCTTCCCTCAGAGGAGTGCAGGCAACACCAGGACCAGCCCATCTGCAGTGGTCAAGGAAATTGCATAGATGGAAAATGTTTCTGCTACAAAAACAAGCTAGGCAAGGTGTATGGCAAGTACTGTGAAATGGATGATTTTTCCTGCCCGTATCACCAGGGAAACTTATGTTCTGGTAAGTTGCAGTGTTTATGTCTGTATTTTTTTGGTTTCTTTTGTTTTCTGAGGCTAATGTACATGATGCTGCTGAAAACAATGATATAGGGCTGTCAAGAACAGGAATTGTTTGTGCAGAATTAGTGTGGGAAATGTCCTGAATATCCTGTTAGGAACTCACACGCCTGGGCTCTCTTCACCACAGGCAAACACAGTGTCTTCTAAACTTCATCACTGTTTTCTAGGGGAAACGTTGATTTTTTTTCCTAAGTTTAGCTATTTTAATATTTAAATCTCAAAATTCATAATAAGTAATGATACTGATTTCTCAAACAAAAAGTAACATTTATTCCAGAAAGCTAGTTTATACATTTCAGTCTAATGGGAATATGAGATTCTGAGAGATTGGGAAGGGATCATAGCTTCCAGGTGAGGTTCTGCTTTTCTACCACCCTAAATCAGTCCTGTGAGAGATACAGTGGCACTTGATTTCAAATACTGGTATAAACATGAACGCTGTTTGGAATGCCTGCTTCAGAAAGGAGACTCTAAGTGAAACAGAGTTGTTAGAAATTCTTATTCTTTTTGTAGTCTACTTTATGGTAGAGAAGAGGAAAAAAAGAAAAAAAAAGGAAAAAGAGGAAAAGGAAAGGGAAAAGCAAAAGGAAAAAAAAGGAAAAGGAAGGAAAGAACGTGACGTGTGCACATGAACTTGATACTCCTTCTTCCACTGAATCTTTCTGTTTCTTTGAATGGAATGTTTTCTTGCTAAAGAGAAGTTTGTTTAGTTTGCCTGAAGACTATTTCCCTGGTCATTGTGTAATTCCTAATCTCCATTGTTTGTATCCAAGGCAAAAGAGAAAAAGTTTAGTAAAAGGTTTTAGGGTGACGTCAGAGTAGCAACTTCTGCTCAACTTAATGATGAACAGCAGCCTTCAGTATTTATCATGCCAGTAGTTTCAGTCCAAGTCATCAACTTAAAAACTAATTAGGAAGTCCAGGTCTAAATTTGCACTGTTTATGGTAAAGCACAAGCAATACAAATGTATCCATCTAAAAACTTATTTTATATGTTTTCATGGAAGCATATGACTCCTGTGTTGTAGGTAATGGTGAATGTGAAGGTGGTAAATGCAAATGCTTTGCTGGCTGGGAAGGTGATCGTTGTGAGTGCTCATCACAATCAGCAAAGCACTGCCTGAATTCAAAGGGCCAGATTTGCAGTGGAAGAGGAAAATGTGTATGTGGAAAGTGTGAGTGCACAGATCCAAGAAGCTTTGGCCGTTTCTGTGAATATTGCCCTACTTGTAACAAAGCCTGTGAAGAAAACTGGTATGTTTCTTGTGCTAGACTTGGCTTTTTCACTCCCTAGTGTTGAAACATGAAGAAATATTTCTGCTTGGATAGATACTATATTTCTTAGCTATTTAGACTATAGGAAATTGGTACAATTCATACTTGATACTTCTCTGTGTAGTTGGATTCACACTGGCAATTAAGAGAATTGCATGTCAGCATCTATTTTAACTATTTCATTCTTCATATAAAATCTTCTGGGTAGGAAATAAAACCCATGAATTTGTATTTTTAAAAATGGAAAATATATCCTACTTTTGAATGCCACCAAGTCTAATAATATTCTCCACATTTGTTTCTGCATACTCCTTGTGCTTCTCAGCTGAAAGAAGGAGGTGTGGAATTAGAGCAGTACCTGTGCATTGTCCCTGCCACTGATCAGCAGAGCAGAGCTGGTCTTACCCAGAGAACAACATTCATCATTGCTCAGTTTTAAAACACTTAGTCTTTGCCATGCTAGCCTTAAAGCATGTCATTTTTCCTTACCCATGTAAAGGAAGGGACAGTGTGGAGGTTGCCAAGGAGGAGAGAAGCTAGACCAGGCTCTCAGTGGTGCACTGTGTGGTCCTGGCAGAGAGAGCAAATGAAGCCCTTTCCTTGGGCACGGCTCTTCTGTGCCCTCCTGTCATGTAATGTTCTGCATCTCACTGTGGTGCAGAGGGTGAAAGATCAGCCTTTCATTGGAAAGGTCATTGTGCTCAAAACAAAATCATTGTTTATTTGTATTCATTTCAATTATAGCTCATCTGGTGAAAATGCTGGAGAGCCAAACTTGGCCACATCTGGAAAGGCTGCTGCTAAGATTTCACTAGATAGAATATAGTTAGCCTTTCTGGCTTACACTTGTTCAAAGTCACTGTGAAATGTGTGCCTTTAATAAATTCAGAAGATAGCATATCTTCATTAAAAATTGAGTTAGGGCTTTTTTGGAGTCTCTTGTGATGTCTGTCTCCTGCAGGGCTATACAGTGAAAACAGTAAGACTGAGAGCATTGCCTCCCACTTGTGCTGCCCTCTCCAAACTGCCCAGCAGTGCAGACTTACTTGGCTTTGTCTTAACATAGCATCCAAAAGTGATTGACAAAGCTGTGTTTCCTCCTGCTGTCTCTACCCTTCAGTTCCAGCACGCATCCGAATGAGATTGATAGGTAAGGAAAGACTAGAGCAGAACGGGAGGCTGAAAGCTGAAGAAAGGGTGCTGGACCTTAGCTACATCCTGTGACAAACTCGCATCACAAAAGGCAGAGCAGGGATTGGACGAAGGTGGCTCGAAGCCAAAGACATGTTTTAGTTTACAACTTCTGACTAGTTGGTTCTGAGAAGCATCAGAGGGATAAAATGCTGAGAGAGGCATTACATTTCAGAAAAAAATAAATAAATGTCGCAATGTTTTTACTAACAACAGGAAAGCATTATGTGCAAGCACTACATCTGCCTGTTGATAAAATCTCTTAGAGGGGAGTGCAGAGAAAAACATAGGTTTTTAATTATATTTTTTATTTAACAGGAACTGTGCTCAGTGCCATCATTCTAACAATGCATCTCAAGCAATACTTGACCAGTGCACAACCTCATGCGCTTACCTACTGCATTATATTGACCACACTTCAGGTAAGTGGCATTTTCTAGGTAATTTAATAAGAGATTAAAATCTGTTGGGATTAGTAATTGAATTTGCCAGTGTTAGAATGTCTTTCAGAAGTATGTCACATTATTACAATAACAAAGAAAGCAGGAAAAAGAAAAGCATAATTTGTAGCTTTAGGGAAAGTAAAAGATAAATAATAACAGGAAATATGAATGTCAAGCATTGCTAAGTTCAGTTTTCCCAGCTCCTTGAGAAGTCACATCTAATAATGATGAATCCTGCCTGAGCAATGCTTAAAGAAATATTTATAAAAATTTGTTATGGCATCTGTATGTTTCATTACTTTGAATATGCTTATATTATTTGACATTACCAGAAACAAGAAAGAAAGAAGCAGAATGCTTACCTCTAGTTCAGTAATTTTTAAATGTTCCTTTCAAGTGTAAAAAAATGCAGTTATGAGGGCTGTGGAAGAATAAGATCTTCTTTAATAAAATCTCATACAGTTTAATCACTCCATGCAGCAAAAAAAAAAGCAGGTAAATGGTTTGTCACTTAACATTTATATAAATGTTTTTATACTACAGCTCATAAAAGAGGAAACTAACTGTGAATACTTTTTTCATAACTTTAGTATTAAGTAAAGCTTACTGTGTTAGTCTACCAGTGAGGAGAGCACTGGAAAAGGATTCAGTAAACCACATTTTCTTTCATATTTTACCAGTGATCTTCACTGTCATCTTGTGAAGATTAAATTCTCTCTGCCCCAAACATCTTTAATATTTCATCCTATTTTAGCTATAAACTCACTCTACAGAGAATTTATGGTGGGCAATACTATGAAGCCCGAGTCAGTTCTGTAGATTAAAGGAATAATAGCTTCACTATTTTTCTACAATGGATCTTAATCTGAATTGCCTTTCTTGATATGGCCAACTTTAAAAGCTTGCATATGATAATTTTTCCTCTTACTTTCCCTTAATTTATTTTCCCTTAATTTTTATCAGGCTCATGTTACATTTATGCAACATTACTAAGCAGTGGGAATATGCCTGTGTTAGAGGGATGTGCCTGTTCCATACGTTAGGCTTTACCCTTGTGTTTTCCTTTCGTTGCAGATTGTTTCTCTGGACGAAGCTACTTTAGAGTATTTTCCATAATCTTTATAGTTACCTTTCTGATCGGGTTGCTTTTTGTCCTTATCATCAGGCAGATAATTCTGCAGGGGAGTAGCAATAAAGTTAAATCTTCATCTGATTACAGAGTATCTACAACAAAGAAGGTAATTGATTTCAGAGCCATCATCTTCAGTAATCTTTTTCTTGCATATAAAAGTTAGCTAATTGCTGATAAAACTTGTATCTTCTCCTTCAAGGATAAGATGTTTTTGCCTACAGTTTGTACAAGAACAGTAACATACAGACGTGACAAACCAGAGGAAATAAATATCGACATCAGCAAGTTACGATTAAACGAAACTTTCAAGTGTGAATTCTGAAGACTGCAAATGTCTATTTCCATCATGCTCGACTTTTAAAAAGTTACCTTTTGTACTCTGTGGGAGTCTTGACTGTTGCCATATGGTTTTGTGTTCTGCATTTTGTTGAATACTGTAACAAAGTGACATGTAAACATATTCACATTATGTGATTATGTTTGGAACTATAGCTGCTGTATTTTTTTAAATTTTTTTGAAAGAGAAATGTGCGTTACTACTGTTCAGAAACATTAGTGTTGATGTAGCACTTTAGTATATCCTAATTTATTTAGTTATGGCCTAGAATGTAGATAGAAACTGGTCTGACAAAGCACTGATCCCACTCTACATGTAGCTAGTACTGATGTGCTCTGTGGGAATGGACAAAAGCTGTGACTGAAGTATTAACATTGCTGTATATTATAGCAATAGATGAAACTATTAAAATGCTCTTAAATA
The DNA here is from genome assembly GCA_013397975.1 of Machaerirhynchus nigripectus. Classification (NCBI taxonomy): domain Eukaryota; kingdom Metazoa; phylum Chordata; class Aves; order Passeriformes; family Dicruridae; genus Machaerirhynchus; species Machaerirhynchus nigripectus. The sequence continues at coordinate 1,029,041 of VZRQ01010237.1, read as the reverse complement.
GAGTAAATGGTACTTTTATAGTTCTCTCAGTTGACAAATTCCACTAATTTGTCTGCTTATGCCTCTTATCTTTTCCTCATAAAAATGATGGGATTAAATGAGTGTTTAGTTCCTGGTATGGGTGCACGCTGTGTGTGGATACACACACATACGCATGCACACACAGGTAAATTATATATATAATTTTTTATATGGATGATGTCACTTAAGGATAATTTATATCTGATAAAGAGTAATTTTTAGCTTTTTTACTTGTTTAAACACAACCCCCCCCCCACGCTTTATACAAAATTTAAGGTGTTTGTAAACTGAGTGGCTACAGAAAATGAGAGTTCCTCTGTCCAACAGCATAGTCTATACGATGATCACTGCCAGTAGACTTTGCATTTAGAGTCAGCAGCATCAATTCCATTGCAAACAGGTAAATTACACGAGAGCTGTGTTTGGTTTGCTAGCTACATGTCAGTGTTTTGCCAAATAAGGACTTTGATCTTTTTGTATGAGATCAGGCATAAGTCTGATTTTACACGTGCTCTTTTTCTCTATGTAAATTAGTTGATGAGTTTAGGTTTTGTAAGTTTTTTTGTAACCACTTTAGTTTTTGTGACTGTGCATTGAGAAATATGTCCAGTGTGTGATGGGGAAAAGAACCTGCAATTTAGAAGAAGGTGAGGAAAGTAGAAGTCTTTTTCTCAAGAGAACATATTAATTGACTTTATAAATATGGATCAGATTCTGCCTTCAGAAGCTGGCAAAACTCTTCCAAGCATGGTGGGACCAATATAAGCTTATCTGAGAGCAGAATATGAGCTACAAAGTCAAGCAGAAGCTCTTTTTTTGCCCCTGAAACCAGCTAGAGTGGTAGAAGATGTGTTATTGCTATACGCTTGTTGGAAGTGTCAGTCTGATTTACTAACTCTATGCTGTTGAAACCCTACGAAAATCTGATCAACCTCTAATGCACTAAAACCTTGCTGACAAAAAGAAGACTCATCTCAGAAGACAGGGCATCATTTTAGCAACATTTATTATTAACACTAAATGTTGTCACCGTTTGTCATAGATGAGAGTTACAGAAACAAAGCAGGACTTCCTTATGTGCAGTTTGTAGAAATTACTTGTATTTCCTATTCTGTATTTCTTGTGCAAATTCCCACTGAAATCTGAGGAGTATGAGGATTGAAAGGAAGGCAGGATGTAGAAAAATGATGAGTGTTTTATGAGTGTTAAGTGTCTTGGGTAATGGATCAAGTGGGATTGAGAAAAATAATATACAGACAATGGGCCTTTCATTAGTCATAAAAGCTCTAGACCTTTGGGATTGTTTTTAAAAAAAACCTGTAAATTGGACTATTAAATGTTTCTAAAGCAGTCTCCAAAGTAGGCCCTGAGTTGTCTACCACACAGATAAAAGTGTCTCATTTACCAAAAGAGTGTTTCTTTACACTGACCCTGACTTTAGAGATAGCTTAATTCTAGATTAATTCTGTAATCTATCAAGTAGACTTTAAATTCTCTCTTTCTTTTAAAATGTTTTCCTCCTGTGTAAATTAAAAGATTCCAAACAATTGGTTTTGGTGGGATAAAGATAAAAGATTGATAAAGGTTGACCTGCTGTTACCCTTGTCACAATTAATGACTATTTGTGAGTGGGAAACAAACTTTGGTTGTCTATTTACTTAACCAAAACCAAAAAATTCAGTGCTTAGTGGAGTATATCTAAGTATATAAAAAAGAGGTTAATTATGTTTTTTAAACATTGTGATAAACCCTTCTAACAAAAAATTTTCCTCAGAATGTATTTTCACCCTATAATGGCCTTTAAAGCATGTACTCAAGCATTTACTGAACTGATAACTATCTTTTTTCCTTTAGAAATTACTTGTCACTGTCAGAGGGAGTTCAGTTTTGTGGGTAGGGGACAATGGAACTGGATTCTTGGTGGAAGAAAGACTTGAGCTGTAATACGCATCTTCCAGACACATCACACTGCTGCTGCTTTTCTTCTGTAGCACTTGGCATTGCAGTGCTGCCTGTGAAGGGGCACGGCCAGTATTCCTTATCAGACACCTGCCTGAATGTTTAAAATGCTCTGGTCAAATAGAGCAGACTCACAGGACAAATTGCACTGTAAGCTGCCTGCTGTCCTGAGATTAAAAAATGTGTATTTAAAAAAAAAGAAAAAAAATTAAAAAAAAAAAAAAAGGAAAAGAAAAAGCTTTTTTAACATCTCCTTCATGGTTTTGCTGTATTGTGGAAGAGGCTGGTAAAAGAGAATAAGCTGCTGCTAATGTGACAGGTCAAGGCTTTTAGAAGGCCCATGGGGAGCTTATACAGAGCAGGATTCTTGGGAGGAGGCTTTGTTTCTAGGGATGGAATCTATCCATGAGAAACTCTGGCTTTGCTTGGTACTTGTTTCCCTCTGCCTTTGACCATGTTTTTCAGAAGAGCTGCTGCAGGAGATGAATAGCTCAACAAAAGCCTCACTATTTAGGGAGCTGTGTTCCCTCAGCACATGACCTTAAATGAGAAAGCAGCCTTTAATTCACAAGGAATTTCTTCAGTGATTGCAGAAGGACTGTGCTTCCTATAGTGCTTAATATGGGAGATATTAAAGGCGAATTAGTTCATATTAGTTTTCAATGTATTGTGCGTCAAAGATGCTCATAAAAATAGGGGAAAAAATAACTAACCTCAGAACAGAACGTTCCAAAGGTCTCAAATAACACTTCTTATACTGGGCTTCTTCGAAAAATTTAAAAGGAAGTCAAATAATTCTACTGCCTGCTTATATCCAGAAATATACCCGCAGATACTGTTTCATCTCATCATTGGTTTGGAGACTTGTTTTTAGATTTGGTCCCACAAACAGAGAATGTGCATGACTTTTCACAGCATATTTGTTACTGTTAAATTCCATATGCATAATTTTCAAATTCTAGTCCCCCTTTGTTTTAACCTTTGACTGGTTATTTGCCTAACACTTCAGAAACTGCAGGTTTATGTAATTAAAAAGTATGCATTCTACTTCGGATTTTTTTTGAGTACTGTAAAATGAAGAAATGCTATGAAATAGTTATTTCCAACCATCATGACAACACTAATAAGATTGCTGCAGAAGTGTGTGGGAAAATAGCTGTTTCATCCAGAAAACGTGCACATGGTATGCAAGGAATTTTCATTGTGCCCAGCTGAAATTCCCTTACATTTGCAAGGATGTTAAAAGTGAACCTTAAAAAGGAAGGATATTCGTATGGGCATAGTTTACATTTTAGCTCTTATTTACAACTGGATTTATTTTTTCCTCTCTATGATGTCATGAAAACCTGCTATGTAAAGCATTCTTCAGACTGCAGTGGAAAAATATTATTTTCCCAGTCTGATCATATATAATATTTATTTCCTGCTTAGTGCACATGTTTTGCAAACCGTGGGAGTAAATGTGTGAAACAGCTTCAAGCAACCCTCCATCGTAAAAACAGACACAGGGTCTGGTGATGCCCAGGGTAGAGACATGCAAGGGCACAGCTGCCTGTGTGGAGACTCCAAGAGGGACAGTGCTGGGGCTCCCCACAGCATCCCTGCAGAAACGGGGCTCTGAGATCTTGCTTCACCTTCTGCCAGGGCAGGAAACCTCTCCAAAGTAGGCTGGCTTGGCAGCGGTGCTGTCCTGGGTCTGCATCGCAGCCGCTCAGCCCCACACTGGGACTGCATTATGTGCAGGCTGAGCCCTAGTGCTGCGGGCTTCTCGCAGCTTTACTCATCAAAAATGCCCGCGCACGACCCAGCAAGGGACAGCCTGAAAACTTGGATGCTGCAGGCCCCCGTTAAAGGTTCTGGGGAGCATTTGGGCAACCTGCCCACTGAGTTCCCACCAGCCCCTGGATCTCCACCAGCCAGCCTTAAGTAATGCAAGCTGTAGCTGTAAAGGGCACTTCTCACAGAGGCATTTGTGCTGAGTCAGTGCTGGGTGGCACCTACTCTGCCCTGACTGCGAGTGACACGTGGTGGCAATGTCCTGGCTGCCCTTTTGCAAGAGAGGGGGAAGCAGAAATGAAGCAGTAGTTAAGAAAAACACTAATTTTTAATTCTGATCTTGAGACTGCTCTGATGCACAGGTGTCTCTTGGCTCTTACAGAGAACTGAAACTCATGGAGAGGGGGCAAAAAGGTTAAAATTAACCAGTGGGAATGCATCTCTATAGCGAGCCAAATCAGTTTCACTGCGAGCAAGGCAGCTCAGAATGGTTGGCCTGTTGGGGGCGAGGGTGGGGGGAAGAAAAACACTAACATTTCTAGATTCTTAAACTTTAGAAATGCTGTTCTGAATTGCGTGTTCTCTTTGTTTCCTTTTCTGCACATGCTTTAAGAAAAAATGTACGTATTTACTAAAAAAGAAAAAAATTAAAATATCTGGCATTTGTTAAAATAATGGCTTCTGTCCAAATTCTAACATTTCATCCTGATACCTATATTGTATTTGGGCTGTTTCAGTCATATTTTGAAGGGAGATGTAGAAAGATGAAAGAGTCTTTTGCAGAGGCATTAGTATTGGATGAATTCACTGTGCTGACATTTTCACTCTTACCTACTACTGCTTCAAAAATAATGCTACTTTAAAGTGTCTTATTTAGTGATTATGTGACAGCTATTAATAATACTACAGTTTTAACCTTTCTATTTAACATATACTACCTTTTGTAAAAAAAATATAGAGAGATAAATAATGTGTCCCTAGATTTTATGCATAGAGAATGTTAGTAAAGGAAGAGGTTTTAAATTTGATAACTTCTTACTGCTCATTTTACATTTTAAATGATACTTTTAAATCACTACTTTCGTTCATCTGGAAATATACTGAATATTTTATTATTTAAAATAGAATACTTTTATAGCTGTTTTATCAATTTCAGTTGACTACTAACTTCTGTGGTGATATTTATTAATGAGTTGACACTGTAGTATATTGAGATGTTTATTTTTCTATCAGAGCTGTAACAACTATGACATAGCATTATTTTAATGCAACATCATTGTACTTGCTCTCTAAAAAATAAAATCAATATTTAATCCATATGGATTTTTCATATTTTTAATATTAAATATATCTGTGAAAAAGAAGAGATGTTCACCTCCTTTTAAAAGTATAAAGCACACTTATTGAGGTGCACATACGTCTGCAAAGGGAAGCATATGATTGTGGTTATTTTAAGATTGAACAATACTGTGTCCAGAGAGATAAAATATAAAGAATACCTTGTTTATCAGATGTGGGCAAACGGGTGGATCATCACATTCAAGATGAACTTGGAGAAGATGGGAAGGAACAAAACACTGTTTATCAGTTTGGAGGTGCAGCTGGTTTACCTTGCCCAACCCAACTGAAACATGAATGCACCAGGAGGTGCTGGTACTTTGTAGAGAACAAGAAGATACTTCCTGTATAAGTATCAGTCTCTAGACTGATAAGTGGTTGTGATAGCCTCTCCTCTCCTTTGCTCTGTTGGGTGGCAGAGGCACTGGATTTCTGGGAATGGGTAAATCTCTCTGCAGATGCCTCATCTCTGCCACTCACTGCACACTGGGTCACTTTACAAGTACTGGTGAAAACACATCACTGGTGGGGAAGGTGACATTCTTGTGCAGAATCAGTCACAGCATTTGCTTTGCACAGTGGCACAAAATTGCTCTTGAAAAAGACTTCAGCTGTGCCCTACATAAGGACATTCAAAATTGGCCATGATGCCTCAGTAACAGACATCTGTGACACTAAGACACCTGCCAGACATCACTGGTAAAACTACCCATCCATGCTGCTAGCATGATCCAGTTTTTGCTTTAAGAGTGAGGGAGCTAGAATCAAGTGACAACTGACGTGTTCTCAGTCATCACATAACTTAGTGTCCAGGACTTAACAATAAAAGGGAAAAACAAAGAAAGTCAAAACTGGAAAGAAAAAAATAAGTAAATATCACAAGGAAAATCTGTAAATCTTTTCTGCTTCTTTTATTAAAGCAAGGAACATCAACGCAATATACGCATGGTGAGACTGAGTCTGAGAAATTTCCTGTCACAGATGCCATAATCAGCCTTCACTAGCACCCAGAGCACACACATGCAATCAGTCCTACAAACAGAAATACACATTTTCCTTGAAAGCTCTTTATTGAGGAAGCAGTAATGTTGTCATTACTCAGAGTAAACATAAACCTAGATCTGAATTTCAGACATAGAACTCAAGCGTACAACTTGAGCCAGAGCCATAGGCCTCCATTTTTCCGTTTGGCAGTAATCTTGAAGCTGAGGTTTTGTTAACACTGAAGTCTCCTGTAGCCAGTGATCCTGGCACCGAGCGGTGTTGCATATGCTGTATGTTGTGAAATGATGGTAAGTGCTCTGTATAAAATCTTTCTTTCTTCTTTCCCATGTTCTGTAACCCAGTAATTAAGTCATGCCTATGTATCTTGAAATATCCAGGTAATGACAGGGGTTTTGACATTAGTGGCATTGTATTTAGCCAATTTTTACCCATATATACACAGTTGTCAGCAAGGGCACAACAGTACCAAAATTTGTCTCTAATGTAACGCAACTGCTATTTTGTTGCAGATGCCATTGCCAAGGAAAAGGCTTGCTGCCCAGACTCCTCAAAGAGAAAAGAAACCTAAGTTACAGCCTCTAAAGCCGGAGGAGGAAAAAGATCCTGATTTCAGCCACCTTTTTGACACCAATCATGTAGGGGTATGCTATTACACAGTTTCTCTGCCTGCATGATTCCTTTTGTGGTAGGTGCAGAATTTGATCCGATATTCAGAGAGGATGGCATTAGGGAGAGTTGGTTTGAGTGAGTATCTGCATATGCCTGATGATGACAACCAAAAGATGATTATTAGAATTAAGAATAAAAACTTTGTTAACAGACTGATTTTGACTAGTGAGGAGTTAATCTAAAAGTGGGTGGTTTCTTCTGCTTTCAGGTCTGCAACAAAGACAAGAACCTTGGAAATGCATTCCTGCTACCCTGGGTTTAAAGCCAAGAAGTTTAATGTATTGTATGAAGTAAATAAAAATCTAGTTTTCCAGAAACCCAAGTGGTCTGAAGCTGTGATTAGAACACAGGTGCTCTCAGTTCTTCTGGCTGCTCATCTTCTGCTTGGGAGCCTTTGAGTGGTTCAAGTTGGGTTGGGCTGTACAAAATTCATACAAAGTAGACGTAGGCTGCCAGTCTGATTTATTAGCACTCAAGAGGCCCCAACATTATCATCTGGTTCCTCATCCCAGGGAAACTGTGGTGAGGGGCAGAAAGCAGAATTTTCCTTATTTTTTGCAAACCATTCTATCTCCTCAGCACAGAGCATAGCATGATCTCTGACTATTTTCCTGGCCTTGAACTGCATGATTCATGAAGGACAGTTACTGTTTAATAAAGATGATGTGTATGCAAGCAGATAAAACTAAATTATTAACCACAAAAGCACAGTAATGCCAAGTTATGTCACATATGCTTATTGAAATCAGTACATGTGATGTATTTCTTTCAGCTCTGCAGCTTGCCAAGTCCCCCTTTTGGGGCTCTAAGCCTCATCCTAAGCCTCTTGTTTATGCCTGAGCAGTCTGGAGAGCCCAGGACCTGTTTCTGAGTGGTGTTCCTCTGCTCTCAAAATTGCTCACAGGAGAAGGCTTTCTCACAAACCCCCTTCTAATTTTTTGGGCTTTGACCATAGCCTTAACACAGGCATTCTGAAAGCACCACTGAGGCTGTAAGATATGTGGCTACACTGCTGAGGAGGCAGGGGACATGACAGTGGATAGGTTTTTCACAAAACTTTTAGACACACTTTTGCTTTATTCTGCTCTAGACAAAGCTGGAATTTCAAAGATTTACACAACTTAATCATGGTGTTCTCTAGATTGTCCTTGGCTTCAGGAGTGTTTATGGTTGGCTTCTTTCCTTGAATCATTTTGGCATATGCTGCAGGCTCCTGCAGAAAAAAAAAAAAAACAAAAACAAAAACAAAAAACAAAAACACAAAAACAACAACAAAAAAAAACAGCTAAAAAAATACTTCCTGTCTTTCTTAACTTCTTTTCTCAGCTTCTTGTGCATCTCTCTATATCTTAATTGATATCTATCTCTGTGTCTTCTTTGAAAATTGCAGACACAGGATCAGAGGGCTTCATCAGGAAACAGCTGATGAGGAAAGCTTTTTTTACTTTTGGGCAGAAAAGAGCAAGTCAAAGTCTGTAGTGCAAAGCTAAACAGAGCATCTCTGAACCCTTCCCCTGCTCCTTTCCAGAGTTAAGAAGTCAGGGCTATTTCTTGGTGTACTAGCCAGTCCTCAGATACCCACAGGAATTCTGTGTTTAAATTCTGAATTTTGAATTCTGAATTTAAAGCTGTAAGCTTTAAATCTCAGCTTCTGCAAGGTGTATGCAACATACAGACCCCGGAGACATACTTCTGCTCTAATATCCCTATCTGATGACAAGTTTTATCATTTATAAATATTTCTTTCTGGATAACTTTGTGTGTGTGTGTGTGTGTGTGTGTGTATGTGTCTGCATATTCCAAACAAATTTTTTCCTCATCATCAAGAAGTCCATCTCTGATTCCTACGCAGCCTGTCAGTCAATATGCAGACATAGTCTCACACACCTTTTTTGTATATATTTAAAATGGGATTCCTCCCCTAATTTCTTATGCATAGCAGGATCTTCCTTTTAAAATTCCTACTTCTGTTAATGCTAGGCTGCTATCATGTTGAAACTGTGGCTTGAACTGTTCCCTGGTGTTCTTATTTATTCTTTGTGCTTTTCTCCTTTTTGGCTGCTGCCTAGCACATTAAACCTAAAATATAGAAGACAGACACAGCACCTTACACAGGGATTTTGGTTCACAAATAGGTCCTAATCACATTGTCAAAAATAATAAATGAATGTTTCCTTAGCCAGTTTTTATCTCATGTCTTTGAAAGCAGAAGTTTTTTCCTCATGCCTTGGATTTTTTTAAAAAGAAAGAATAATTTGGCCCAAAGACAGAAAAGATAATGTATCAGGTCATTTTGCAAACCCAAAAAGTGTCATTCTCAGAAGGAAGATTTATTACTCTGTGACAGATTGAAAGTGTTTCATGCTGTCTAAAATGAAAACCAAGTAGATTGATTTCCAGACCCAAAACCAAACAAACTCTGGTTACAACAATTTTGTCCAAGGTTCACCTCCATGAAATTTCTGCGCCCTTGTGGTTCAATTGAAGACCGTGTTAGAAGTGAACATGCTGAGCATCTTTAAATATCAAGTCCATAAGGTCCCCTTTGATATCACATATATAACAATTTAGGAATGTTAATGTAATATGTTATAGTCCTTCTTAAAAAAACCACAACTTTTTACAGAACCTGTTTGGTAATCCAAAACATAAGAAGCTTTATTTATTGTCTCAGCTGATATTCTCTCTTGAGTCACAAAGAATTTCTGCTAGCAAATATTGTGGAGTATTCTTACATTTTCTATTTATCCCCTTTTTATTCACCAAAAAATGTAGTTTGGATTTGAACTATCTGAAAATAATGGCAATGTGTAATTTACTGTAATTTCCTGTGCTAACCAAGAACTTTGCTTTTCTAATTAGCTGGCTTTTTGTCAAGTGTGTTATTGTAGTCAGTTATTTTTTTCCCCTTTTTTTCCGTTATTTTTTGTGGGGAGGGAAAATTTAACAACTATCTGTCAGCATCACTCGAAATGCCTCAAAGGAAAGTGTATTACTTAGTCTAATTGCTATTATTTAGGTGATTTGATACATTTGGTGCCCTAACTCCTATGGAATTCAAGTGTTTTTTCCTTGCCAAATTTTACTGCCTTACTTGGTCAGTGCTTGGTTCCTGCTGCTTCCTTAGGCCAATGCAAGTGCTTGCCAGTAAAGTCTGCAATTGCCCTTTGAACCAATGAAATAAGGGAATTGCTATTCATCAGCAAGCTTTGGCAAAGACAACAGTATTGTAATTTTTATATGATTACAACACCTGGGCTATTGAAGTTTTATTGGATATAAAATGTGTAGTCAATTTATACAGAAGCTCACCCTGAAGTCACCACTATAACACACCTGAAATCTCACTAATTCTGAGGGTTAGGATGTGAGGCACTTCCTTGAAGAACCTTTTTTTTATTCAACTGTTTTTGAGATCTCCATTGGAATGATATTTTTTAGATACTTTATTTCCCAGTGGTGGCAGGTCATTAAAATGGGATTTAATTTACTGTATTCACAAGGAAGGAGAATGACACGGTGCCCTCCTTACCTTAGGGATACGGAAGTGACAGATGCTCTCACAGCACCAAAACCATGTTCCAACAAGAGTCCTTACTTGTTACATCAGTACTCCATGAGAACAGCCTGTTTTTTTCAAACCTGGAGTCCATCTAGCATGGTGTAGCTGTCTCCAGCAGTGGAGACGAGGTGCCATGGGAAGCATAAGCACACTCCAACTGTATATGACTTCCATGAGGTCCCCTAGCCTCAAGTCATTTTTCCGCATGGGGAATTTCCTCCATCTAATTACTTTGTTTAATCAGTAACCCTCACTTTCAGGTATGTGCCATTGAGCTTACTTAAAAAAAAATTGAAAAAGAAAAAAAGTCAACTACCAAGTCTGGAACTGCTGCATGAGGACGAGCTTCCTCTGATTTTGAATGCAGAACTTGGAATGCAGGAGCTATGGGCAACCAAGCAAACAGAGCGGACATTGAACCCCAGCCACTTTTCTGGAAAACTTGTCATGTGTTTTCCAGACTGTGGAGTCCAAGCATACAGAGTCATTTACACCTTATCCTTGATCATCTTTGCAGCACTTTTCAGATCCTCTCCTATCGCTGGCATTCTCCTTTCTTTCAATAAGGATGAGCCAATAGAGCTATTTTCAAAATTCAGAATGTACACAACCCACCTGTTAGGGACATACTGGTATGTCTTCCTTTTCATTTTCTAATACTTCCTAACATTTTTATGACTTCATTTGATACTGAATTTTCATGTCTTTCTCCTTAAAAGAGGTCTCATACTGAATTGTAGCATACTTTCCTGTTGAACTCTGAAACCACTGAATGAAGGAAAGATGATTCCTCACAGCTTGCTTGAATACAAATGCTAGAAGTTCAGATCCCGTTTGGCTCAAGCAGAATCTCTGTCTCTCTCCCTCTCTCTGTATCTTTTTCTCTCTCCTTCATAGTTTCTGCTTATTCTGCACATAGCATCATTCTGGGTGAAGCAGAAATCTCCTCCAGATACCCCTCTCCAGTATTAGAGCTCTGCCTTTCTACTTCTGTCTCCAGTCCTGCACAGGCTATAGCAAATGCTTCACAGGAAGTTCCCACCAAAGTCCTGGTCTCCAGCTTTTTTTTCCAGCATGAAAATCTTTTCCTCCAGAATTTCCTACCTTCTCTCTTCTATATGTGATTAACGGTTACCTAAATACTGCCACCTGCAACTCACTGGCTCTGAGGTTTACCAGCTTTGCACTTAGTAAGAAAACTGTATGTTTGCCTGTACGTCTGAATCGTTTGCTGGATTAGAGCATTTTGCTCCTCTTCCCTTTCTGCTGGACATCCTAAATCCAGAAGGGCATTTGCATTAGGAGAGGACACAAAAAATCCAGTTAAGAGGAACCTGTTACTGAAGTCATGTTTCCTTTCACTTGCCAGTGTGTTTTTTCTGGTTATCTCATCTGTCAGCCTAGGTCTCAGCAGAAGTAAACAGCTTTTTTAAAGACAAAATATTCAGCAACTGCAATGTGTCCGCAATGAATGTCTCCATTAGCCCACTTCCCTCTGGGCCAGCTATTGACCCTGGTATCCACACACATATATGCTGGCTTTCCCACAGAGGCAATACTTCTATGAGTCTCCCTCTCTCCCTGTAGGAAAAATGCTTCTAGTGTTCTTCCTTCTTTTTGCCTTCTGGGAGCTAAGCTACAGCATCAGTTCCTGAAGAAGTCTCTTTTGCAAGCTGCTCCTTTTTCATTAACTTCCCACAGTGCCCTGGCAGCCAGGAGGGCCACCCATGTCCTGGGATGCATCAGGCACAGCATCGTCAGCTGGGCAGGGGAGGGGACTGTCCTCTCTGCTCTGCTCTGCACTGGGGAGGCCTCACTTCGAGTCCTGTGTGCAGTTTTGGGTGCCACAATATAATAATGGCATGAAGCTGTTAGAGTGTCCAAAGGAGGGACACAAGGGTGATGAAGGTCCTGCAGGAGAAGCTGTATGAGGAGCAGCCGGGGTCACTTGGTCTGTTCAGCCTGGAGGAGGCTGAGGGGAAGCCTCTTTGCAGTTACAACTTCCTCATGAGTGGAAGAGGAGGGGCAGGCACTGATCTCTGCTCTGTGGTGGCCAGTGACAGGACTCGAGGTAATGGCATGAAGCTGAGTCAGGGGAGGTTTAGATTGGGTATCAGGAAAAGGTTTTTCTTCCACAGGGTGGTTGGGCAGTGGAACAGGCTCCCCGGGGAAGTGGTCACAGCACCAAGCCTGACAGAGTTCAAGAAGAGTTTGGACAATGCTCTCAGGCACGTGGTGTGATTCTTGGAGTGTACTGTGCAAGACACATAGAAGATGAAAATTTTATATACGAACCCTAAACAGTCCTGCTGTAAATGATATAATCTGATAATTAGATCATTTGGTAAGCAAGTCTCCCTGAATTATAAGATGAATTTTTAATTAGATACAACTATGAATTATAAGCTGAATTTTTAATTAAATACAACTATGGCAATGGAAAGGATTGTTTCTTAGACAAATGTTAAAATGAGACAGAAACAAGAGTGCATCTGAAAAAAGTTAAAACAAGGATTATCATGTCCTCTATTATGGTGACTATCATCTTAAAAATAGTCTTTTGTGGGGTTGGTAAATCACTATTTCACTCCTAGGTTTTTTTCAAAGACTAAAGTTTTGAACTTCAAAATTTTGGCAGAGATTCCTTCAATTTTTGGCACAGCAGAGTCCCAAACACACTCCTACGTTTGTTGAACCAAAGAAGTGGAAAATTAAAAACAAGAAAAGACTGCTGGGATAACTCTGACAGTAACAGTCATCAGGACAGAAATCTATTAAGGTATTTTCCACAGTATGAATCTCTACTGCTTTTCCACATGGGGTAGGTATTTAGATAAAGGCAGACATCTTGACTAACTGAAAGAAGAGACTGACAGGAGCCTTGTGAAACTCAGCAAGGGCAAATGCCAAGTCCTGCACCTGGGACAGACTAACCCATTGCACCAATCTAGACCAGGGTTTGCCTGTTTGAGGAGCAGCTCTGCTGTGAAGGATCTGTGAGGCCTGGTGGTTGCAAGCTGACTGTGTGACAGCAGAGAGCCCTGGCACCAAAGCATGCCAACAGCACCATCCTAGGTTGTATTTATGGAAGCATAGCAAGTGAAATGATGGAAGAAATTGTCCTCGTTTTACTTAGCACTCATTAGTGCCACATCTAGATACTGCATCCACTTTTGGGTCTCAGTACAAGAAAGGCATTGAGAACCTTAAGCAAACTCAGCAAAGGGCTACTGAAATGGTCAGGGCTGAAGCACTTGCCCAGTGAGAAGAGGCCAAAGGATATGGGCTTGTTTGGCCTCAATAAGAGGTGGCTCCAGGGCACCAAAAAGCAGCCTGCCAGTGCCTATGGGCAGGTGATCAAGATGATGGAATCAGCCTCTTCACCATGATTCATGGTAAGATAATGGGCTGAAATGAGTTTGAGATTGGACATGCAGAAAAATGTTCGTTCTGAGGGTAATTAAGCGTTCTAAGAGATTTCTCAGAGAAGCTGTGGGGTCTCTGTTCTTCAGTGTTTTTTAAATTCAGCTGGACAGTGTCTTGAGCAAACTTTTCCAGGGTAGCATTGCTCTTCTTTGAGCAGGAAGTTGGACTAGAGACCTCTCAAGGTCCCTTCTGATCTGAGTAGATCTGTGAGTCCATGAGATATGTGGAGCCTGGTTAACTCCCAAGCACATGCTGTTGTTCCCCTCTGCGTTTCCTACATTTGCTTCAAGAGGCTTGCTGTATGCAGGTGGTCAGTGGTACTGCTCGAGACAGTTTGCCAAGGATCTGCTGGGAAGGAAAAGCTGCAATCATCACACTTCTTTACAAAGCAGACAGATACTCTTCATTGAAGAAATAGCTATGTAAAGAAACTCAATTTAGTGACATTTATAGCATACATCAATTTTTAAATGTGTATTCCTTATCTGGCCATGGAAGATTTTTGCCATCTGAAGCAAAGAACCATACTCTGCTCCAAGGCATATACAAATCCCTTTAGCTTCAGTGGGAATAGCATGCACATAGCTGAGGGCATGGCTTGGCCCATGGTCAATAGTCTTCTAAAAACATTTTTTCCTACAATTTTTTTTCTTGAAATATTCATCTTTTTCCTTTCCAAAGGTTCTGATGTCATTCCTGTTGCTGAAGTTATAGAGCTCAATTTAGTGGGAACATCTTTGAAGTTTAATTAGATTTCTTGAGAAAGACCACGGGTAATCTGAAATACAAATTCACAAGATTGCTTCAGGCCAAAAGTGTCATGCAACAATATTAGACCAAATATTATGCAATTGTTCTGTAATTCATGCTCTCTTCCCACTCATGAGTTGGGTTTGAAAAGCTTGTGGAATATATATGACATATCAGAGAAGTGCCAAATGTTCCTTATATAGTCCATTCTCATATTTCCTACGGAAAATGTTCCTTCTCACAATCTTCCCTTTCCCACATTCAGCTGAAGTTTGTCCATTACACCAGGGTAACACCATCCATGTCCACAAAATTTCAAGGAAAGCCTCACATGTACACAACATCTGTTCTGACTGCAGCATCCAAGGTCAGGTACACACTGCATCCATAGAGCTAGCAAGATGAAATATTATATAATAGACACAGCTGCCATCTGTGCCCTTTTTCTAGAAATGCATAAGTGATTATGCAGAATTATTCACATATGACTATAAAAACTTAAAAATTGAACCTTAGAGCAGTTCTGAACTAGTCCTGGCCTGCTCTGCCTCCCTACAGCGTTTGCAGTGGGTGTGAAATCAGTTCTGATTTGCCTTTGGGAGCAGGGGCAGAGAGCCAGGAGAGGAGGGCATGAGATTACATACGCACACTCCTGTGCTTTACTCAGGTGGTCCCTCACGCTGGCAAGTGCAGGGGAGGGGGGAGACATGCTGTATCCCACCATCTGGCATCTCAGAACTTCCCTCATGGCCAACAGGCAAGTGCGTCTGCTTGGCAGCACAGAAGAGAGCGCAGCATGGGCTACAGTAGAACAGCACCTTGTTCACAACTGCAACATTTTCATCACAGAAAATCCTGAAGTGTGTTTACAAACCCTAAGTTAAAATTTACTCTTAGTAACTTACTGTCCAACCATTTCTGTCTTCAGTGGAAAAGTGACAGCAAAACTGGTGTCAACTTTTCCAGACGTGACTGTCTCCAAGGGCCGACCTGAAACACCACAGTCACCAAGCTCAACCTAAAACCGCTGTGTGTTTGGCCTCTTTACAAGTACTCCTGGCAAAGGGTCAATATATGATTCCTTGGGCAGAGTCTGCAAGGGCAAGACTAACGGCGCACCTCTTTGTCAGCAGGTCGTGGTGATGACAAACCACACGGTTGCAGTCCATTATACCTCCTTTTTTTAATGAATAGGGGGAAGTTTAAGATCCCAGAAGATAAGATCCCACTTGTAGGTGAGATGGTATTGCCTTCACCCCACTTTGAACAGACTTAAATGTATACATGGAGTTATTTGGATCTACTGAATCCATAGGCAAAATCAGCATTTTTTTGGTCTCTGAAACAAAAGCTTTGTGGATAAAAATCTTCCATTCTGTACATTCACTGCTTATTTCTTATTAAAAAAATTAAATCAATCATCAAGAGAACAGAGCACACAACTTTACTGATGTCACAACCCACAAACAGCAAGAGATCCCTTTGTGTGAAATAAAACTTGTATTTGGTTACAACCATAATTTTACAGCGCATAGCTTTGAGACCTGATTCCTTATGGCAGAGCTCCAGTTTTATAAATGGCATTTAGAGTAATGTTAGAATGATGCTTGGATGAATCTTTTTAATGTTTTAGTAGTTTGTTGTTCTTTAACTCTCAGAGTTATGTGTTGAAAAAGTAACAGCTGAATGTAACTTTCACAGCCATGAGTCCACTAAAAGAAGTGCCCCACAGGTCTCCTACAGCTGCCTAAGGAATGGAGTGTGAATATGGACTGAGAATTGAATATGTCACAAAACAGAAGTTTTGAGCAATATATTTGGGATAGTTAATATTTTTCATGGTGTGTTAATCTGGCATGTGAAGGCTTGAACACGTGATAGCTCTGTGGGATGTAAATATGGTATCTATAGAGGGTCCATGAGTACTGGCAAGTTTGTGTCTCTGAGCGTCACATGTTTTGCTCTGAAGCCGTGTTCTCCAGGTCACCCAAATGGAACGTGACCACCTGAAAGAAGCCATGCAGGCCCACCCAGCCCAAAGCCCCACAGCTGGACCTCACTGACCTGTCGTGCTTTCCTCCCCACTTTTTCTAGCTGCTGATTTCTAAACCAGGAGAAGGATGAGAGCAGTACAATAAATTTGTGGGGCTGGAGCAGCAGGGGCCAGCTCAGGAGGAGCCCCATGGGGGAATCCCAGCCCCAGTTCATGATTTGGGCCCTGCAACCTTATTCTCACAGGCCCCCTGCTCAGTGCAGCAGTGCCCGCACAGGTCAGCAGCTGCAGTCTCTGTTAGTGTAACACACTCCTTTTTGCCCCTTCTTTTCCTGATTTTTAACAGTCTGAGGAAAAAGAACTAGGATCCCTAACTCATATACCTTCTATAGGAGAGCTGACTTGAGTGCTACAGACCGGTGGTGTGCCAGGACTTCTCCTTACAGAAAATGAGTTCTTCCTCCATGATCATGCTTTGGGTTTGTGTAGGAGTGTTTGGTAATATTAAGTACATGCTTTTTTCAGTTTCATCCAGTGGTTTTAGGTCTCAGGAGTACTACTCCTTCCCCCTTCAAGGGGATCCCTCCTCCACAGATGAACAGGTCAGCTATTCATACAAATACGGTTTATTCTTTTGGTTTTGAATTATGCCTATTAAAGATTTTGCTTTCCTGCGAGAGAGGCGTCCCTGGGATTTGGAACTGGCCATGTGCCATGGTTTCCACATGCAAACCCTTGGAGCTACTCTCAGCCTTTCCATTGTGGCTTTGTGCTTTGATAGCCTTCAAGGGTAACATTACTTAGTTATTTTCTCTTTTTTTGATGTATGTCTGAATCTAGGTACCTGATTGTGACTTTCAGACTTTAAAACAAGTTTAAAAAGCATGAGTCGTGGATATGATGAAATCCGGTTGCTCTCCATCTACCAGAAATCTCCCCATCTTTCCCTAAAAGCCGCAGCACACTCCTTCATGTCCCTGTTTATTTTGTTGGCAGACAAGGGGTGGAAACAATGCATGTGCCCATTGGCAGGCTGGTATGCCAATAGGTCAGCAACAGCCAACCTTTGGAAAGGGTAGAGGGACACAGTTTTTTCCATATCTTGTGTCCCCAGGTACCATTTTATCCAAACACCAAACTGGGAGAAATTTCTACATTTAAGAACTGAAGGATGCTTTCTTCTTTCAGAAGTTATGAATGGCAAGTGGCCAATTGAAAATTAAGTGATCGTGCAAATCTCTCTTTCTCCTGCTTCTATTTTTTATTGTTATTTTTTAGGAAACCACAGGAGTTAAATCAGCAGTTCTTAAACTTTTTTTTCTGTGGTTAATTTGGGCAAACAATGGTGCCCACCCACTTTGCAGTTCTTATTGTGTTTATATCTCCTCATGAGAAACCAGCCAGAATCACTGTTGAAGAAGGAGTTGGGAAGGAGAGGTCCCATAAGAGCAATAGGCTGCCAGTTAATTCTATCAAAGGACACTGCTGCTGTCGCTGTGTATTATTATTGTACTTCCAGGGCTGAATATCAGTCTTATATGACTGTTTTTTAACTTGAAATACTATGTGGGTAAATAGGAACATATCCCACAGGAGGCAAAATTCTTATGTCATAGCCTTCCATGTTATGAGTTATTGACATCTTCCCACTTTTCCTTAAGGGAGGAAAAAATGTGTGGATCCAAAGGATGTCAGCAAGAAAAAGCATCAGGCAATTTCAGTGCACTTGGCACCATGAAACAGGCCTTGGAATAGAACAAGCAATGAGGTTCCAAAAAGATCAATGGGGAAATTAGGGACACTTCCAGAATTTCAGTGTTTAGGCCTATTACTTATAATTTATTTTTAAAACAATAAATTTTTGATCAGGAAGCCTAATTTCATTTGATAGACCTTTATACTTTACATTTTCAGCCATTTTACTTTTTTTCTTTTATTCACTAATTTGAGGACACTGGAGCTCCACAAACAGCACACAAAGCAAAGTTCAGTATTGTGACAATTGCTCATACAGTTGTTTTGGTTGGTTGATCTGTTAAAGTAGTAGTGTTGACAGAACATCTTAAATTGCACAGTAACAATCTGTACTTCCTACTTGGAGTATGATGGTTTTCCAGTTTGGTTTATTACACTGTAAATAACGCCCTTGCATCTGGGTTGATTTGTTTATTCAATTAAATCTAAAGAAAAAAACAACACAGTTTTGCAACAGTTAAATAAAGCAATTGTGCCATCCAGTGGCTAGCTAGGTTAACTCCTGTCTTCTCCTTCCACATCATCATTTCGTGTTTCTTTTTTCTTACTCAAAATAATACGTAATTCTTGCAATGTGCAATGTTCCATGGCTGCATGCCATTTAGATACATAATAGAATTTTAATTCTATTCAAACTTTTTTTTCTAAACTACTCAAACTGAAGGCCCAAAAGAGGAATAAGATGTGCCATATATCCTTCTGGATCAGTTAGAGATAAGTTACAGGTTATTACACACCCTATTATCAAATATCATGGACCATTGGCAACAAAGAGCAAAGAAAAAGGTCACATTTGTCTGCTGTGACCATGGACCAGGACAGAACCTTTAATGAAGTGTTCCCAATATAACTTTTTGTAATAACAGCTGTGACTGAGTTTATAAATTGGTTCATGTCTGAAAGAAACAGTCAGAGGGGGCAGACAATATGACAAAATAATCCTATGGTGTGATTACATTCTTAAATTTCATACTCATTTCTTGAGCATAATTTCTAAGGCAACTCTTTGGAGCCTAATGGGAGATCTGGGCATTGTTGCTTGAGTCTGTACTGAGTAGACTGGGAAATGTGGCCACGAGTCACAGCTTGAAAATATGTCCCCATTTCCAAACCAAAATCTACTGCAATCACTTCCAAGGAAGAAGAACTTCCCTGATTACAATATATTGTTGATGACCCAGAGGCCTGTTCTGGGAAAAGTTTCATTGCGCAAAGTAACTTACAGCATCCATGTGAAGCCTGCGGTTTGGACAAACGTCACACACGGACGTGAAGGACCAGGAATAAGCATATAGGTGTATTTTGTCTCAAATATTCTGACTGTTGTGGCAGGAAAGTTGTGATCAGAAGAGAGGATCCCACAGAGGTGGGGCAGCACTGTGCTGAGCCAACTTCTTTTTCCACCTTTCACTCCTACCCTCCCCTGACTCCCTTCCTGGAGGGCTCAGAAGGGCTGACTGCACACATGGAAACAATGTGGCTGAGTCTGCATGATGAAATGGGATGAAAACTCTGTTTTACATAAGAGGCTTCCACCAGAAAAATTATAAAATGAAGTGCATCAGTCCTGCTCACACTTTCTCTTTTTCCTCTTTTTCTCTTAGTCTCGCTACCCCAGATCCAGGCCATCCACATAGCAGGACCAACACAGGATCTAAGGACTGGTGATCTTGCTTCTCTTTCTCTTTTCCACCTTTATTTCTCTCCTCGCTTGCTTTGTGTTGTCAAAGTGCATCTATTGTATTCTACCCTGTACTTTGCACTCAAGTTTGTTGCAGGAGTCAGGAGCTTGTTGAAGTGTGTTGTAAAAGTCAAGGGCTTGATAGAAAACACTTTTGAGACTGAAGAGTGGGCTAGTTTCCAGAGCTAAGGCAATTATACAATAAAGCTGAAGAGAGTTCCCAGACAAGTGGACTGGTGTCTTTGTTCAGCCTGGTGGGAATTTATAACAACCATTGTTCTTCCTACCAAGTTGGTTGTGACAGTGGGAAAGAAAAAAATAAGCAACTGCTTGGTGGAGGCAAAATGCAAGGGAAGAATCTCAAACATGTACAGTGCTACACGTAGTGCTACATTGTAGAAGAGAAACAGATTCTGATGGACTATACTGGTTCCTTTTCCTACTCAAGTGGTTTGCCATTGCCTTAAAAGACTAACCTTGTGCAGAGGATTTGCACATCCCCGGAGAAAAAATGCATCACTGAAATAGAGTGGGGGCCCTGTGCTGTGGGTACGGCTCATGAAGGGACATCTCCCAGTCCCAGCATACGGTGACACTTGCTCCTTGTTCAAGAGCCCTGTGTTCTCCTGACCATGGCAACATACTCTTTTAGCAGATAGACTGTCCATTTATTTTCACTTGGGTTTAATTGCAGGTTTTTAGCTCTTGGGTTCTTCCTGTAGTCCAGCTATGGAGTCCTTCCAGGAGCAGCATAAACACACGTTGTGATCCCATGCGAAGCTCCCTCTGTCAGGTACAGCTGCCAAACCATCTCCCATTCTGGCATGTCCTCCCCACTGTCCTTTTCTACATTGCCAACACAGGTGTGACTCACTATATCGCAAACTTATCTGTCAAGTGTTAAGCAATTGCCAACATATTTTCTTGAATACAAGTACCAATTACCCCATGCCAGGGCTTCCAAGGAAATCTCTCTGCAATGCTGTCCTGCCTATCGGGAACATGAATTACCACACATCAGTGCCACAAGCACTTCGTCATGCTGAGATACGAGAGAGTAGTTAACATGGGTACAATCCTTTTGTTACAGAGACACAGGAAGGTTCTCCCACAAGGAAAACATTTATCTAAGCAAAACTGTTATCTTGACCTGAACTTTAGAAGGTGGCTACAGATTTAGAGAGTGTCTTTAGAGAGGGTCAGTCCAAGAGGCACTTAAAACAACTGGCAAGAATCCAGCATTTTTGAGGCTTCTTAAAAATGAGGTAGCAAAATCACTAGTCAGTTTTGAAAATGTTGCTGAAGATGCTTTTTTCCTGATGCATACAAGCTCACATTTAGAAACAGTGTTTATTCACACTGTGCCTCCACACCTGGAAAGGAGATTCAGACTATTGCTTTTATTTTAGATATCACTAGCTTTTCAGAATGGGAGAGATTTTATTATTATTATTATAATTATTATTATATAATAACCTATATTAAATACAATGTAATATACAGAAAAGAGACC